>JAVIAB010000051.1:43992489-44322489 GCA_032433765.1 Megaustenia siamemsis | reverse complement strand
TCAGTGTGTGTGTCGCAAGTCGTGGTGTTGTGTCAGTGTGTGTGTGCTGTAACTCAATGTATTATATGTGTGTGTATGATAACTCATTGTAATGTGTCATTGTGTGTGTCGTAACTCGTGGTAATATGTCAGTGTGTGTGTCGTAACTCGTGGTAATATGTCATTGTGTGTGTCGTAACTCGTGGTAATATGTCATTGTGTGTGTCGTAACTCGTGGTAATGGTGTCAGTGTGTGTGTCGTAACTCGTGGTAATATGTCATTGTGTGTGTCGTAACTCGTGGTAATGGTGTCAGTGTGTGTGTCGTAACTCGTGGTAATGTGTCAGTGTGTGTGTGTGTGTGTGTGTTGTAACTCGTGGTAATGTGTCAGTGTGTGTGTCGTAGCTCGTGGTAATGTGTCAGTGTGTGTGTGTGTGTGTGTCGTAACTCGAGGTATTATGTCAGTGTATGCGTTGTAACTCGTGGTAATGTGCCAGTTTGTGTGTCGTAATTCGTGTTGTTGTGTCAGCGTGGTGTGTGCCGTAACTCATTGTAGTGTGTGTGTCCTAACTCATGGTATTGTGTATCCTAACTTATCGTATTGTGTGTCCTAACTCATCGTGAGTTTCGACGCTTGAAGCGACACTGTCCAGAAGTCTCAGAAGAACACTTCTAGATAGGCGGTCTATCACATATGGGTAAAAACTCGTGTGCTAAGACGCCGATTCAAGTGTCGTACTTTACCTTTACCTTCCCTATATGTCACATGCAAGACCTGCCTGAGCTTATATTTAATTATTTTTTGTATTTTATTAACACCCACATACGGAAATGCACACACACACTTGCATGCCACTTAATAGAAATACAAACTGCAAAGAAAGAAATAATACTAAATAAATGGATGTAACTGAAGTGGGAGAGCAGACAATCGTTCTGTGAATAAGCTAAATGCAGTCATCGAACCGTAGCTAACTGCTGACGTCATAGTTAATGACGCAAGAATTACAAAGGAAACCCCTCCCACTGTTCCACTCACCTCTCATTGGTCCCGTAAATTTCCTACCCAACCTGGCCAAGTGAAAAGGGAAGTCAAACACCCCCTCACCCCAATCGACTGCCGAAAAATATCTGGCCAAAGGCGGAAACTTCGCAGCTGGCAGTAAACCACGAGAGAAAGCAATTTCATTTTCTATTTCCAGTTGTTTTTTTTTTCCTGTGCTGACAAGGCAGAGAAGCAATCGCTATTGTGAATGTAACAACAACTCAATAGAGAGGGGAGAGAAACTATATCAACATCCTCTCTAAATGGCTTTGAGGTTTAAAAATATTGTACGTTCCAACGAATCAATGAGATACTATAGAGCCAAATTAGAACTAGAGCATTATATTGCCGACTTTATCATGAATATCATTCCAACTAATAGAGACAGCAGTCGCAAAATGTTATCACTAAAAACTGTTTCTTATGTTTTTGAAGATGACTCTCGCTATTGGAGACAGTAGTAGCAAAATGATATCACTAAAAACTGTTTCTTATAATGTTTTTGAAGATGACTCTCACTATTGGAGACAGTAGTAGCAAAATGATATCACTAAAAACTGTTTCTTATAATGTTTTTGAAGATGACTCTCATTATTAGAGACATTAGTAGCAAAATGATATCACTAAAAACTGTTTCTTATAATGTTTTTGAAGATGACTCTCACTATTGGAGACAATAGTAGCAAAATGATATCACTAAAAACTGTTTCTTAGATTGTTTTTGAAGATGACTCTCACTATTTGAGACAGTAGTAGCAAAATGATATCTCTAAAAACTGTTTCTTAGATTGTTTTTGAAGATGACTCTCACTATTAGAGACAATAGTAGCAAAATGATATCACTAAAAACTGTTTCTTATAATGTTTTTGAAGATGACTCTCACTATTAGAGACAATAGTAGCAAAATGATATCACTAAAAACTGTTTCTTATAATGTTTTTGAAGATGACTCTCACTACTTGAGACAGTAGTAGCAAAATGATATCACTAAAAATTGTTTCTTAGATTGTTTTTGAAGATGACTCTCACTATTAGAGACAATAGTAGCAAAATGATATCACTAAAAACTGTTTCTTAGATTGTTTTTGAAGATGACTCTCACTATTAGAGACAATAGTAGCAAAATGATATCACTAAAAACTGTTTCTTAGATTGTTTTTGAAGATGCCTCTCACTGTTAGAGACAATAGTAGCAAAATGATATAACTAAAAACTGTTTCTTAGATTGTTTTTGAAGATGACTCTCACTATTAGAGACAATAGTAGCAAAATGATATCACTAAAAACTGTTTCTTAGATTGTTTTTGAAGATGACTCTCTAAATATTAAAGTCACAAGACGCAAAATGTTATCACTAAAATGTGTTTCTTACATTGTTTTTGAAGATGACTCTCACAATTAGAGACTGTAGTCATAAGGTTATTACTACAAACTGTTTCTTATAATGTTTAGGAAACTGATTCTCACTACTAGAGACAATACTCGTAAAGTTATCACCAAAAACTCTCTCATAGATTGCCTCTCATAATTGTAGCATAGGATATAACTAACAACATGGCACATGTCAGTGCCAAGCGCGATAACTGGAAAATGAGAAAGACAGTTACCTCCATAGCTGTTGCGGCATTCTCTACTTTAGCGTGTCAGCCTCTCATACATAGCTATATAGATGTATTGACTGAATGTTGTTAACGGACACTTGAGTTGATTATTCTGTTAGACCAGAAGGAACACCGCCAGCCCCAAAAGAATCTAATGTTATTGCCAATATATATTTTTGTATAAATGATGAGCGCATTTTTTTTCACTAATATCGTTATCAGTACGCCAGGTCATATTTCTTTCCAGGAAAAAATGCAGTGCCAGTTTTTTTAAAGAAGGAAATCCGAGTTGCAAGCTTGACTATAGAAATACACACTTTGACATCTAGAAAAAAAACTTGAGAGAAACGGAAGTAAGAAATGTATCCAAGAAAGAAAAAGCATGATCAATTTAAAGCAAGTAGAGAAATTCAGATGTCAGGACACGGCGGTGACATAAGAAACATCGAAAACTCACTGAAGATACAATGAGGGATGGGTCTTTGAGTCTGGTATTCACTCTTATCACGTGGCCAAACCATTTTATCTGTTGTTTCTTTATGTATTAACTGGCGAATTATTCCTACATTCTTGTTCTCAATTTCTCATTTATGATCTCGATATTGACTGTTTAATTATTACAGTTTACACGATTTTGTTGGCATCTCCTAATGTAGATGACAATTCCAGAGAGATAACTCTGCTCGAACCAACACATTAATCTCTGTCTCTCTCTCTTCACTTTCTCTTGTTCCCGTTCCGGTGTCCAGGGAGATACAAAGTTCTGGTTCTCACCCTGTTGGCTGCTTCATTCAATGTCAACTGATGCTGTTGTAACGTTCCTTTGATGTTGTCTGTATATCTTACTCTGGGTCTGCTTCTTGCTCTTCTCCTCTTTTAATATATGCTTTGCATGGTAAGGAATCACACGGCATTCTTTGTGGATGACCAAACCAGTTTATTTGTTGTTTCTGTTTGTAGCTAAGGGTTGGCTCAATACCTACTTTTTCTCTAATAATGTCATTTATGATTCTGTCTTTTCTGGTTACTCCAATCGCTTTTCTCAGACACCTCATCTCTATGTAAATCTATTTATTTGTTGATTTTAACACCTAAAAAAAAGTTGTTCAATATTTAAAGAATGCTGTTACAAATTAATCACACACACGCGCGTGCGCACACACACTCACACAGAACAGTGTGTGTTTGACGAACAAGCTTTCTATGTATTTTGATTTTGAAAGTTTATTTCTTATTTATGTTTATTTTGAAAGTTTATATCTTATTTATGTTTATTTTGAAAGTTTATTTCTTATTTATGTTTATTTTGAAAGTTTATATCTTATTTATGTTTATTTTGAAAGTTTATTTCTTATTTATGTTTATTTTGAAAGTTTATTTCTTATTTATGTTTATTTTGAAAGTTTATTTCTTATTTATGTTTATTTTGAAAGTTTATATCTTATTTATGTTTATTTTGAAAGTTTATTTCTTATTTATGTTTATTTTGAAAGTTTATTTCTTATTTATGTTTATTTTGAAAGTTTATTTCTTATTTATGTTTATTTTGAAAGTTTATTTCTTATTTATGTTTATTTTGAAAGTTTATTTCTTACTTATGTTTATTTTGAATGTTTATTTCTTATTTATGTTTATTTTGAAAGTTTATTTCTTATTTATGTTTATTTTGAAAGTTTATTTCTTATTTATGTTTATTTTGAAAGTTTATTTCTTATTTATGTTTATTTTGAAAGTTTATTTCTTATTTATGTTTATTTTGAATGTTTATTTCTTATTTATGTTTATTTTGAAAGTTTATTTCTTATTTATGTTTATTTTAAAAGTTTATTTCTTATTTATGTTTATTTTGAAAGTTTATTTCTTATTTATGTTTATTTTGAAAGTTTATTTCTTATTTATGTTTATTTTGAAAGTTTATTTCTTATTTATGTTTATTTTGAAAGTTTATTTCTTATTTATGTTTATTTTGAATGTTTATTTCTTATTTATGTTTATTTTGAAAGTTTATTTCTTATTATGTTTATTTTGAATGTTTATTTCTTATTTATGTTTATTTTGAATGTTTTATTCTTCCCAAAGCCCTCCTCATTTATAGTTCACTGCTATAGAACAGGTGGCATGTACCCTGCAGGTACCCTGGTAGAGCGGACCCGGCAACAATAAACGCCTGGAATTTTAACGTGGGCGCCTTATATATTTGGATTAAAAAAAGGAAGTAAAAGGAAAATAAAAAAACAGGAACAAATTTTGATGGTTATTGAACGCTATATACGAGTTTATCTAAGCCACAATGTTAGTGCCAACAATTAAGTTTCCTTATTCCCAACTAAATCAGACGTTTAAAGGAGTTGGGACGAGCAGACTGTCCATATTCGCCATGTGCAATAGTATTATATACGTATATGCCAGGATACTAGACATGTATTATCATTTTCATTTAGTTTATCTGTTGGCACTGATGATGACCATATTATTCTGTGTGCCCGGGTATTCCAGGCTGGTTGGTGAGACCATCTCATAACCGGAAGTGCGAGTGTCGATGTAGTCATTGTTGACTAATAGATGTCGATGATGAGTACAGAAATTTGACTGGCAAGAGAGTAATCATTTTAAAGCAAGACGAGTGTCTCTTCTACGTTTATATTATCTTTCAACATCCTTAATAGATACCGAATGTAGACAGCCGGTTTGATGCAAATAAAGACGTGCTCTATTTTGCAAGCTTACTAAATGCAGTACTTATAACAATATATACGCCTGTGCGATATAATACACTAATATATGTTACTTTCATCAGCAGCAGAAAAAGGGAAAAATTAGTTGATCTCATAGCCCGGATTATGACAGTAAAGATATTAATTTCCCTCCAAACGATTACATTCACAGCATGTGACCTTCACCCCTTTTATTTCATGCTCCATACAGAAGTTTGTCAATGAACAAAGTTTATCTCCTCCTTTTTCCTTCGCTGTCTATGTTCATTCTTTCCGTAGTTCTCTTTCCCCTTTTCAGGCAAAAAAAAAAATAAATAAATAAATAAAAACCGAACAGAAAACACGCAACCTTCATTTAGCCAAAGGTTACGTTTGGAGTGGGAGACTGCCAGCCATTGATGAAAGCGAACGTGCTAGCGGTGATGTTTTCTTCCTACTTTTCTGGAGGTAAACAGAAGCGGAAAACGAGAGCAGAAAGGAAGCAGAGGTGGTAAAGTCGAGCTGGTTCAGGTAGATAGAGAGAAGACGAACCTAATCAACTGGCTCAGACCAGATAGGAAGAGTTCCATCCGGGAACTAACTCGGCATTCTGAAGACAGATGTCTTGGGATGTTTGTTGGGAGGTGTGTGGGTGGAGTAAAACTTCAGGAGTTTTGATGTGCAGTGCAGGATTGTCGCAAACAAGATCATGACGACTCAGGGGTGCACTGTAGCAAAAGACTGATAGCTTTGCCTTATATGTTTTTGCTTTCCCATTGTTTAGCTGATAATATTAAAATTACTACTGTCACAATCACTAATATTACTATACCAATTACTATTAGTATGGTTGCTACTGCAACTACTACAATAATTAGTACAACTATGGCTGCTATTAGTACAACTATGGCTGCTATTAGAACTATTAAGGTTGCTATTAGTACAACTATGGCTGTTATTAGTACTATTAAGGCTGCTATTAGTACTATTAAGGCTGCTATTAGTACAACTATGGCTGCTATTAGAACTATTAAGGTTGCTATTAGTACTACTATGGCTGCTATTAGTACAACTATGGCTGCTATTAGTACTATTAAGGCTGCTATTAGTACTATTAAGGCTGCTATTAGTACAACTATGGCTGCTATTAGTACATCTATGGCTGCTATTAAAACTATTAAGGTTGCTATTAGTACTACTATGGCTGCAATTAGTACAACTATGGCTGCTATTAGTACTATTAAGGCTGCTATTAGTACTACTATGGCTGCTATTAGTACTACTATGGCTGCTATTAGTACTATTAAGGCTGCTATTAGTACTACTATGGCTGCTATTAGTACTACTATGGCTGCTATTAGTACTATCATGGCTACTAATAGTAGCCTGTACTACTCTGGCTACTATTAGTACTACTCTGGCTACTATTAGTTTTACTACGGATACTATTGGTATGAAATGAAAAGACGATTAGAGGCCACAGAAATGGGATTTCTCAGAAGAATGTTGAAAGTTCCCTGGACAGCTAAAAAAAACCAATGAGGAAGTTCTCAAATAGGCCAACACAAAAAGGCAGCTCCTAAAAAACATAAGAAAGAAACAGACAACATTTTTCGAGCATATCATGAGAAGAGGAAAGTTGGAATACTTGGTTACAACTGGCAAAATAGAAGGAAAGAGAGATCGCGGACGACAAAGAGAGAAAATACTGGATAGCTTGGTGTCATGGCATGGAAAACAGTCAACAACAGAACTGATACTATGCACTGTAGATAGAAGATTGTGGAAGGACATGATCGCCTACGCCAACTGGTATGGCACATCATGATGACTATTAGTATTACTCTGGCTACTATTATTACTACTCTGTTTACTATTAGTACTACTTTGGCTACTATTACTACTACTGTGGCTAATATTAGTACTACTTTGGCTAATATTAGTACTACTCTGGCTGCAATTGGTACTATTATGACTATTATTAGTACTAGGCTGGAGACAAATAATAATAAATGAATATTATTATAGAGGGAAACATCCGAGGCGATAATCAGTGAATCAATTCAGAGGAAGAGGTATGTTTACAGCCCTACCGTATCCGGGAGATACTTGTCTTAAGAAAAAAGACAGAAACACTATGTATTTCCGAGCTGTGATCGCGGCCTTATGCTATAGTCATGAGAACACCTGCGCGAAAGACATTGCCTACGAAGCAAATTTTTCAGTTAGCTGAGTGGCAGTGTTCCCTAGCGTTTGGGTTTTCGTGGCAAGGCGCTGTGCCACTGAGTACGGGTTCGATCCTGCTTCGGTCCGTATTTTTTTATCTTTCTGCCATGTCACGTGGCTAAACCATTTATCTGTTATTTCTTTATATATTCTATGGCGAGGTTTGTTCCTAGTTTTTTTTTTTTCTTTCTCAGTTCTTCTTTTGTGATCTTAGCTCTCAGGCTGTTTCCAGTAATTCATCTAACACATTTTATCTCGGTGGTGGTTATTTTTCTTATTGATTTTTGCATCTAGGGTCCAGGATTGACATTGGTAGCACAGCGTTGAGATGAAGATTATAACACACGTCACGGCGCTCACTAATTGTGTTATAAGTTAAGAAGAAAAGAGTGGGGTTTCAGTGGCTGGAAAGTAGGATGAGAGTTTATTAATAGTCAGTAAGTAAGTAAAGCAAAGTCACGCCAAGTGGTATATGGGAATATGGTGTTAGTGACCATAAATTTTACAGACCTTCAGCACATGATTTTCGGGGTAATGTGGTCGGTATTACGCCAGTGCTGCTTTACTTTCCCATAAAAAATCCGGTACCCATTTAAGGCTGAGTGAACCCGGAAGTCGTCAGTTGGGATCGAACCCTACCCCTTGTCCTTTGTAGTCCAGTTCACTAACCACTGAGCTATTGCGGCTCCCATTAATAGTCAGGTAGGGTCATAATTGACTGGTCCAGGATAAAAAAAAATGATAAAAATATATCAATAGCAAGGGTTAATGGAATAAAAAGGTTCATGAAGAATGAACTTTAAAATGTTGCGTGACAAGACAATTGTAATACCAATGGTTGCAGATAAAGGGTAGTTACGGAATCAAAAGGGAGCCGCAATAGCTCAGTGGTTAGTTAACTGGACTGCAAAGTCCAAGAGGTCTGGTTCGATCCTGATCGACGGTTTCAGGGCTCACACAGACTTAAATGGGTACCGGATTTATTTTCTGGGAAAGTAAAGCGACAGAGGCGTAATCCCTAAGATTATTACCCCAAAAATCATGTGCCTAAGGTCTATAACTTGGACACAATAATAACATCAGATGGAAGATACACTACAGAAATAAAAAGCTGAATAGCACAGGCCAAAATAGCATTTCAGAAAATGAAAAATATCTTATGCAAGAAGTCTATGCCAATAGAAGTGAGAAAGAGAGTTCATCGGTGCTATATAAAACCAATTCTGACCTATGGAAGCGAATCATGGACAGTAAACAAACAAATGAAAAAAGGATTAGGGGCCACAGAGATGGGATTTCTCAGAAGAATGTTGAAAGTTCCCTGGACAACTAAGAAGACCAATTAGGACATTCTCAAAGAGGCAAAAACAAAAAGGGAAACCCTAAAAAAACATCAGAAAAAAAACAATCAACATTTTTCAGTCACATAATGAGAAGATAAAAGTTGGAATACTTGGTTACACCTAGCAAAATGCAAAGAAAGAGAAATCGCGGACGACAAAGAGAGAAAATACTGGATAGCTTGATTTCATGGCATGGAAAAAAAAACAACGTAACTGATACGATGTACTGTATCAGAATGTGGAAGGACATGATCGCCTACTCCAACCGGTATGGCACATGATGATGATGAAGGTCTATAAAAATGTTGGACACTAACACCATATTCCCTATACGCTACTTGACCTGATAAGGTTCTTTACATTTTTTATTACGGGATCAAAAGGTCAAAACCCAAGCAATGTTATCCAAATGTATTAAAATTTAGTAACTTTTAAATGAGTGTATCAACAGTGGGCAAAGGACGGGATTTTGAGTGATGCTATCATCTCAGTTATTGAGAGTTGGACAGAGTTACAGCAACAACAAAATAATACTTGTAAAAACACATGATATAAAAAGAAACACCCATATCACTCACCATATCGTGAATTAATACAATTAATTCATTCTCCACATCTTAAACAAATAAAGGGTTGAAGGTCTTTGTCAGCATTAGAGTTGGAAGCAGCCAACGACTCATAGCTGACTGATAGCGCAAGGAACGGGGAACCTGATCTATCCAACTTCTATTTCAACTTCTCTATTTGCTAGTCAGGCCTACCGAGTTCAGTAGGGATTGAAATGGAAATCAACTCAATATTCAAAAAGGCTACGTTGAAGATGGGTGTTTGTACAAATGAAGAGATCAAATAGCACAGCTTGTGAAGTACAGCAAATGGCACAGCTTGTGAAGTACAGCAAATGGCATATACGCCAACTTAACGTCCTCTTAAGAACGGGCGATGAAGTGCGATCTAGCGACCGCAGAAGAAGTCAAATACAATGTTATTGGTTATCGTACAGCTGTTTCCTATTTTGGGAATTGATTTTTAGTAGTATTTCACTGAAATTAATTATAATTCATGTAATACGAAATTAATGCTATTTTTTATTTCACCTGACTCTAGGAATTAATACTGAAATCAATTCCAAACAAAGGAAACAGCTGTACGATAATCAGTAACAATTTTTTTCTCACTATCAAATTAAGTAATTGACAATATTAAAGAAAAGAAGGAAAATCAATCAGAAAAGGAAGCATATAATGAAATGAATTCTAACTGTCTATGTCTTCTTTTGCTTCAGGATTCATCCATTAAGTGTGAGTGTGTCCACTGTGTTGCTACTTTACAATAAAACTACGATATCTACGCCTATTCGGACCGACACATCAGTCTCTTCGACATGAGCACATTTTCATTGCTTAACAATTGTTCTCTAGCAGCGGCCATTTTCACCTACTCTGTTTCACTTTGAACTGTCAAGAGTTTCTTAACGCGCTCAAATAAACACGGACTTCCTTTTTTTCCGCCATTATCAGGGATGGCTATGCATCGAATCTACTGAAGGGAGGTCAAAAAGTAATGCACACCAATTTTTTTCTCGGAAACTATTCGGGCAAAATGTGTGAAATTTTCACAGATTGTAGCTGAACATCCGCTTTACACTACCTATTTTTCAACATAATCTCCGTCCAAGCGTATTGCCTTACGCCAACGCGAAACTAGGTCATGAATGCCTCGTTTGTACCAAGTTTTGTCCTGCTCGCGTAGCCATTTTTTAACTGCACGGATCACATCCTCATCATTGTCAAAGTGTTTCCCACGCAGGAATTTTTTGAGTGGTCCAAACAGATGGAAATCTGAGGGAGCCAGATCAGGGCTGTAAGGATGATGGGGCAGTACAGTCCAACCAAATTTGTTGATTGCTTCCCGTGTTACCAGACTTGTGTGAGGGCGTGCATTGTCATGTTGAAGCAACAAATCTGCAGATGGCTTATTAGGCCGAAATCTGTGGAACCGATTTTTGAGTTTTGTCAGTGTATTGATGTAAGCTGTCGAGTTGATTGTCTCACCTCTTGTCATTACATCAACAAGAATCACACCATCAATGTCCCAGAAGACAGTGATCATCACCTTTCCGGCTGATGGAGATGTTTTGAATTTTTTTCTTTTTGGTGACTGCGGATGATGCCATTCCATTGACTGCATTTTTGTTTCAGGCTCATAATAATGTGCCCACGTTTCGTCACCGGTAACAATTTTTGACAAAAACATTTCTCCTTCAACACCGAAATGCTCCAACAATTCAGAACAGAATGTTTTCCTTTGAACTCTGTGATCATTTGTTAGGCACCGAGGAACCCATCGAGCGCAAATCTTTGAATATCCGAGAGTTTTAAAAATTGCGATTGCAATGTCCCAGAAGACAGTGATCATCACCTTTCCAGCTGATGGAGATGTTTTGAATTTTTTTCTTTTTGGTGACTGCGGATGATGCCATTCCATTGACTGCATTTTTGTTTCAGGCTCATAATAATGTGCCCACGTTTCGTCACCGGTAACAATTTTTGACAAAAACATTTCTCCTTCAACACCGAAACGCTCCAACAATTCAGAACAGAATGTTTTCCTTTGAACTCTGTGATCATTTGTTAGGCACCGAGGAACCCATCGAGCGCAAATCTTTGAATATCCGAGAGTTTTAAAAATTGCGATTGCACTTCCCTTGCTGACTGTAAGCTGCAATGCCAATTGCTGACTAGTGATACGCCTATCCTTACGAATAATGGCATCAGCCCGGTTTAACATGTCTGTGCTGGTAGCCGAGGCAACACGTCCAGAACGCGGTAAATCATGCAGCTCCACTCGTACACTTTCTGCAGTTTTAATTCTCTGAACCCAACGACTAACTGTGCTCCTATCGACTGCAGAACATTTGTACACTGCACACAGTCGTTTATGAATGTTTGCCACAGTTTCTTTTTCCGCAACCAGAAATTCTATGACAATTCGCTGTTTGTAACGGACATTGTTGACAAGCTCCATTTTAACGGTTCATAGATTGCGTAATATTTTTCAGAATGCTGTGCAATTTGGTGCACATAATTGGAACATGTCATATTCCAAGTGTGCAAAATTTCATATTCCTATCTTTATTATTAGCCGATAAAAAATTGGTGTGCATTACTTTTTGACCTCCCTACGTAACTACGTAATTCTCAATGGAGGGTAAAGCCACAAAACCACGAATTCAAAATGAAAAAATTATCATCGCCTGCAGGATTCTAGCCCAAGACCTTCTTACCCGAAAGTCGATATCTTACCATAAACCCACCGGGTCTTTCAATTGTCTATGAAATGCCTGCGATAGCTCAGTGGTTAGTGAACTGGACTACAAATGACAAGAGGTAGGGTTCGATTCCAACCAACGGCTTCCGGTTCACCCAACCTTTAATCTATCTATCTTTCGTTCGCTCGAAGTATTGTCTATATCAGCAATGTCGTTTCCTGTATGGATTTTACTGTCTTTTGTAATTCTTGCAGTGGCCCATATAGTTTTGTCTGTAGTGTTGTATCTATGGGCCAATGGATTTTCCTCAGTCTACTATATTCAGTGCAGTCTTGAAGTATGTGTTCAGCAGTCTGGGGTGCCTGTCCACATGTACAAGTAGTTAATGTGCCGATCTTAAATTTTGTATACATGTGACTATGGAGTCGATTGTGTCCTGTTCTTAGGCGTATAATGATAACTTGTTCATATCTATTCATATTATGAAAGGCATCCTGATTTGGGGCTTGTGGTCCTCTGATTGATTTGATTATCTGTTTCTTATGATGGTATGTAACTGGTGTATCTAGCTGTGTGCCTGTTGAACCTTCCTTTGCCAACTGATCTGCTTTCTCATTTCCTGGTATTCCACAGTGAGACGGGATCCACTGCAGGGCAACCCTGTGGTGCTTGCAGAGTTCAGTCAATAAGGTCTGCAGATGTGGTAATTTTCTGGATTGTAGTGCCTGGAGTACTGATCTTGCATCAGTCAAAAACAGTACAGGCTGTGGGCTAAGATTAGTGTTCAGCAGTTTTTCTATTGCCAACTTTATTGCTTGTATTTCTGCATCATAATTGTGACAATATTTCCCTGTTGCTATTTTATTCATATCCCTAGTGTTAGTTGGGTACTCTATATATGCACCTGCTCCCCCATTCTTTACTGCATTCTGTGCTGATCCATCTGTGTACACACGGATCCATAGGTCTTGACCCAACCTTTAATGGGTACCGGATTTTTTTTCTTGGAAAGTAAAGCGGCACGGGCGTAATACCGACCATATTATCACAAAAATCATGTGCCAAAGGTCTATAAAATGTATGGTCATCATCATCATCATGTGCCATACCGGTTGGCGTAGGTGATCATGTCCCTCCACAATCTTCTATCTGCAGTGCATTGTATCAGTTCTGTTGTTGACTGTTTTCCATGCCATGACACCAAGCTATCCAGTATTTTCTCTTTTTGTCGCTCGCCATCTCTCTTTCCTTTTATTTTGCCAGTTGTAACCAAGTATTCCAACTTTCCTCTTCTCATGATGTGCCCGAAAAGATATGGTCACTAAAACCATATTCCCTATACGCCACTTGGCGTGACGGGGGTACTTAAATTTTTTTATTTTTTTTTTAAGCGTTATACTACTCTGGGTTTCCAGTATCTTGTTACTTCTTAAGTAAAAGTGATGTTATTTATATATTTATATAGCACCAATTTTCGTTAAGAAATAAGACGATACTAGAAAACCGGAGTAGTTTATTGTTTAATTGATGTTAGTATTACATTTTAGTAAAACAACTTGCTGTAAGGCGATTATGTGTCTGTGACAAGGACAAAAGAAGAGGTAACATTTGTTATAATTATAACGTAAATAAAGAGAAATCATCTTCGATTGCTTAAGAGGAATAACAAATAAATTACCAGCAAGCGTTAATTGGTAGTAATTCTGAAGTAATTCAAAGAGCAACAACATGGTAAAAAAAGGAATACGCTTTCTACACAAAACGACTAATTATTCATAAATTGAAATGGTCCGATAAGTATTGTTGAGTTATCTGACATATATTTAATTAACACTTTTCAAAGAGCATTCGTATTTATGTATGTATTTTCTATGTCACAAACTGTATGGTAATTTGATTGTTCATTTCACAAACTATATTAATTACTTACGGAAAATTGTCCACTCACATCCCAGTAAACCAATCATTATATTTGTATAGAAATAAAGATATGTATGTAATTGTTCAATTTAAACATAAGTCAGGACAGGTGATCTTCTAACGTTCAGTTATAAATAGAAGAAGTTTATGATTTCAGTAAAGTAGAAAGTACATATTGGGGAAATGCATTTCTATATAGATTGCCATGTAATATATAAATATTAAGTATATAAATATATATATATATATATATATATATATATATATATATATATATATATATATATTACGTGGCAATCTATAAAGAAATAAATTTTATAGATTAATATATATATATATATGTATATATGTACATATATATATATATATATATATATATATATATATATATATATATATATATAAAGTGAGAGAGCGAGAGAGAGAAAGATTGAATTTATTGGGGTCTAATTACCTTGAAATTGTGTATATGTTCACCTGTGACGTCACGTTGTGTTAGATCTCCCTTCACAAAATAATAATTTCCTCCATTTCCTTGTTGACAAAAAATGTCTTGCCCAACAATAAGTTATCTGCATCATGTATTTGTGAATTGATGTAATCGAGATGAGATAAAGAGTTATTACAGCCATAGAAAACGATCTTATCTTCCATTTCCATAATTCCGTGTTTTTCGCGGCTGATCAGAACGAACAATGATGTTACAGCAAACATATTCGTATTCACGAAAATCTTCATTTACTAACGGACGCAACATAGTTATCATTACATTAAATCACAGAAGTTGCCAACTAGCACAAAAGAAAGCTAGTATCAATATTAGAATACGAGGGACAATCCGAAAGTTTCCGGATTATGCCTAGAAAAAAATATAGGTTCACTGTATTTATGTGAACTTGGTCACCATAACCTTGGAAATAGTCTGACTGAGAACGTACAGCCTACTAAATGTAATTTTGGAAGGAAAAATACAAGGTAAAAGAGGCAGACCAAGACTAACATGTACGAGTAACATCAAAAGATGGACAAGTCAATCTATGTCAGCCTGCACCATCAAAGCAAGAAACAGAGTAGAATGGCGATCCATGGTAGCCAACCTTCGTTGCGGAGAAGGCACACGATGATGTTGATGATGAGAACGTACAGAGCGACCAACAGCCTTGCATCAAAGGCACAGTGGAAGTTTTTTTCTTTGAGGCTGTCCAAAGCCACTTGATATATCAAAATCATATCATCTGCGATGTGGAAGAGATACCTCTTCCCTATTAATTTCAATTTAAGGAATAATTGGAGGGGGGGGGGAGATCAGGTGAATACGAAAGGTACGGGATCACCGGCATGGTGTTTTATATTTGACAAAATAGACATCGTTATAAGAAAAGTACGAGCTGGTACGTTGTCCCGATTGTCACGTTGTACGTTGTCACGATGCACATCATATCTAAAAGAACTCTAAACACAGCAGTAGAGTTCAGAATTCACCACAGTGCCAGAAAGAACAGATTCTAGGTGAACGATGCCCCTGTTGTAGAAGAGAATGACGAGCGTACATCTTTGTGCATTCCTGATTTCCCCGGGCTCTTTATCTTGAAAAGATCATTGGCATGCACCTAAACGCACGTACCATGCAAATACCAGTGTTCCACCTAGAGAATGTTTGATTAAAGACTTAAGAAGCATTGAGAATGTCTCGGTAGTAGTCTTGCCAAACTTCATGAAAATTTGATAGGTTTTGTCAACCATCGTACTGATCGTCGAGCGGCACATATACGGTCGAAAAGTGGCGCGTAGAATCTGATGGCCTGTGTTCCCAGGTGTGTTTAGTAATACTCCCGTGTAGGGAGTGGATATGTCAAGATGATCGCGTCACGGTAGTTAGCGCCCCGGAACGTTGCGAAAACCCCTCGTACTTCAATAAAATGACTCAAATAAAATGCTTCAGAAATAATAATGAAGAAAACTAATTATAATGCCTGGATAACACCAAACTGTGCGTCAGTGAGTCACAGACACGGACAGTGTACAGCCAGTATGCCAGGCAGAGAACGAAAGCTTATATGCAGGCCGACTCAAGAGTTTGTATCAGAACACAGTGGCATGCTTAAATAGTCCCAAGTCGAGCTAAATAAAGGAAAGCGATAGAATATCTGATGTAAGAACCGCCTCGAAGGTCCCTAGTGTATCTCTTGATAGGTGTCTTGGTAGGTTTTCAGGTTTTTCTAAAAATTGTGAACATTGACGTAAAATCCTAGCAAACCTTGCGCAAATCATGCCTAATTGTATCGTGGTAACATTACTAAAATCTCATTGAATCGACGATACATGAAGAAAACACAGAAATGGTTGAACAATCCACACCCATATTATTAGTACTGACATGGTTATGCAATGCCCCAGTATCACTGCAAACGAATTAAAATCCATAATTGCTCAACCGTCTGTGCCGGTGGAACCATCCAAATTAATATCTCATCTCCCTAACAAAGAAAGGTAGCTGTAGCTTCCATTATAGCAGTCTCAGCACACGCCAAAAGACATACAGCAAAACCGCATAGAATGAGAACACAGCCATTTATTCCCTGGCATACTATATCATCATTCATCATAAGCAATCGGAATATCGAAACACAATCAAAACGGATGAAACGCACAGCTCACGGTGTGCACAGAGCACTTAAATTAGTAGCTCTTGTACAAGCCGGACTTTGAATATGAGGAAACTGCAAGAAGGAACATTTTTCAGACATAGCCTTTAACGGTTCCTGCCGCCTTTCCACCATATTGACCGAAAGTTCAAGTCTTCCTCCACACAAGAGAAAAACTGGCGCTCCAAAACAAGACTGAAGCTGCTACGCTCATCTCCTCCGTTGGACGATTGTTTATTTTCAAGAGGATATGAAGTGAAGAATTATAGTCCGTTCAGATTCGTTTGCCTAGACATTAATTTATTTTTTTCAAAAACTTATTGTTCATTTGCATTGATCTTTTGAAGTTAGGTTTAGAATACTAATGTCGCTATAAAAATATTTTTTTATCAAAGAAATGTGATCCAGTTTCAAAGATGCCTTATTTAACCTATATTAAAAAAAAGTTAATCGATATTATAAACACCGGAGGGATTATGTAGATGCTTACATCTCACAGTTGACTCTTTAACATATAGGCATGACCTTCACGGCTGAATGCGCACCGTCCTAAAATAGTTATGTTTCCACTATAAATTTTTATAAAGAAATGTTACATATGAAATTTCCCGTTTAGCACAAAATGACATTTTAGCCGAAACCGGAAATTATGTGACGTCAAAATCACGGCCGTAGACTCGAGTTCGAGTCATAATTCAGAGGCAAATCTCAATATTTACAGAAAGGAGGCGGCACTATCCATATTATCTTCTGCAAGTCTATGTGAGAATGAATATAAAGGCAAAATATTTTACTGAGCATAACATTGTTATAAAGATTTATCAATACTTCTGCAGAGAACGTAAAAAGGGACATCTTTATTGTTCTTTATCAAACCCTGAGAAGAGAACAATGCATATTTTAGGTTTGTGTAAACGTTCATTTGATCGAATAGTTAAAGGAAGCGGATATTTATTGCCAACAAATGCAAGAAAGCAAGGAAGGAAAGAAACGTTAGACAGTTTTGATAAGGACCTAGTAAAAAGAGAAATCTGTCGAATGTTTGATATAAACGAAGAAGTGACACTTAGAAAGTTGAAGCTTTGGCTGAAAACTAACAACGACATTGAAATATCAAAAACTTCATTATGGAAAATATTAAGAAGTGCAGGCTTCACCTTTAGAAAGTATGCTGGTGGGAAAAACATTATTTGTGAGAAGCCACATCTAGTAGCTCTTAGAAGCAAGTATTTACGTGAAGTGAAGGAAATGCGCGAAAATGATTATGATATTGTTTATTTAGATGAAACTTGGATCAACGCTCATCATACACATGAAAAGGAATGGCAGTTAGCAGATGGAAGTATTAAAAGATCAGTACCAAGCAGTAAAGGGCAACGTTTGATAGTTGCACATGCAGGTAGCAGACATAATGGGTTGTTGCAGAATGCTCATCTCGTTTTCATTTCAAAATCCATAGACAATAGAGACTACCACTCCGAAATGAATGGGCACATATTTAAAGACTGGATCAAGAAAAGTATCCTTCCAATATTTGATCGACCTTCTTGTCTGATAATGGACAATGCTTCATACCATAACGTAGTTAACGTAGAAGATAGAATCCCAACATCATCAAGTACAAAAGATGCAATCAAAACGTGGCTCATAAAAGAACACATACAAGTTAACGACAGCTACTTGAAACCCGAATTGCTTAGCCTTGTAAAACAGACACAACGTACAAAGATATTTAAAATAGACAAGTTAATTCAAGAACATGGCCATAGATGTTTGAGACTACCTCCATATCATGCACACTTAAATCCTATAGAACTAGTTTGGGCAAAAGTTAAAGGACACGTAGCATATACAAATAAAACTTTCAAATTATGCGATGTTGAGACACTTACAAATCAGGCTCTATCAAATATAAATAAAGACTACTGGGTAAAATGTGAGGATCATGTGTTACGACAAGAAGAGGAATATTGGAAAAAGGATGGTTTGTTGTTTGTTCAGCCGAAAGCAGTAATCGACCTATTTGACTCGTCTGATTCTGAATGATCATTACTCTGATTAAGTCTACAGATAAATAGTTTGATTTGCAAAATTTCCTAGTTGATTTGTTAAACAGTTTATTGTTCAAGACCACCCAAGCAATCAAAAATATGTTATAAGCAAACCAACAACCATTACTTTGAATGGAAGCCTGCTTGAGTCAGTACAGAAGTTCAGCTATCTTGGATCCACTATTACAGACACACTTTCCTTAGATGAGGAACTAAATGTACGTATTTGAAAGGCAGCGACAACATTTGGGAAACTCACACCAAGAGCATGGAACTATATCAAATTGACTCTACGAACAAAAGTTCTATATATAATTTAAAATTTGTATACTTGCCACCAAGTAAAATTTTATGGACACGCCTATGGGTCATCGTTGCACTAGATTACTGTAAAACATTTTGATTAGGGTCAAAATAATAGTTACATGGGCAAAGATCAAAGGAATTCGCCGCTTTAAGAAAACCGTTATAGCTAGACATCGAGTAGCACATATGTTCTCGTGACATGGACATTTTAACACCGTATGCCAAAAATCATGTGAAATCATCAAGAACTTTTTGAATTATAAATCATAACATCTCGGCAAACGAATCTGAACGGACTATAATAAACTCATTAACCAGTCATCCCCGCGCACAACAAACTCACGTACATGACAAGATGATGTACCGGACAAGCCGATGACTATGCTGAGGTTTTGATCAAATTATCAATCATTACAAAAATAACTTTATTTTGAATAGAAATGTTACATTTGGGTGGGTGTTATTTTCAGGCTTTCTTGCGTCAACGTCATTTACAAAAAACAGCAACATGTTTTTGTATTTTTAACATCATCTATTTTCAGTGGTAGATAAATGACATGTTTATCTAATGAGTACTATTATTACATATCAAGAAAAGCTCTCATCAAAGCTATCGACCAACAAAAGGATAACTATCACTACCTTGAGCGGGCAGAACAAGTGTTCCTACTCAGCCTGAGAACGACACATAACAGACTATAAACAGCCATTTACATTCGCTGAGACTAGTCTATCACCCATATGCTCGTGAGGACGGGCAACACTTACCACAGGGAATCATTTCATGGGAAGAGGTAGGTTCACACCATTCGGAAATAAAAATTCATAAATAATCAACAGTATTAAAAAAAAAAAAACAATAGACAGCTCAAAGCTGGATCGAACCCGTACTTCTCGACATAGTGCCTTGCAACGAGAGACTATGCATTATGGTACACGGCCAAATAAGCTACTGTTTCGGGCTGTTTATAGTTCTTTGTGTTTTGTTGATTATTTGTGAATTATTTAGAAGTAACCAGTGATGGAAAATGTACAACTGAAATAAACAAAAGAATAGGAATGGCAAAGAGTAATTTTAATGTCATGAAGAACATACTAACATCAAAACAAATAACACCAGAGCTAAAACTAAGAATAGCGAAATGTTACATCTTCTCAGTATTCCTGTATGGTGCTGAAACATGGACATTAGACAAGAAAACAGAACAGAGAATTGAAGCCTTTGAAATGTGGATATATAGAAGAATAGGTAGAATTGGATGGAAGGAAAAGAAAACAAACGATGAAGTCTTAAAACAACTAAAAATGAAAAGAGAACTACTGGACACAATTAGAACAAGACAAATTTGATTCTTGGGCCATGTTAAAAGACACAACAGCCTACTGAAAGTAATCCTGGAGGGGAAAATACAAGGCAAAAGAGGCAGAGGCAGACCAAGATTAACATGGACGAGTAACATCAAAAGATGGACAAATCAGCCTATGACAACCTGCACCATCAAAGCAAGAAACAGAGCAGAATGGGGCTCCATGGTAGCCAACCTTCGTTGCGGAGACGGCACTCGATGATGATGATGATGATTTCGAAGTGTTGTAAACATACCTCTTCTCCTGAAATGCTTCGTTGATCTGTCGCCTCGACAGTTACCGTTCATAATTGTCTCCAAAACTTACTAGCGGACCACAACATGTTCAGGCAGTTGCGACAGGAAGACTGGCCAACAGAAAGAGACATCCACGCCAAACTGTTCGGAAGTCACGAGAAACTCGAAGACAAAGAACTAGCATTCATAAAGAGGAACCGGATTTGTATAGGCATAATAAAACACTGTTATTGAAAAGAGGAAGACGAAGGAGGGGAAGAAGTGTGGTGGGACCTATAAAATAAAATTAGGAGCCCTGTCACGCCAAGCGGCGTATAGGGATTTTGGTATTAGCAAACATAATTTGTATAGACCTTCGGCACATGATTTTTAGGGTAATGTGGTTGGTATTACGTCCGTGGGACATATAGATCATCTTTAATATCTTTAGGAACACTCTGTATTGATAGTCACGTCATAAATAATAATAGACACTTGTATATTAGCAGTAAATATGTGGAAACACGTCACAAAAAGAATCACATATTTGTGGACGTTATTGTGTTAATGTTAAGAAATATCACAAAATAAAAATTAAAACAAACATTCAATCTTGTAATAGTATTATATGGTCGTTGTTAGTTACACGGTACTGAACACTCTTATAGGACACCATTTGACAGACATAAACATTTCCCACACTCATGCATTTTAAGCGCGGCTTTAAGAAATAACATGTTTGATATTTGTACTAGTTTACGCACGAACGAAGGACAAGTAAAGAGATAAGATAATCATCTCTCGACAGTGAGATTAGATATGATACATAACTCGTAAGCGACCCACACAAATTTTCTTTGGACTTGTCTTTGAAGTTAAAGGTCTGCACGCGATTAAAGGAAGTTGGCGCAACTCAATAATGACTGGCTTATAAGCATAAAAGATCAATTAGACTAGGAATATGGCAGGAAAACAAATTGGGCTGAAACAAACATTGTGTCAGTCAATTTTTGGTCTAGGCTATGAAAAAAAACTCATTCAAAGCATTAGTTAGCATTCAAAGAGGACAGCCAGATTACATTGGACAGAGATATGAGATAGGACGGCCAGTAGTACATAGGTCTGGAGAGAAGAAAACGAAACAGTGAGGGAGAACATTACAGTTGAGGGCATTCCTTTGGATCCGAGACTTAGAGAAACACTCATGATTTTTTAGTAAATAATTATTCAGAATATTTATTTCAAGAGAAGATTTATAGAGATATATTTCGGGTCTCAATAGAGAGAAGTGTTTATTAAGGAAATCAAGGTTAGGAATATACATATTTCATAGGAATAGTTGATATAAGTTATAGACGTCATCGTATATGTGATTTAATGCAAAGTACAAGAAGTTATGTGGATATAAATGCGTATACTGGGAGAGTGTCATTAAACAAAGGCGATAGCCAAGACACGGATACAAAAAAAATATACCAATGATATAGATGTTTAGACGGCCATAGCAAATTATGTGTAATGAGTGACTTTTATATGCAGCCAAAATATGTATCCAGATGATTTGTGAAATGTAACTAAAGAAATGAGTGAATAAACTTGTATAAGAGATCTAGATATTTGTTGTCATCATATGAATTGTCCACACAAAAGCAGTTATGAGTATTCGGAGTTGCAGTTCATGTGTTGTGAATTAATCACGCTGTTTTGAGCACGTGGTTAAAGGAGAATTGTCCTTGTGGTTATGATTGTTTGGACTTACATATTCTCTTTCCTTTGTGCATAATTATATCAAAACTGTATTGTTACAACGATATGCTGGAGAAATTAAACATTGATGGCAAGGATATGAGAATCATTAAAAAAAACATTTACTGGCAACAAAACAGCAGCTATACGAATTAACAACCAAACAGAACAATTCCAATATATAAAACAAGGAGTCGGAAAATGTAGTGTTCTGTCGCCGGATCTGTCTTCACTTTCCAGCGAACATATCATGAGATCAATAGTAGACAAAAAAGAAATTGAAGTCAACGGTCACAACATAAATAATTTGTGATATGCAGATGACACGGTCTTAATAGCAGAGACAGAGAATGAGCTACAAGAAATGATAGGCATAAAAGTAAACGAAAGCAACAAAAAAGGTCTCAGTCTGAATAGTAAGAAAACAGAAGTAATGATTATATCGAAGAAGCAATTATCACCATCATGCAGCATAAAAATAAACAAGACAAATCTGAAACAAGTGCAACGTTTGAAATACTTGGCACAGTGATAACATCAGATGGAAGAAGCAGCACAGAAATAAAAAGCAGAATAGCTGAGGCCAAAATAGCATTTCAGAAAATGAAAAATATCTTATGCAACAAATCTAATGCCAATAGAAATAAGAAAGAGAGTTCATCGATGCTATATAGAACCAATTCTGACACATGGAAGCGAATCATGGACAATAGACAAACAAATGATAAGACGATTAGAGGTCACAGAGATGGGATTTCTCAGAAGAATATTGAAAGTTCCCTGGACAGCTAAAAAGACCAATGAAAAAGTTCTCAAAGAGGCCAACACAAAAAGAGAGCTCTTAAAAAAAACATCAGAAAGAAGCAATCAACATTTTTTGGGCACATCATGAGAAGAGGAAAGTTGGAATACTTGGTTACAATTGGCAAAATGCAAGGGAAGAAAGATCGCGGACAACAAAGAGATAAAATACTGGATAGCTTGGTGTTATGGCATGGAAAACAGTCAATAACGGAACTGATATGATGCACTGTAGATAGAAGAATGTGGAAGGATATGATCGCCTACGCCAACTGGTATGGCACATGATGATATTTATGTATTGTTACTGGTACAATCTGGCTTGTTGAACATTATTGTAGCGAAACAATATAATATTTTTTTTTAGCCCCCCGTCACGCCAAGTGGCGTATAGGGAATATGATGTTTGTGACCCGTCACGCCAAGTGGCGTATAGGGAATATGATGTTAGTGACCCGTCACGCCAAGTGGCGTATAGGGAATATGATGTTAGTGACCCGTCACGCCAAGTGGCGTATAGGGAATATGATGTTAGTGACCCGTCACGCCAAGTGGCGTATATGGAATATGATGTTTGTGACCCGTCACGCCAAGTGGCGTATAAAGAATATGGTGTTAGAGACCCATCACGCCAAGTGGCGTATAGGAATATGGTGTTAGTGACCCGTCACGCCAAGTGGCGTATAGGGAATATTGTGTTAGTGACCCGTCACGCCAAGTGGCGTATAGGGAATAAGGTGTTAGTGACCCGTCACGCCAAGTGGCGTATAGGGAATATGATGTTAGTGACCCGTCACGCCAAGTGGCGTATAGGGAATAAGGTGTTGGTGACCCGTCACGCCAAGTGGCGTATAGGGAATAAGGTGTTAGTGACCATAAATTTTATAGACCTTCAGCACATGATTTTTGGGGTAATGCGGTCAGTATTACGCCCGTGCCGCTTTACTTCACCAGAAAAAATCCGGTGCCCATTTAAGGCTAGGTGAACCCGAAAGCCGTCGGTTGGGATCGAACCCTTGTCCTTTGTGGTCCAGTTCACTAACCATTGACCTATCGCGGCTCCCAAACAATACAATATGCCCGAAGAATAAGAAGAAAATTGTTAACAAAACTTTTAATTTTTCTTTAAAAAAAAAAAAAAACTGAAGCAATAATCAAACTTGTGTACCGATTTTATAGACTTTCTTAGCAGTCTAAAAACCAAACAAGATAGGACTTTGGGGGAAAAGGAAGGGGCGAGACAAGGGATCCAACCAGAATAAAAAGAATTATGTCATGCACCAGTTTGAAGTATTTTTGTTTGAATTTGAAGGACACGGTATACTTCTTGTTGATGATAAACATAAAAATGAAAGAGTTAGATAAACAGATAATTTGACTTAATTTTTTTTACAGCGACAAGGGTTAACAACAGGCACTGCGAAACAGATTAAGCATGGTGGCGCAATCCAAGCTTCGGATTCTTACTCGGCATTAGCACAGACATGGTTAGAAAACGACAATATCATGAAGGGTAGATTTGTACACTTAAAATAGAAGAAACCACAGGAACTGTACCATAACTAAATAGGGGTGACGCAGGCTATTTAGATGATGAGCATTGTGCGTGACAAAGCGTTAGATCATGCTGAATTAGTGCATTTATCATTTGTGGTCCAATTTTATAAAAGTTCCATTCAGCATTGTGGTCTGCCTTCTCCTTTCCCATCCTTTTACTCCAGCTTTAACGGTTCAATTTATTTTAATAGTGAAACAAGTGAATACACACACAATCTGACCTGTAGAAGTAATAACGGAGATCGCTAATTGGTCGAACAAATGTTGATCGTGTCAAACCAGGTACTAGAGTGATTCTCTTTAAACGAAAAGAATCAGGACTTAAGATATAAACATGGGGAGTTTACTACAGCCAATCGCTGATGAGCAATCTTTGTGTTAAGAAATTACAACCTGAAAGACAGGGATAACAAGAGCTAAAATCTCTGAGACAGAAAGCGTCATTAAAGAGCAAAGTCGGACTATAAGTAACTGATACATGAGCGATCTTCATTGACATCTATACATATTTTTTGAGGTTTCATCTTTACCTTTTATCTGCCATAGCGTTTCAGCTGTGTGGTTATTAATGGCGTTTGACTTAATACCCACAGGAAACGTTCCATTTTTGTGTGTACGCCTTTTCTTAAGAAAGGAAAAAAATACTTTGAACTAGACAAATCACATCGTTGATGATGTGCGAGTAAACATAATTGACAGACGGCATGAAATGATATGCATACTGAGCGGGGTTTTTTATGGCCAATCGGCGTGGCACAAGATTATGATAAAAAGTTGTAATCTTAACCTTGCAGGTCTTGGACATTTGTGGATGTCCCACTGACCTTTATGTAGAAAGGGTAGACCCCATTACCGACAGGAGCAGGCGTGTGACTTTGACACTGTATTGGGACAATGTAGACACGCTGTGTTCTTGGTGCTCATTTCTACCACACGACTACTGCTGGTTAGGTCGACCTTTTTCTAAATTCTAGACATCAAACAAAAGGTTATGGGCTAGAAATAGCGACGCCTGAGTCGTTGTGCTGAGGGCATTCGTTGAGCGAGAATAGCGCACGGCGGCTTCGCCTTTCATTTCCTTGTCAATATCAGTGAGTATCAACTCTATATACGAATAACATGTGAGTATCAACTCTATATACGAATAACATGTGAGTATCAACTCTATATACGAATAACATGTGAGTATCAACTCTATATACGAATAACATGTGAGTATCAACCCTATATACGAATAACATGTGAGTATCAACCCCATCTACGTATAACATGTGAGTATCAACCCTATATATGTATAATATGTGAGTATCACCCCATCTACCTATAACATGTGAATATCAACCCTATATACGTATAACATGTGAGTATCAACCCCATCTACGTATAATATGTGAGTATCAACCCCATCTACCTATAACATGTGAGTATCAACCCCATCTACGTATAACATGTGAGTATCAACCCCAACTACGTTTAACATGTTAGTGTCAACTCCATCTACGTTTAACATGTGAGTATCAACCCCATCTACGATTAACATGTGAGTGTCAACTCCATCTACGGATAACATGTGAGTATCAACCCCATCTACCTATAACATGTGAGTATCAACCCCATCTACGTTTAACATGTGAGTTTCAACTCCATCTACGTTTAACATGTAAGTATCAACCCCATCTACGTTTAACATGTGAGTATCAACCCCATCTACGTTTAACATGTGAGTATCAACCCCATCTACGTATAACATGTGAGTGTCAACCCCATCTACGTATAACATGTGAGTGTCAACCCCATCTACGTATAACATGTGAGTATCAACCCCATCTACGTATAACATGTGAGTTTCAACCCCATCTACATATATCATATGAGTGTCAACCCCATCTACGTATAACATGTTAGTGTCAACCCCATCTACGTATAACATGTGAGTGTCAACCCCATCTACGTATAACATGTGAGTATCAACCCCATCTACGTATAACATGTGAGTGTCAACCCCATCTACGTATAACATGTGAGTATCAACCCCATCTACGTATAACATGTGAGTTTCAACCCCATCTACATATATCATATGAGTGTCAAACCCATCTACGTATAACATGTGAGTATCAACCCCATCTACGTATAACATGTGAGTATCAACCCCATCTACGTATAACATTCTGAGTTGCTAGCAACAAGTTTATAAACATAAATTGCCCCACTAGAGCTGATTTGTTAAATAAAACACTTGACAAGCTCACAAGTTGCTCTCAGCATAGACCTCATTAACAGAATCACAGCGAACATGCGATGTTGGTGTCCTGAGAAGTTCAGTTTTTTTCCAGAGAAGACACAATGTACTACTAGTCTCCTGGTGAAGGGGACCCTGTTACACAAAGGTCTATGATAAGAATTCAATTTGGTAATGTATTAGAACAAATATAATCTATAACTACACGGCCTTTAGCGTCCTAACAGACGGTTGGTAGCAAGCAATCAGGATTTGTCAGTTCTTGGGTAATCTATCAGTGTATTAATAAAGACGATGTTTTACTGGGCAGCTTCTCTCGTGACTGAATCTGCCAATATCGGATAGACAGATCAAAATGCAGCATGAGCAAGATGCATTTGTGGTGCCTGGCCATCTTCTTTCTCCTGCTCCTATTGTTTTCTTATTTTATCATAATTTCTCTCTTGAAATGTACTTGAAATTTTTTTATTTGTATACTCCATTAGTTATAATCTGAAGCCAGATTTTTCATATTTCTTTCATCACTGACACAGACTTCTCACAAGGGAGCGCGATGAACATCCTCATATACCACTACTGGTATGCCCTTTGGTAATGAATTATTTGCAAATAACTACAAATGTATATCGACGATAAAGCGAGATTCACATTTGGCATTGTCGTAAAATGTTAAGGTAACAAAACACAGTGAAGTGAAAAAGGAAAGAGATAGTATCAAGCAATAATAAATGTAAATAGGAAAAAAAAACTTAATAATATATAAAGCATTGAGAGAAGAAGTAACAATTTTCATATAAAGACATAAGAGACAAGGCAAGCAATACATATATATATATATATATATATATATATATATATATATATATATATATATAAATATATATATATATATATATATATATATATCATCAGCATCATCATCGGGTTACGTGTCATTTGAATAGTTTGTGCCATATTTTCTTCAGGACATTTAATTTTTATACTGTCATTGCTAGTCTTCTTCTGATCTATCTTATGCAGTCTTCAATGCTATTTCTTACAAATCCCAGTTATTCATAATCTATAACAGTTTCAAGTTCTTTGTTGATAATGATTTTGGGTTGGCGTTTTGCTTTGTTGGTGGACATTATCTTCATTTATTTCATATTTAAATAGAGGCTTTACTCCTCACCACACAAAGTGATCTATTTTAAATCCGCTGCATTGATTGAGAGGAGGATAATGTCATCAGCATATCCTAAATCTGGTATTATCTTGCCATTTATTGTGAAACGGTAACACTTCGCAAAATTGTTATCAACTCTGATATTTCTCATGATGTTCTCAACGTATTGAAGAGAGGACACACCTCTGACTGATCCCCCTTCAGTACTTTGAACCAAATTGGTGTTGCTTGCTGCCCATGATGTAGGGATTATATAAGGTGTAATACATAGTGCATCGTATTAATTCCGTTGATGAATGTTTTCTATGCCATGACACCATGCTACTCGTATCTTCTTTCTTCACCGTCCGCGATATCGGAATGAGAGATATATATGAATGAGAGAGAGAGAGAGAGAGAGAGAGAGAGAGAGAGAGAGCGAGAGTGAGAGAGGGAAAGAAAAAACGAGATTGGAAAACCGTCAAAAATATTTGTTACACAAGTATTGTTATGGTTATGGTTATAGTTATGGAAGGCCCCGGTATCACTGTAAACGAATCAAAATTCATAATCGCTCAACCGACCGTGCCAGTGGAATCATCCGAATTACTAACTCATCTCCCAAACAAAGAAAGGTAGCTGTAGTCCTCATCATAGCAGTCTCAGCACACGCCAAAAGACATAAGGCGAAACCGCACAGAAAGTGAACACAGCCATCTGTTCTCCATCATACGATATCATCATTCATCGTCAACAATCGGAATATCGAAACACGATCAAAATATATGAAACGCACAGCTCACGGTGTGCACAGAGCACTTAACTCAGTAGCTCCTGAAACAAGCCGGACTTGTAATATGAGGAAACTGCAACAAGGAACACTTTTCAGACATAGCCTTTAATGGTTCCTGCCGCCCATCCACCATATTGACCGGAAGTTCACATCCTTGATGATGCTAGGACATCACCCTGACTCAATCCGAACATATGGAACACAGTTAGTCATCGAACTATCCCCGTTGCACATCAAACAACAGACTGTAAGATCTCCCTGCAATGTGAATTTGTGAAATTATTTTTTCCCCCTGACTAACTTGAACCTCCGGGCGTGACCCCAGTGCTGCAAAATCATATACGATCATAATCGTCGGCGAAATTTGTTAAGTGGATCATCAGATTGACTTTAACGCCGAAAATTTCATTGAAGAGCCGAAACTAATCAGTCCACAGATACAATTTCTGCAGCGGTCCAGAGAACATGAACCCCATTCCACCATGTTGGGAACGGAAGTCATAAAAAAGTCTATAAACAGACAAGGAAATAGGGAGTATACAATCTAGAGAGTGGGGGAAAGAGAGATCATATAAACAGATCTAAGAAATATATATATATAAACACCTTCTTGAATCAGACATTCACGGTTGAATCAGCAAACAATGTAAGACAAAATAAAGAGAAGAAGGAATCTTCATTAACCTATTTAAAAAAGAATATTAAAAAAAACACACACACAAAGTGTGTGACTCGTTGTTGCAACGGGAAAGTATTCAAGTAGCTTATATGTAAGATAATGATTTCTTACAGCTGCATCTGACGTTCTTTTGAAGGAAAATAAAATAAATATTACAAATAGAAAGCCCGGTCAGGCCCCGATGCATTGCAGAGAATACAGTTTGTGCATAAAAAAAAAAATGTTTGCCATCGACACATTTTTGAGCAATGTGGTCAATATTACGCCAGAGTTGTCTTCTCGCTCTTCCCCAGAAGAAAATCGGTACTCATTAAGGTTGGGTGAATCTAGAAGATGTCGATCGAACGAATTGTTACCTGCCACGCATGTCGTAAGATTCGACAAAGGTGTTTCAGAACCGTCGCCTGTCAAATCGTGTAAAACGTGCACGGAGCGACCATTTCAACAAAGTGTATCGATGCATTTGGGGAATTGCTGTTACAAGTACTAGATTGGATATGGGGTATTTTTTGACTGCAATGAAACTGGTTCCATGGATAGAATAGAATATGATAGAATAGGATAGAATTTCTCTCTCTCTCTCTCTCTCTGCGTTCAGGACTCAATCAGAGTAAGGATTCCAGACTCTCATATGAAGTCAGCTGTCAGGCTAAGTGTGTTGATCGCCCCCACAGACAGAACATCACAATTAGAGTCTGTCAGATCCACTCTGACTGAACACCCGTTAATACGTTGCACTGTGTTCTGCGCCAGTGGCCCAGTGCATCCGATTTCAGCCAGCATTTTTTCAGGTTTGCTTTCCTTAGCCTTTGATTGTCCCCAATCTTCCTGCAAGGCAGCAGTTGATCTTTTCTGTCGGGGGATTCTGCCCTTAGATGGTCGGCCTTCCCAGGTTTACGAGCACCATCTGCCCGAGTCACTAGAGGTGACTAACACAGACATGCGACTTGTAATATGAGGAAACTGCAACAAGGAACACATTTCATGCATAGCCTCCATTTGTTCCCGCCGCCTATCCCCATATACCGGTAAGTCACGTCCTCCCGAAAATGATGATCATCGTAGCACTTGATGATGTTAGGCCATCGTTGATGACTCCAATTCCGAACATATAGACACACAGTCAGTCGTCAATTTATTCTTGTTGCACATCAAACAGCAGACCGTAAGATTTGCGCACGGCCGGTTTAGGGAACCAATACGATGACGTAGGACACAATGTCGCCAAACTCATAATCTCGATACCTTTAGACTTATGTCTGATTACTCAAGTGTAAACAGTCTACGACGAACAATACACGAAGCAACTTCCCCAAAGAGACAAAACTGCGACTGACGAAGTAGTTTACATTAATGTGTAACGTGGAAATAACTTGCGTCAAAGAATCCCAATAACGGTCTTGAACAGCACTAATGTGACGTAAAGCACAGATGAAGTCTGGACGGTGGAATGTCTCACTCACAACACTTGATTCGTCAAAAACGGACTGTTGTCGACCTACGACCTCGTCTTAGCGACACAGATGTATCAAGCATATCATCATTTTGACTTTTACGCAGAAAAGTGCAATGAAGATCCGAAATTAATTAGACCTTGGGTGCATTTTCTGCAGCGATCGAGAGGACGTGGACTAGATCCGCCATCTTGGAAACGGAAGTCCTGGATAGAATTTGATAGAATAGGATACAATAGGATAGAATAGGATACAATAGGATAGAATAGGATCGAGAGCAACATCCTTATTTTCAGTAGTTCCAGTTCACTACCTGCTGGTCTGACGTAGCTACCTCGAGAGAGAAAAACATGTTACTTTTCATAAACCCTCTATCAGTTGCTACAGCAGCACTTAGTAGTCACACAGAGATACTGAAGTGGATAATTCAAGTGCTACATACTCTCCTAGGGAACCAACAGAACTGCGATTCAGTGAATACCACCTACTTTAAATATCCAGGAAATGGTGATGTTAATTGACAAAGAATTATACGAGCCACAGATAAGTATAAATTAGATTCCAAGAGAGAACATATATAAGAATAAAGATAATACAGAACACGAGGGTCTAACAGAACAAAAAATGTCACTAAACGATCAGCAGAAAAGAACAAGTAACCGTTTGTAGACTCCAGGCCACTCTCAACACCCTCGTTATAGAGACATCTATTGAATGTGACTGTGAAACATGCAAGACGACCGTCAAACGTTTGTTACAAATTTGCCTAAAATATAAAGAATAGAGAAGGTTCTTGTGCCATCACCTGGACAAGCTGTACACGACCTGGACAAGCTGCACCGATCTGAACAAGCTGTACCGACCTGGACAAGCTGTACTGACCTGGACAAGCTGTACCGATCTGGACAAGCTGTACCGACCTGGACAAACTGTACCGATCTGGACAAGCTGTACCGATCTGGACAAGCTGTACCGACCTGGACAAGCTGTACTAACCTGGACAAGCTGTACCGACCAGGACAAGCTGTATAAACCAGCAACTTTACGCGACTGCTAATGAGAGTTGTTGCTGGTCATAGCTAAGCAGACTTACAGCATGAACTCCAAGCCGTAGAACTGGTAGGCGTACTTTGATGCTATTAGTGGTGTATCTGTGGTATGAACACAGTTTTACTCAGAGCATAACAGGTGAACACTGCAGCCATGACCCGTTTCCTGCAGAGGATCTTCACTAACAATCCGGTAACACGGAAGAGTATTGGAGGATTGGGGTTTCTGATTTGCAATCCGAGACAAAGAACTTTCAGTAGCAGCTTCTGATCTGGAAAGCTAGGACGGACGAGCATGAGATGAGCTCTGCGACAGGCGTTGAATCACGCCTACCTGTCATGTAGCGTTCTTATGTAAAATATTGATTGATTTTGAAAATGAGAAAATCTACACTATATCTAAATATTGTATACATTATTAACTATATACATTTTGAGATAACTGTAACCGTATTTCAGTCAACTCTATGATGATGAAAGACCAGAATTAAACAATTCAAATGAAGGCACAGGACCACCAATAATGCAGAGTGAAGTGGAGGACGCAATTCAACACTTGAAAAGAGGCAAAGCTCCAGTTCCCGACAATATAACAATCGAGGAGATAAATGCATTAGGAGAGCTGGGAGTACAAGTCATAACAAAATTACTCAATGACATATATAACACTGGACACATACCTGAAGATCTACTAAAATTTATCATTGTAGCCATACCGAAGAAGTCAGGCGCCACGGATTGTGAAGACCATCGCACTATTAGTCTCATGAGCCATATGACTAAAATATTACTAAGAATCATCATGAGACGTGTGAGGTAGAAAATAAAACCAGAAATAAGTGAGGAACAATGTGGATTTGTGGAAGGAAAGGGCACCAATAATGCAATATACATCTTAAGAACATTGATAGAAAGATCTACAGAGGTAAAGAAAGATCTATATATGTGCTTTATAGACTACACGAAAGCATTTGACAAAGTAAAGCATGTGGAAATAATCAATATGGAGAAATTAAACATTGATGGCAAGGATCTGCGAATCATGAAAAAACATGTACTGGCAACAAACAGCAGCTATACGAATTAGCAACCAAACAGGACAATTCCAATATATAAAACAAGGAGTCAGACAAGGCTGTGTTCTGTCGCCGGATTTGTTTTCACTTTACAGCGAACATGTTATGAGATCAATAGTAGACAAAAAGGAATTGAAGTCAACGGTCACAACATAAATAATTTACGATATGCGGATGACACAGTCTTAATAGCAGACAGAGAATGAGCTACAATAAATGATAGATATAATAGTAAAAGAAAGCAACAAGAAAGGTCTCAGTCTGAATAGTAAGAAAACAGACGTAATGGTTATATCGAAGAAACAATCATCACCATCATGCAGCATAAAAATAAACAAGACAAATCTGAAACAAGTGCAATTTTTTTAATACTTGGGCACAGTGATAACATTAGATGGGAGATGCACCACAGAAATAAAAAGCAGATTAGCTCGAGCGAAAATAGCATTTCAGAAAATGAAAAAATATCTTATGCAACAAATCTATGTCAATAGAAATGAGAAAGAGAGTTCATCGATGCTATATAGAACCAATTCTGACCTATGGAAGCGAATCATGGACAATAGACAAACAAATGAAAAGACGATTAGAAGCCACAGAGATGGGATTTCTCAGAAGAATGTTGAAACCTTCCTGGACAGCTAAAAAGACCAATGAGAAAGTTCTCAAAGAGGCCAACACAAAAAGGGAGCTCTTAAAAAACATCAGAAAGAAGCAATCAACATTTTTTGGGCACATCATGAGAAGAGGAAAGTTGGAATACTTGGTTACAACTGGCAACATGCGAGGAAAGAGAGATCGTGGACGATAAAGAGATAAAATACTGAATAGCTTGGTGTCATGGCATGGAAAACAGTCAACAACAGAACTGATACGATGCACTGTGGATAGAAGATTGTGGAGGGACATGATCGCCAACGCCAACCGGTACTGCACATGATGATGATGATGATAACCGTATTAAATTAAATATTTCTGTGTAAAATAATGTTTAAATTAAATATAATCTGTATATGCATATTTAACCCTGGTATCACTACTTATATAAATATCGATAAAACCGAATATATTTTTAACAATTATGTTATATATATATATTTATATACAGGGTGTTCGTAAAGTCGCAGTGCAGTGAATATTTCTAATTTTCAGTAAATGACGTAATCATCATCTACGTACCACAATTTTGTAAACCACATTTATGAACAAACCGCTGCTTCCTTTAAGGTTTTATTTACGTAAAGGACGGGCACTACGCAACTTTCACTGTCTCATTGCTTGAAGGAAATGGTGTTGACGATTGAAAACAGGGTATTTCTGGTTGAGCATGTCTTTCGTAATGGCGGTAAATATACGGATGAGGTCATTAGACAATTCGTGAGGAAATTTCCAGACTCACAAGTCCCTCACCGAAATTCTGTTACAAAATTGATCAAAAAGTTTCGTGAAACCGGTAGTGTGGTAGATGCATACCGATCTGGAAGACCTTCAATTTCACAAGACCAAATTATGGAACTCCAAGACAGAATTACAATGAGTCCAAATGCATCTTTAAACCACTTGTCTCAACAGGTGCAAATATCTAAGAGTTCTGTTCACAAGGTTTTAAGAAGTGAACTACACTATCGTCCATACAAATTAACTGAATTGTCTCAACTCCAAGAAAGAGATTATGAATCCCGTTTAAACTACTGCATGTGGTTTCAGAATTTTATTTATGAACATGGCGCTGCCACCCTTGACGTCACTTTTTTCACTGATGAGGCCTGGTTTCATTTATCCGGTTATGTGAACAGTCAGAACAATCGGCTGTGGAGCAGTGAAAACCCCCATGAATTTCATCAAGTGCCGCTTTACGATCAAAAAGTCGGAGTGTGCTGCGCTATAAGTCGTATGCGGATAATAGGACCTATATTTTTTAATGAAACAATAAATGCAGAACGTTACCGTACTTTAATTCTGGAACCGTTCATAGCACACCTTACAGAACGGGAAATTATGGAATCCTGGTTTCAGCAGGATGGGGCAACAGCACACACAGCCACAACAACACTCAATTATTTAGAAAGCATATTTGCAAATCGCATTATTTCACGTGGAATCTGGCCTGCTCGTTCACCAGATCTAAGACCCCCAGATTATTATCTGTGGGGGGCATTGAAGGGGAAAGTTTACGAAAATAATCCGCAGACAATTAATGACCTAAAGACTGAAATAGTAGACAAGATTAAACAAATATCACCAGACATTATTCTGAAGGTTTTCGCAAATATGGAAAGACGAATCACGACATGTCTTGAGGCCCGTGGTGGACATCTTCAACATATGCTTTAGGCACAACTTTATTGTGTTAATACCAACATTACCCATTATAAGCTAGCCGATAGCAGTCAAGTATATTTGAATAATACCATTTATTTTACAATTTGTGTGACGCATTAGTTAACCGCATTTCTGGTGACGTTTTTTCTTTAGAGAGTATAAATTCACTGCACTGCGACTTTAAAAACACCCTATATATATATATATATATATATATATCCCTGAATTATTTAACGTTTAATTTAAATATTATTATATTCATATTATATCTATATTTTTATATTATGCGAACATATACACTGAGGTATCCGTATACATAAATATAAAATAAATTAGCAAAGTTGAGTAATTTAGCATTTATCAAGGAAGCAATAAATATATTTATTAACACCACATACTACTATATGTAAGGAAGAATCTGTACTGACCGGAACGGCCACACTGACATATTTATAAATTTTGACACTACCTACTTGTAATTTGCAACAAAGTACTGCTGTTAACTAACACTTAAGTTGTTTTTCCCCGTCATAAACTAAGTGTAAATGCTGGAATTCTTGAGTTTAATGATTGGGAGTATGTTAAAACACTATCAAATGAATACAACAAAAGGTATTGCTTTAAAAAAAAAAATCGATGTCCGTTATATATCAACTCATGGAATTAGTAACTTCCAATAAGTTGAAATGACTTAATGAAATACACATGATAAGCATAAAATATGGACTAGATATGAATATCAAAAAGACTAAAACTATGATCATAAACAAAAAGAAAATACTCAAAACCCACAAGGGATATCAAAATTGAAGGAATAGACCTGGAGACAGTTCAGAACTACAACGACTTGTACATAAAATAACCAGTGATGGAAAATGTACAACTGAAATAAACAAAAGAATAGGAATGGCAAAAAGTAATTTTAATGTAATGAAAAATATGCTAACATCAAAACAAATAACACCAGGGCTAAAATTAAGAATAGCAAAATGTTATGTCTTCTCAACATTCCTATATGGTGCAGAGACATGGACATTAGACAAGAAAACAGAACAGGGAATTGAAGCCTTTGAAATGTGGATTTATAGGAGAATAGGTAGAATTGGATGGAAGGAAAAGAAAACAAACGATGAAGTCTTAAAACAACTAAAAATGAAAAGAAAACTACTAAAAACAATTCCAACAAGGCAAGTGCGATTTTTGGGCCATGTTAAAAGACACAACAGCCCACTAAAAGTAATCCTGGAGGGGAAAATACAAGGTAAAAGAGTCAGGGCAGACCAAGACTAATATGGACGAGTAACATCAAAAGATAGACAAACCAGCCTGTGACAACCTGCACCATCAAAGCAAGAGACAGAGTGGAATGGCGCTCCATGGTAGCCAACTTTCGATGCGAAGATGGCACTCGTTGATGATGATGATGATGATAAATAAGTTGAAAAAAATTACCTAGTATCTGAATAATCTACCACAATGAATGTTGACTGTTTCCAGCGGTAGGATACGATAAATTGATCACAAAATAATACAATCCAATTATACACAAATAAATTACAAGTAAAATAACCAAAAATGTACCAACGCAGGGGATTAGTTTTCACGTAGAGACTACTTGCTCTTTTTGTCATCACCTTAGACTTCAACAAGAAAATTCCTTATCAGGTGTCGACATCAAAGCTGGAACGTGCTCTCAAAATGTAAACTTCGTGGTTGGGTGGTTTTGGAATCGTTGATTCTGATTATTACATTCATCACAGCCACTTTTCAAGATTGATAAATGTAATTAATTTTAACATTAAATATAACAAGCAAAAAATATGGACTAGATATGAATATCTAAAAGACTAAAACTATGATCATAAACAAAGAAAATTCTCAAGACCTACAATTAAATATCACAGTTGAAGGAATACATCTGGAGACAGTCCAGAGCTACAACTACCTGGGACATACTATAACCAATGATGGAAAATGTAAAATTGAAATAAACAAAAGAATAGGTATGGCAAAAAGTAATTTTAATGCCATGAAAAATATACTAACAACAAAACAAATTTCAGCAGGGCTGAAACTAAGAATAGCAAAATGTTACATCTTCTCAATATTCCTGTATAGTGCAGAAACATGGACATTAGACAAGAAAACAGAACAGAAAATTGAAGCCTTTGAAATGTGGATTTATAGAAGAACAGGTAGAATTGGATGGAAAGAAAAAAAAAACAAACGATGAAGTTTTAAAACAACCAAAAATAAAAAGAGAACTATTAAATACAATTAAGACAAGACAAATGAAATTTTTTGGGTAAGTTAAAAGATACAACAGCCTACTAAAAGTAATATTGGAAGGGAAAATACAAGGTAAAAAAAGCAGAGGCAGACCACGACTAACATGGACGAGTATCATCAAAAGATGGACAAGTCACTCTGTGACATATTGCACCATCAAAGCAAGAAACAGAGTGGAATGGCGATCCATGGTAGCCAACCTTCGTTGCGGAGAAGGCACTCGATGATGATGATGAATTTCAACAATTACAGAAGAGGTCAAATCATCGGACAGTTATCACCACTATTGTCCAACAAGGAAATAACTCTGGAGGCAAAACGAGCACTATACAATACAATCTTCATCCCAACGTTGTGCTACCAATGGCAGACCTGGACCCTAGATGCAAGAACAATAAGAAAAATAACCTCTACAGAGATGAAATGTGTTAGACGAATGACAGGAAACAGTCTGAGAGATAGGATCAGAAATGAAGAACTGAGAAAAAAGCTTGGAATAGCCACCGTCATAGAATATATAAGGAAACAACAGATAAAATGGTTTCGCCACGTGACAAGACAGAAAGAACAAAACACAACACAACGAGCTTTCAACAAACGTTGTGAGAACACCAGACCCAAGGGTCGACCACGAAAAAGATGGGTCGATGGAATATTAGAAGCACTAGGAAACATAACAGCAGCAGAGGCGAACAGAAGAACAAAAGACCGCAAATTATATCTCCCCTCGACGCTGAAAGGCAAATGAGGAAGGAAAGAAGAAGAAGAAGACAGAAGAGGTAACCACGTCTTAATAATATTTGATTCTTAATAGCTAAGAGAAACAAAAATCTTGTAATCTTTTGAAATTCAAATGGCACGATAGACACTGAAAACAATCTTATGTTCTTAAAATGGTATTTATTTAAGTAGGACTTACATTCACAATATAACTATGTAAAAAAAAAAAAAAAAAACTCTAAAGTGCATGATAATGTATTTCTTCTTTCTCTTCGCTTATAAATTTATATTTAAAAAATTGACAGTCTTCAGATTGAGGCAGATAGTAGTATAAAAATCAGACAGAAATAATATGAGAAATAAAGAATATAAAAACAGATAGTGGCAAAATTATTATATAATTCGGGTTTTGTTTTAGCAACCTCTCTAAGATCTAAATAATAAACAGACCTTTCTTAAAATGTGTAATGGGTTAGAGAGGAAAGAAGAGCATAGGAGATAACAACTAAACGGTTGTAATTAACTGTGAGGAAGAAACAACGAATGAAACAGATTATCAGGTTATAAGAAATGATGTGCTTTCAATGTAAGTATGAAATCAAGAAATACTGTATCATACAAGCACGATTACAAGTCGGCGAGACAATTTACAATATTGATCTTTTCATCAATTCCAAGGGCAACAACCGAGGGCAAAGTATTCACTGGAACTGGCAAATTGAATGAATTCGTGAAGAAGTTCAAGAATTGTCTTCGGAAAGGTATATGAGGGTTGTGTAGGGCAGGGTGGCTTATGGATTGTTAGAGGGTAGGAGTGGGAGCTGAAACTGTAGAATTCAGGGATTAGAAATTATGGAATATCCGGAAATAGATTAGGAAAAAAAGACATAATTTTGGTTGAGTCATAAAATATACATTTGGAAGTAACTGAAATGTCTTTGTGTACGTATGACTTCTCCACGACCTAGATGTTTGGTTATATCAAATCATGACTACTGAATACACTCCTGACTTTTCCTCTGGTCTCATTCTATGTGTGGAGGTGAAAGCTGACTAGAACAGAACCATTATGGTAGTACTGAAATTATAACTGTACATGCAGGGAGTTGGGTGGGCTAGAGGTGTACGTATGACTTCTCCACGACCTAGATAACTGGTTATATCAAAACATGATTACTAAATACACTTCTGACTTTTCCTCTGGTCTCATTCTCTCTCCTCATGGGTGGAGGAGAAAGCTGACTAGGACAGAACCATTATGGTAGTACTGAAATTATAACTGTACATGCAGGGAATTGGGTAGAGGTAACACGTCGGTCCCAGGACAGGAAGGTTCCACAGGGCTCTTTCCGCGCCATCGGCGGTGCGAATTTGCTCACTTTGAATCCGTATTTTCTTCGTGACCTTCTCATGGTCTCTGGGTAGTGAAATTTTATGTCAAGTAATTTTGAAGAACAACGAAAAACAAAAGGTCCTGTGTGCACTCGTGCATTTTAAAGCATTTATATCAGTTAGAAGTCGGAAAGGGTAAGTCAAAAGTGGTTGCTGCCTTGGTAAGAATAAACTATAATACAATTATAAATTGTAAATACAATTTACATAAATTATAATACAATTATACATTGTAAATACAATCACAAACAAAAACTTCAAATAAAACTCTCGGCGGTAAAAAAAAAAAAATGAGAAATCGAAGATTATCTGGCTGTAGACACCTAAGCAGACAACTGACTGTAAAAAATAGGAAAAAGTGATATTCTCGCATAATCCAGTTCCTCTGGACTTTTCTAGAAAATAATGCTGGCGTACGCAAACAAACAGGCATTTGGTAAATATCTGCAGATAAAGAGATACAGCGAAGACGATGGCGATGGATATGATACACACGGCGGAAGCCAACTGAGAGTATTACACAACAAGCCCTTTTTTTGGAACCCCAAGGAAAAAGACAAAATCGAAGACCAAGATAATCTTGGAGAAGACAGATGGAAGCAGAGATGAAAATGATGGGGAAGACATGGATAGATCTTAAAAGAATGGAAGAAACAGAACGGCTTGGAAAGTGTTTATTGAGGACTTATGCTCCACAGGGAGCTGGAAAGGTAGAAGAAGATGCAAACAAACAAACAACAAGAAAACATGTATGCAACTTGCGTTAAAATAAGAACACTTTTGAATGTCTGTCTTAATGGTTCTGAATGTGGTTAGTTACAAGAATATATTGTTATTTCTGGAAGAGACAAATACATTTGATCTAAATGATCTTATGAGACCAGTAATACTTATATTTTAATAAGTTTTTCTTATTGTCTTCTCAGACACCTGATATAGAATACAAACATGATACAAACATGAAAATCGTGAGAAAGTACGGATTGGTGAAGAATTTCTGGACTCGCCTATTATGCCGAGCGTCAAAGTTCAAAACAAGTTAACTAATTCAAATTAACCAGCCAAAAAATACGCACCTGACCTGTGGTCAGGAAATTAACGCGCCTGATGAGAGAGTACATGGCAGCGCTCCTTAAAAAAAATATGCCAACGAGAAATGATGGTCTTATACTTCACATTAAAACATCAGAAGTGCTACATGGCATGAGGTACCATATCATCACAGCTCAGATACGCCCACTTAACGTCCTTTTAAGGGCGGATGACGAAGAGGAATTCTATAGTCTACGAATACTCTAGAATACTTTAGTCATCGGGCGAACGATAGCAAGCAAGCAAATCTTTTGCTCTTACACGAAAACAAAGAAGCTGATGCGAAGCATAATCATGACAAACATTACAGTTGCTTTTACAATTTAATTATTTATTATCATCTTGTGCCACTTCTGCTTTGAAGGTTGGTTCATTGAGGATCATTTCGCCCTGTTTCCTGTCTTGATAACACTCGCAGTCATATGTTCTCTTGTCCTCGTGATGTTGTCAGTCCTCTTGAGCCTTTGTCTGCTTCTGTGTCGATTAATTGCGTTTCTTTTCCAAGACTTTTTTCAATTTATTTCTTTTTGTGTTAAAAGAACTACATTTGTCTTGTTCGAATTCTGTTGAATAGTGTTCTAGTTCAGGTTGCTTTTCTTCTTTTTTTTTCTGCGTTGAACTCAAAAGCATTCTTTGATTACTACTTGGTGAGGCTCCAATCCCTTTCATCATAACCAGTGGCATCTGCCTTTTGTGGCTCCAACATGCCTCTTGTGTACCGCACACTTAGCTGTTACAGCTTTCTGAACAATCTTTTAAATATACCCACTGCTACCAGAATTGTTCAGTGAAAAGCAATCGCATTAAGTGTAGATGGTCGCGGCTGGCAGAGTCTGAGACAAACTATAGGATGTATGCAACGAGAAGGGTATACCTACTGGCAGGGATTAGGTAGATGTGCATGACAAACGTGGGCTAACCAAGGTCATCATAAACAGGAAATGCCATAACTGGGCTGAATGCGTGAATGAGTCCGAGATCCAGGAAGTACTGCAACTTCATTCCCAGCCTCAAGACCCGATTATCTACACTGATTGTTCGGTCACCAGGGCTGTGCGCAGCGGGTGGCGTTTTGTTACGTATTCTAAAGGAAAGTTAATAGATAAAGGTGCAGGAGCCTACAAGACGACTACCTCCAGCACACACGTGCAGATTAAGGCTGTGACAGAAGCCATCACATGGCTGATTAAAAGACCCACACTATACATGAAGTCATATTGACTGACTTACAAAGCATCGTTCTCTAGATTGACAACAACACACTCCACAGAGAATGGGAGAATGGACATGTCTCCTGTTGACAATCTAACTTGGATATATTGCCCTGGACACACGATTGTTTGTTGCAGTGAGATGGCTGGCAGGGTGTAACATTGTACAGGAAACCTTAACATTGGACGGCGAAACACAGCGCCACGGGGGGAGGGGGGGGGGGAGGGGAGACGTAACCAATAAAAGCAATATCAGTTACAAAGAACGCAACACTTTCAATCAATGCAGGACAAGAACAATCAGTAGACGAACACTTCAATGGTTGCTGGAGCGGGCGGCAGAGCGGATATGGGAATGTCCCGACTGCGTTGAATAATCCGAACTAAAGATCAACACTTTCTATCATCGTTTTTAATTGATCATCTATGAACCCTCCGCCTCATCCACCATCACTAACTTCGTGCATTAGGGACAGATACTCCCAGTGGGTTTTCTTCATCGCTTATGAAATGTAACCGTCAGCTAAGACTGAAGCCAGGGGTGTGGCTACCATCAAACAAAAGCTGCACGAGCTAGAGAGGAACCAAATAGAATCCTGACCAAGATTAGCGATCAGCATTAAAACATGTCTAGTTGATTCTAAAATAAATTTGTAGCCACCTCCTTTCCTAATTTAAAAAAAGAAAGAGGTGGGGTGGGGAGAGGCATCAAAGATCAACTCAGACTCTTGGCTTTTCATCTTTTACACAATTGATAACACAAGATGGCGCAGATGAAACTATTTGTTGTTTTATTATTATTATTATTATTATTATTATTATTATTATTGCATATCTGAATACCCTGTAGCGTTACTTTGTGTAGAAAAAAAATACTCATTTCACATTTCCGAGAAAGCTGTGCAAGCTTTTGTGCTGAATCTGCCATGATTACTCCATCGCACACCACATTGATTATTTTTCATTACATCGTTGGTAGTGACCTATTTATTATTATTTCGGGGCAAACATAAATTTAAAATGGCATTAATTAAGTTTATCACATTACTCCAAAAATCATGTACCGAAGGTCTGTAAAATATTATGGTCACTAAAACCATATTTCCTATACGCCACTTGGCGTGACGGGGCACTTTACTTACTTTCATCATCATCATCGTGTGCCATACCGGTTGGCGTAGGCGATCATGTCCTTCCACAATCTTCTATCTACAGTGCATCGTATCAGTTCTGTTGTTGACTGTTTTCCCATGCCATGACACCAAGTTGTCCAGTATCACCTCTCTTTGTCACCCCTGATCTCTCTTTCCTTGCATTTTGCCAGTTGTAACCAAGTATTCCAACTTTCCTCTTCTCATGATGTTCCCGAAAAATGTTGATTGTTTCTTTCTGTGTTTTTTAGGAGCTCCCTTTTTGTGTTGACCTCTTTGACAATTTCCTCTTTGGTCTTTTTAGCTGTTCAGGGAATCTTCGACATTCTTCTGAGCATTCCAATTTTTACTTACTTTACTTTTATTATTAATTTTGAGTTTGCTGTTAAATAAAATGGAATAAATATACCAGAATAAGCGTTTAAACCATCTTCTTCATGACGGGTAGAAACTTTTGTAAAAGTGGGCTGCAAACTGTTACTAGCAACTGAGACAAGTAACCTAAATAACTTTTAACAAGCAGAAAAATGTCTTACGTCGATGGATAGTATTAACGACAGTGCAAATAATACCAGTTATAAGAGTGTACAACAGCTAGTTACGTTCAACACTTACCTCGACTTTACTACCAGCGGGAGCATTTTAGTGAATATCACATAACCACGACAATCAAGACCATTAGTTACATAAATGACACTGCCTTCCATTCACAACATCGACGGACAGTCTTGGCAGTGCGACCCTGTCGTTTCAGTCAAATACAGGTTCAGTAACGCTCGATACAAAACGTAGGTGACTCACGAGGCGTTAGATGATTGGCACCCTCGCTTTAAATATACAGTTGACATTATATGATTATGTAGAATGAAACATGTCATCAAGTTTGCCGGTGACGTTCAGGAAAACTTGGCGAACTTTAACGTAAAATTCTCTATTTAGAAGTTTGTTATTCCATTGGAAATGAAAAATCTTTAATATGTAGTATGTAAATATATAAGACTTTTGTGTTCATGATTACTTTAGTTTGCAAAATATCCTTTCTTTCTTTTGACACATTTGACAAAATACTGTGATTAGCCACAACACACACAAAATAATAATATTACTAAGAAATGCATACAAGAGCAGAACTGTTTAATATTTTGGAGATGTTATGATTCTCACTAACAGCGTAGAGATAGCACGTCATCTGTATCCAACAAATAAGTTCCCTCACTAGTAGATTATTCGCTCTCTACTCCGATTCCAAAATAGTAAAATAGAGTTCGTGTTCTATCGACCGCTACAGGATTTGCGTTTTTTTTGGTAGAATAACAAATTTCAGCTCTCTAATGTAGATCGTTGCGTTAAAGTCAACCGGATGTTCCACTTTACGGATTCAGGCCGGTACTTTGGAGTTTATGCGGCTAGTAGAGGTCCATTTTGATGAATCAGATGGTGTGAATACGACCTACCACCGCTGTGAAGTCGATATGCGTTTTAAGTCATGACACAGAGCTTTTCAATACCCGCCGTTGAATTTGTTTGCTGCCGATTACATTGATATCTTCATGTGGATCGTTGTGACAAGTCAACTAAAGGTTCCACTTTAAGGATTCTGATCCAGCGCTACGGTGTTGGTGCGTTCAGACTGCGTTCTTTAGATGGAATCAAACGTTTGTGTGCATCTATTGTTGACATTGTTGTGCGTGCTACATCATAATGATGGACGATCGTATATCTTTAAACCTACCATACAATCCAAAATAATATTGAGTTGAGTCATTGGGTTATTTGCGGGTCATCATCATTCCACTCCGAACATGTCCATAGGTGCTCAGATCCCCTCCTCAGCAATTCCCTCAGTGTCCAGCGACTGACGACACTAGTTCTATGTTGGTTGATAAGTCTTCTTACACGGCCACTAAGTTTCTCATTTCCAAAATGATAGCCAGATGATAACGATTTCGACGCTGTTTGTGAGTCTGTAGCTCTGTTAGTCAAGAGGGATGTTGAATAAACTTAGGAGAGCTAGGAGGAGAATGAGGAAGCACCTGTGAACCAGTTTATATTTTCTCACTGCGGAATTTTGATGGGGTGGAGACTTGTGCGCTTATGGATAGTTGTTCGTTGAGTGATGGGGATAAACCGACGACTAAATAACCAACCAACTAACTAACTAACTAACTAACTAACTAACTAACTAACTAACTAACTAACTAACTAACTAACTAGCTAACTAACTAACTAACTAACTAACTAACTAACTAACTAACTAACTAACTAACTAATTAACTAACTAACTAACTAACTTACTAACTAACTAACTAACTAATTAACTAACTAACTAACTTAGTTAGTGCCATAGTTAGTGCCAGAGTTGGTGTCATACTTAGTGCCAGAGTTAGTGTCATACTTAGTGCCAGAGTTAGTGTCATACTTAGTGCCAGAGTTAGTGTCATAGTTAGTGCCATAGTTAGTGGCATAGTTAGTGGCATATTTAGTGTCATAATTAGTGCCATACTTAGTGCCAGAGTTAGTGTCATACTTAGTACCAGAGTTAGTGTCATAGTTAGTGGCATAGTTAGTGCCAGAGTTGGTGTCATACTTAGTGTCATAGTTAGTGCCATAGTTAGTGCCATAGTTAGTGTAATACTTAGTGCCAGAGTTAGTGTCATAGTTAGTGTCATACTTAGTGCCAGAGTTAGTGTCATAGTTAGTGTCATAGTTAGTGTCATACTTAGTGCCAGAGTTAGTGTCATAATTAGTGGCATAGTTAGTGCCATAGTTAGTGTCATACTTAGTGTCATAGTTAGTGCCATAGTTGGTGCCATAGTTAGTGTAATACTTAGTGCCAGAGTTAGTGTCATAGTTAGTGGCATACTTAGTGCCAGAGTTAGTGTCATAGTTAGTGTCATAGTTAGTGTCATACTTAGTGCCAGAGTTAGTGTCATACTTAGTGCCAGAGTTAGTGTCATAATTAGTGGCATAGTTAGTGCCATAGTTAGTGTCATAATTAGTGCCATAGTTAGTGTCATAGTTAGTGCATAGTTAGTGTCATGGTTAGTGCCATAGTTAGTGTCATAATTAGTGCCATAGTTAGTATCATACTTAGTGCCAGAGTTAGTGCCTTAGTTAGTGCCATAGTTAGTGTCATAGTTAGTGTCATGGTTAGTGCCATAGTTAGTGAAATTATATCAGAGTTGGGGACTCTAAAATTAGATTTTCTTAGAATTACATCACTTCCAGCAATCTCAACAAACTTGCACACATCATCATGCATCCTCTTCACAGCCTGCTGAAAAGAAACGAGTGCCTCTGAGGACGCCTCTAGTTCAATGAGATCCGTTACATTAACTAATTTCTCTTAAATGTCCGTCTTTCTTTCTTGGAAACTTATTTTATTATTCCATTTTGCTTGCATTTTTTTGTTTTCAAAATCTCTTCTGCTACATATAGGTGATTTGACATTTTTGAGACAAATTATTAGCAAAGTTTCTAAAAATAGAAAGCAATTTGAAAATGTTCACAAGATAGTGCGACAATATAAAACACGAAACGATATTCTTTTAGAAAAAAAAACCTAAACATCGATGTAAGAAAAAAACCAGAAAAATATTAACAGTAAAAGCATTCCTGGCTAATTTACGAATAGATACGAATTTTCAAACTGACAAAACATACGTTTGCGTTTAGAAATGTGTACTGTCACCTGCATGTTATCTCTGACAGTGAAGACATGATTCGATCAACAGTGGAGACTACTGAGAGTTATACGTTTAGCAAATAACTTAGAATAGCTTTGTAGAAGCAAATTATTTCTGCGTTCTGTTTTAAACAGACCACATTTATAAGAATATACGCATGTGAATTTAAGGTATGAAACGTAACACATAACTCCCTAAAAGTGGGACGTTTCTTTACATCACTGAACTATTAGTTGCATTAAAGATGAAGGAGCCAGTGCTATTTCGCACTGTAATTGCCTCATTTTGCAAGGTAAGAACTCATTTTCAACCTGTGCTGACTTGAGCATGTCGCCCCGGGCACACAACAACGATCGTAAAACCAGTGAGCCGCAAGCACAAGTTTGAAGTGATAGTCTTCTCAAAGAAAAAGGAAATCATGAACAAGTGACATTAAATTTAACAAGATAAAAATAGACAACCGATTGTTATATTTTTACAGAAGTTCCCAGAGACACATATTTATCGGTTTTTTATAATAAAATCATGAGCCGCGATAGCTCAGTGGTTAGTGAACTGGACTACAGAAAACAAGAGGTAGGGTTCGATCCCATCCGACGGCTTTCGGTTCACCCAGCCTTTAATGGGTACCGGATTTTTTCTGGGAAAGTAAAGCGGCACGGGCGTAATACCGACCACATTACCCCAAAAATCATGTGCTGAAGGTCTGTAAAATTTATTGTCACCAACACCATATTCCCTATACGCTACTTGGCGTGACGGGGGCTCTTTACTTTTTTAAAATAATAAAATCATATGGGGCCTAGCTTGAACACTGAGAGAGCGTTACCTCAAGCAGTAACAATTTTTTAAACTACACATTTTATTCTGTAAAAATAGTGCGCTTGGTATACAGACCTCAAATTAAATTACAATTTATTCTGTAAGAGGTATCTATATCAAACATTGTCAGTGTTAGTGGTCATATTATATCACCTATCGAACAAACTGCCCTTAAGTGCTCAGATCATCTGACCAGTAGTAAATTCCGCAGTGTGAAAAGATAAACTGCTTCACAAGCTCTCCCTCGTTGTCAGTGTAAATTAGGCCAATTCAAGTTTTGCATATTTACACACAATTACATAAAAAATATAGATTGGATTACCGATCAATATGGCGGATAGGCGGCAAGAACCATTGAGGCTCCGTCTGTAAAGTGTTTCTTCTTGCAGTTTCTTAACATTCCAATTCCGGCTTGCTGCCGAAGCTACTGAAATAGTGCTATGTGCTCACCGTGAGCTGTGTTTTTCATCCGGTTCGTGTTTTGATATTCCGATTGCTTACGATGAATGATGATATCGTATGACAAAGGACAGTTCAGCTGCGTTCTCTTTCGGTGACACTTGGCCGTATGTCTTTTGGCATGTGCTGTAGCTGCTCTGATGGGGACTGCAGCTGCCTTTATTTGTTTGGATCTTTCAATGAGTTGAAGCTTAAATTCGGATGATTCCACTAGCACGGGAGGTTAGCAATTATGAACTTTAATTCGTTTGCGGTTATACCGGGGCCTTCGACTAACCATAACCATAACGTAAAAATAAAAACCCTAAAATATAATGACACGAAAGCGGAGTAATTTAAGAGATTCTGTAATGATCTGAATGCTGCAGAGCATCAAAGAAAGAAACATCAAGACTGTCACCACTTTTAGGATTATGATGAACGCCTCAAGTTCAAAAGTACCTTCCCGGTTCGAATCCAACCTGGGGAGATCAAGTTCTTTTTATTAAATTCCCAATTACCTTTAATCTCGTGGTGGATGATACAGAGTGCCCAGTTCTATTCTTTCTATTATTAGTGACAATAAAATGTAGATACGTTCTCAAGTTGATCATAAAAGTAAAGAGCCCTGTCACGCCAAGTGGCGTATAGGGAATATCGTGTTAGTGACCATAATTTTTATAGACCTTCAGCTCATGATTTTTTGGGATAATGCGGCCGGTATTACGCCAGTGCCGCTTTACTTTACCAGAAAAAATAAGGTACCCATTTAAGGCTGGGTTAGTCCGGAAGCCGTCGATCAGGATTGAACTCGACCAAAATTGCTGCTAATGAAAATTCCCATCACTGCTGACATTTGACATGAGTTGATGTGCATTATTGGCTACCGAGGAAAATAACAAACAACAAAATAAATAAACAGCAACATTCTGCACTGACAATGAACTCCTCGAAAGTCCTCACTGGTATCGCAGAGTTCGTGTACTAAACCGGAAATTTCTTCCGTGATCAGATAAGAGAGAGGAGTTTTGATGAACACTGTCCGAGTAGAAAGAATATTTTTGTGATAAAAAAAAAAAAATCATGCCATCATTTTAAGTAGCAAACATTTTATTTGAAAAGCAGAATCAAGTGCTTGGTCTTCGATATGCTCGTTGAAGGTCTAGAACTATCAACGAACTGCCAGGCATGGGTGTAAGGAGAGAAGCGTCACTCAAAAAGTTCAGGGGCGATATGTCAGAGGATAGTGGAGCCGGAGACTCACGGAGCGAAGCATATTTGAGGTACACAGGGGACGGGACATCAACGAATAGATAGATACAGCTGTTGGTTTACAAATCGCTTACAGAAGCTGTCAGATGAAAAAAATAGCTTGTTTTCTTGCAAGATAGTTACAGATGTTGTAAGATGGATACATTTGTTTGTTGTAAGATGGTTAGAGATGTTGTAAGATGGTTAGAAATGTTGTAAGATGGTTACAGATTTTGTAATATGTTAGATTTGCTGGATTATTTTCAAGATGTTTACAGGAGGTAAATGATGGATAGATGTGCTGGCTTATTTTCAAGATGTTTACAGAAGGTAAATGATGGATAGATGTATGGCTTATTTTCAAGATGTTTACAGAGGGTAAATGATGGATAGATGTGCTGGCTTTTTTTTCAAGATGTTTACAGAAGGTAAATGATGGATAGATGTGCTGGCTTATTTTCAAGATGTTTACAGAAGGTAAATGATGGATAGATGTGCTGGCTTATTTTCAAGATGTCTACAGAAGGTAAATGATGAATAGATGTGCTGGCTTGTTTTCAAGATGTTTACAGAAGGTAAATGATGGATAGATGTGCTGGCTTATTTTCAAGATGTTTACAGAAGGTAAATGATGGATAGATGTGCTGGCTTATTTTCAAGATGTTTACAAAAGGTATAAGTTGGATAAATTTGCTTGTTTGCTTACAAAGTGTTCACAAACTATTTATGAAAAATGTAAAGATCTTGTTATTGACATACCAGATGTTTACACACAGATAATAAACTGCATAAAATGGATAGATTTAGTTGCTGACCTTTATATTTTTTACACACACGCACGCACACACGCGAGCGCGCGTGCGCGTATTATTTTGTTCCTTGTTTTCCCTGCCTGATGAAGAAAACACGATATTCTCACCTTGAATCAGCCAATGCTCTCTCTTCTTTCAGTCAGACTTTAGGTGAATAAAGCTAAGTAGATAAATGTAGTGCGAGGCGTGTCTTGCAATGTGTCATTTTGAAACATAAAATAAAAAAGACGAAACATTTAACTAGTAGAAATTGTGGCTATTTGTGAGAGTGTTAAATACGTAGGGAGGTCAAATAGTAATGCACACCAATTTTTTTCTCAGCTAATAATAAAGATAGGAATATGAAATTTTGCACACTTGGAATATGACATGTTCCAATTATGTGCACCAAATTGCACAGCATTCTGAAAAATATTACGCAATCTATGAACCGTTAAAATCAAGCTTGTCAACAATGTCCGTTACAAACAGCGAATTGTCATAGAATTTCTGGTTGCGGAGAAAGAAACTGTGGCAAACATTCATAAACGACTGTGTGCAGTGTACAAATGTTCTGCAGTCGATAGGAGCACAGTTAGTCGCTGGGTTCAGAGAATTAAAGCTGCAGAAAGTGTACGAGTGGAGCTGCATGATTTACCGCGTTCTGGACGTGTTGCCTCGGCTACCAGCACAGACATGTTAAACCGGGCTGATGCCATTATTCGTAAGGATAGGCGTATCACTAGTCAGCAATTGGCATTACAGCTTACAGTCAGCAAGGGAAGTGCAATCGCAATTTTTAAAACTCTCGGATATTCAAAGATTTGCGCTCGACGGGTTCCTCGGTGCCTAACAAATGATCACAGAGTTCAAAGGAAAACATTCTGTTCTGAATTGTTGGAGCGTTTCGGTGTTGAAGGAGAAATGTTTTTGTCAAAAATTGTTACCGGTGACGAAACGTGGACACATTATTATGAGCCTGAAACAAAAATGCAGTCAATGGAATGGCATCATCCGCAGTCACCAAAAAGAAAAAAATTCGAAACATCTCCATCAGCCGGAAAGGTGATGATCACTGTCTTCTGGGACATTGATGGTGTGATTCTTGTTGATGTAATGACAAGAGGTGAGACAATCAACTCGACAGCTTACATCAATACACTGACAAAACTCAAAAATCGGTACCACAGAGTTCGGCATAATAAGCCATCTGCAGATGTATTGCTTCAACATGACAATGCACGCCCTCACACAAGTCTGGTAACACGGGAAGCAATCAACAAATTTGGTTGGACTGTACTGCCCCATCCTCCTTACAGCCCTGATCTGGCTCATTCAGATTTCCATCTGTTTGGACCACTCAAAAAATTCCTGCGTGGGAAACACTTTGACAATGATGAGGATGTGATCCGTGCAGTTAAAAAATGGCTACGCGAGCAGGACAAAACTTGGTACAAACGAGGCATTCATGACCTAGTTTCGCGTTGGCGTAAGGCAATACGCTTGGACGGAGATTATGTTGAAAAATAGGTAGTGTCAAGGGGATGTTCAGCTACAATCTGTGAAAATTTCACACATTTTGCCCGAATAGTTTCCGAGAAAAAAAGTGGTGTGCATTACTTTTTGACCTCCCTTTATATTTATAAGTTACTGAACAAATTAACAGGAAGATTTGGCAGAGGGCCATTATTTCTAGAAATAAACAGTTACATATATATTTATATACGGGGCTTACATGGGGCTTTTATCCTGTTCGGCTTTCTTTTATCCTGTTCGGCTTTCTTTTATCCCGTTCTGATTTCTTTTATCCTGTTCTGCTTTCTTTTATCCCGTTCTGCTTTTTGCCGGTAGACGTCGCAGGCTGACGTCAATGATGTGTTTTCTATCACAGGCACTTTCTGTGTGTTGGTACATTGTGATGTATTGTTTTATTATGTAGCGAATTCCCTCAATCCGTCTTCTTTTTGGTCTACCTCTATATCTTGCTTATTTCTGATTAATGAAAAATATCAGTCTCAACAAACCCATGGTAGTAGCAGCTTCGATTCTCTTAGCTTAACATGTACGAATTAATTCCTTGCTATTCTAAATTGTTGTTGTTGTTGTTGTTGCGTTCGCCAGCTTTCAACTCTGACGAAGACCCTAGAGACTAGGAACTGAATTTTGCGTGTTAATCCATTTTTCCCTGGCAGCCGTCTGTACAGGGGGTCCCTTGCCGCACAGGCAGATAACTCCGACTTCGGAGGTACTCAAGTTTTTTTCGTCGATGAGTAACTGACGTTTCAAACCGGGCCTCGCTGCTGAGACCAGGGGTGGTTGTCGCAGAGAGAAATCTTAAATAAAAATCCCAACCGGTGGAGCCGAGATTTGAACCCACAACCTCTCTGTCCCGAGGTTGGCGTCTTGCCTCGAGACCAACCAGTACCCATGGACTTGGAATATGAGGAAACTGGGAACAAGGAACATTTTTTATGCATAGCCTGCAATGGTTCCTGCCGCCTATCCACCGTATACCAGAAGTTCACGTCCTCCCGAAAGTGATGATCGTCATATTTCTTTCAAAATGTATAGCGCTTGATGATGGCCATCGTTGTTGACTCCAATTTAGAACATATAAACACTCAATTAGTCGTCAGATTATCCCCTTCGCACATCAAACAACAGACCGTAAGATTAGCGTACGGCCGATCTAGGGATTTACGATGAGTCATTACGATGAGTCATTATTATGAGCTATTCTAAATGTAGAAGTTCATAACACATACTCAACTGGTTCTGCATAATCACATGCACTTTTTGTACACTTGTTAATTAACCTTTTATTTGAAATGCAAGAACCCTGCCCCACAGCTCAGATATCGAGACCTCGCTTTTTGTCAGTTCAAGTAAACTAACGCTGAACCAAATCATTTCTTATCATCATCAACCAGTTAATTAACACTGAATCAAACCATTTCTTACCATCGTCAAACAGTTAATTAACACTGAAACAAATCATTTCTTATCATCATCAACCAGTTAATTAACACTGAATCAAACCATTTCTTACCATCGTCAACCAGTTAACCAAGACTGAATCAAAGTATTTCCTATCATCAAATAGTTCTCTAAGACGGAACCAAAAAAGTATCTCATCACCAGTTATACTTCTACGATTAAACACCAACCAATGCCTCAGCTTTAAGCAACCTTCTCACACCCTTCTATAGTTTCAGCTCCAGAATCACCCGCTAATTTTGGCTACGTAGTAATAGCCAGATTTCTGTCAAACTCTTAGCCAAACTCTTGAAGATTTAACGGATATCAACATTATGCGTGGTAATTCCACATCCGGCAAACACTATCTCAGTAATTGCAAGCCCGATTCACTTTCTTTCAGTATAGAGTGATTCTATTAGGCTAAAAAAGTCATCGTGGTCTGAAATACCACAATCAGTTAGTTAAGCATTCAGCATTGTAATCTCATTTTCCTGCTATTTAATATCTGTAAAACTTTCACCTACAACTGTGGATTCGGACACGCAACTGAATACCCTAAAATGTCTATTCAATCATCCACCCATACATCCACCCACCCATCCACCAATCCATCTACTCATCCACCCACCCAACCATTCAACCACCCATCCACCAATTCACCCATCCATATACACATCCATCCATCCACTCATCCATTCATCCACCCATCCAGTCATCCATCCACCTGTCCATCAAGTCATCCACCAATCCATCCATCCATTGATTCATCCACCCATCCATCCACCACTCCATCCACCCATCCATTCATTAGTCTGTCCATCCATTCATCCATTCACTCATCCATCCAGTCATCCATCCACCCATCCATCAAATCATCCACCAATTCATTCATCCGTCCACCCATCCGTCCGCCCATCCATCCATTTGTCCGTCCATCCATCCACCGATCCATCCATCCATCCACCCATCCATCCACCCATCCATCCACCCATCAGTCCACCCATCCATCCATTAGTTCATCCACCCATCCACCCATCCATCCATTCGTTCACCCATCCATCCATTAGTTCGTCCACCCATCCATCCACCTATCCATCCATCCGTCCACCCATCCGTCCACCCATCCGTCCACCCATCCATCCATTAATTCATCCACCCATCCACTAATCCATCCATTAGTTCGTCCATCTATCCACCCATCCACCCATCCATCCATCCATCCATCCACCCATTCATTCATCCACCTATCTGTCCACCCATCCATCCATCAACCTATCCATGCATCCGTCCACCCATCCGTCCACCCATCCATCCATTAGTTCATCCACACATCCACTAATCCATCCATTAGTTCGTCCATCCATCCACCCATCCGTCCACCCATCCGTCCACCCATCCATCCATTAATTCGTCCACACATCCATCCATTCGTCCATGGTCATCCATCTATCCATCCATCCATCCAACCATCCACCACTCCATCCGTCCATCCATCCACCAACCCATCCATTAGTCCGTCCATCAATTCATCCATTCATCCATTCACTCATCCACCACTCCATCCATCCATCCACCAATCCATCCATTAGTCCGTCCATACACTCACCCATCCATCCATCCACCCATCCATCCATCCATCCACACATCTATCCATCCATCCACCCATCCATCCACCCATCTATCCATCCATCCATCCATCCACCATTCCATCCATCCATCCCCCAATCCATCCACCACTCCATCCATCCATCCACCAATCCATCCATTAGTCCGTCCATACATTCACCCATCCATCCATCCATCCACCACTCCATCCATCCATCCACCAATCCATCAATTAGTCCGTCCATACATTCACCCATCCATCCATCCATCCATCCACCACTCCATCCATCCATCCACCAATCCATCCATTAGTCCGTCCATAAATTCACCCATCCATCCATCCATCCACCACTCCATCCATCCATCCACCAATCCATCCATTAGTCCGTCCATACATTCACCCATCCATCCATCCATCCATCCATCCATCCACCACTCCATCCATCCATCCACCAATCCATCCATTAGTCCGTCCATACATTCACCCATCCATCCATCCATCCATCCACCCATCCACCCATTCACCATTTTTCTAACACCTATTCATTGATCAGTCTGCTGATTCTTTATTGAATGAATTGTGCTAGGCGTCAACTTCGCACTTTAGGCCATCTATAATATGTTTCGAATATAACATCTCTCTCTCTCTCTCTCTCTCTCTCTCTCTCTCTCTCGTACACATACACACTACCAGGTTACTGATGATGTTTTGTCTTCCATTTGTAGCCTTCTACAATTCTCTCGTATAATTCTCAGCCTCTTTCTGTGTCAAAAATCTTTCACCTGCATATCTTTATCGATGTCAGTAATCAGCAGTAATTCACTCCCTATATTTTGTGTTACTTTCCTATTTACAGTTTAATAATAATAATAATAATAATAATAATAATAATAATAATAATGTATGTCCTTTTTCGTGGAAAGCTACAAAGTTACATATACATTAGGTTATACTAGAGATCAAACATGTGGCTACACGCATTGATATACATATATGCTGATTTGTACGTCCTACTTTGGTGGCACATCGCAAAAACAAGATGTAATAGCCTCCGTCAGTCATAGTTGACTATGGATTTTTCAGCGCCCCTAGAAATGTTATTTTTTCTTTTCTTTTCTTTCGCCGTGTATTCTCTTTCTCTATGAATCTGTCTGCTTCTTGTTTGAGGTGAACCTTTAGAGTGTGTTTCCAGAGATTGCGGTCTGCAGCTATGTCTTCCCATGCTGCCGGGTTTATGTTCAGAGTCTTTATGTCACGTTTACATACATATATAAATCGAAGTTTTTGGTACCCCTAGTTCTTTTACCATATGCCAGTTGTCCGTAGAGTATATCTTTCGCTATGCGGTCATCTTTCATACGGTGTACATGGCCGAGCCAGCGTAACCTACGTTGTTTGAGCAGCGTGTAGATATTCGGTAGGCTTGTGCAAGTCATGACCTCCACGTTTGTCACTTTATCCTTCCAGGTGATACCAAGAATACGGCGTAGACATCGCATATGGAATGCATTTAGCCTTCTCTCCTGCTTTACATAGGTTGTCCAAGATTCGCTGCCATACAGGATGATACTAATTATGCAGGCATTGTACACTGCGGCTTTTGTTTTAATTGTCAGTTTGCTGTTTTGCCAGACACGCCTAGAAAGACGGGCAAAGGTGGTAGCAGCTTTACCAATACGAGTGTCAATTTCTGTATCTAAAGATAGTCTGTCGCTGATGATGGACCCCAGGTAGTTATACTGCCGCACGATATCAAGTTTATAGTTGTCAATAGAGATTGCAGGTGTTGCTTCGACGTCCTAACCGAGTATGTTAGTTTTCTGCAAACTTATTGTTAGACCGAAGTCTCTGCAGGCATGTGAAAAGCGATGTAACATGCTCTGGAGTTCTTCCTGACTTTGCGTGACAAGTGCAGCGTCGTCAGCAGATAACAGATCTCTAATAGAGATATGTCTGACTTTAGACCTTACCTTTAGTCTTGTGAGATTGAACAACCAACCATCAGATCTAGTATGCAGATAGACTCCTTCATCCGCATGTGAGAATGCATGTTTTAACAGAACAGTGAAGAAGATTCCAAATAGAGTTGGAGCAAGAACGCATCCTTACTTGACACCGCTGCGTATGCCGAAGGGTTGTGATGTGCTGCCGTCGTATTGGATGGTACCCTTCATGTCCTCATGAAACGATTTGACTAACGACAGTAGAGTATGTGGGCAGCGTATTGGATGGTGCCCTTCATGTCCTCATGAAACGATTTGACTAGCGACAGTAGAGTATGTGGGCAGCCTATTGGATGGTGCCCTTCATGTCCTCATGAAACGATTTGACTAGCGTCAGTAGAGTATGTGGGCAGCCTATTGGATGGTGCCCTTCATGTCCTCATGAAACGATTTGACTAACGTCAGTAGAGTATGTGGGCAGCCTATTTTGGAAAGTATTTTGAAAAGACCTTCTCTGCTGACAAGATCAAATGCCTTTGTAAGGTCGATAAAGGTGACGAAGAGAGGTTTTTTCTGCTCTCTAGATTTTTCTTGAAGTTGGTGTAAAGAGGAAATCATGTCTGCAGTTGATCTTCTGGATCTAAAGCCGCATTGCGATTAAGGATATACGCGTTCTGCAAGTTTTTGTAGCCTTCCAAAGATGACACTGGTGAAGGTCTTGCCAACGATGATGAGTAAGGAGATGCCTCTGTAGTTGTTGCAGTCGCTTCTATCGCCTTTTATTTTTGTAGAGAGTTACAATCACGGAGTCTCTCATATCTTAAGGAATGACTTTCTCTTTCCAGCATAGATGTAGTACTTCAAGCAGGGGATGTAATAAAGCACTTTTTTCAGAATTTAATCAGATCGGGAGGGATTCCATCTTGTCCTGGAGCCTTGCCTGTGGCCAAGCTATCTATGGCCTTCCTAAGTTCCTCTACGGTTGGTTCAATGTCCAACTCTTCCGTAGGAGGGAGACATTGTATAGCGTCAATGGCGTTTGAGGCAACAATGTTTTCTATTGAATAAAGTGAAGAATAATGTTCCACCCATCTTTCCATCTGTTTGCCTCTATCTGTTATTTTCTCCCCAGTGGATGTCTTTAGTGGGGCAATAGTATATTTTGTTGGTCCGCGGGCTTTCTTTATACCATCATACATTACTTTTATGTTCACAGTTTGAGATTCTGTCTGGATACTGTCGCTAAGTTGAAGTCAATACTCATTAGCGTAGCGTCGAGCTGTTTGTTGCACTTTGTTTCTGGTCATTTTAAGAGCCTACAGAGTATTTGCATTTGGTGCGCGATTGTGATCTAAGAAGGCCGCGCGTTTAGCTTATATTACGAGTGTCATAACATGGGAGTTGGCTTCAAACCAATCGTGAGACTTAAATGTCAGTTTTCCAAAGATGCTAATCGCGTTGTAGTAGATGACGTTGCAGAGATGTTCCCATTTTTCCACAGCGCTGTTGCCGTGTTCATGAGTGCTTAAGCGACTCCTTGAGGGTCTTGTTGAACTGCTCGACCAATCCAGAATGTGTTAACTTGCTAGTGTCTATGTGTTAGCTTGCTAGTGTCTATGTGTTAGCTTGCTAGTGTCTATGCGAGGTCTCTTCTTTGGCTGCCTGGCATAGTGGAACCTCCTGGGCAGTAGCTTGAGTTTGCAGCAGACTAGAGAATGATCCCAGTCACAGTCTGCACTGTGGTATGACCGTGTGAGAATTACAGATTTGAGGAAAGGGTGTCTGACAAGTATCAAGTCCAGCTGGTACCAGTGTTTATATTGTGGGTGTCTGACAAGTATCAAGTCCAGCTGGTGCCAGTGTTCAGATCGTGGTTGTCTGACAAGTATCAAGTCCAGCTAGTGCCAGTGTTTAGATCGTGGTTGTCTGACAAGTATCAAGTCCAGCTAGTGCCAGTGTTTAGATCGTGGTTGTCTGACAAGTATCAAGTCCAGCTGGTGCCGGTGTTCAGATCGTGGGTGTCTGACAAGTATCAAGTCCAGCTGGTGCCGGTGTTTAGATCGTGGGTGTCTGACAAGTATCAAGTCCAGCTGGTGCCGGTGTTTAGATCGTGGGTGTCTGACAAGTATCAAGTCCAGCTGGTGCCAGTGTTTAGATCGTGGGTGTCTGACAAGTATCAAGTCCAGATGGTGCCGGTGTTTAGATCGTGGGTGTCTGACAAGTATCAAGTCCAGCTGGTGCCAGTGTTCAGATCGTGGGTGTCTGACAAGTATCAAGTCCAGCTGGTGCCGGTGTTTAGATCGTGGGTGTCTGACAAGTATCAAGTCCAGCTGGTGCCAGTGTTTAGATCGTGGGTGTCTGACAAGTATCAAGTCCAGCTGGTGCCAGTGTTTCGATCGTGGTGTCTCCAAGATACTTTATACTAAGGCTTGGTTTTGAAGAAAGCATTTGTCATGCACAAGTTATGGTAGGTGCAACACTCTGAAAGTCGTTGGCCGTTGTCATTTAATTTACCAACTCCAAAGCGACCAAGGCAGGTTGGCCAGGTGGTCTGTGCCAATTCTAGCATTGAATTCCCCCAGTAGAATAGAGTGGTCTTGTCCTGGTATACTTTCCATGACTGCTGTCAAATTTTCGTAGAAATTGTCCGTGGTTTCAGATGACGAGCACAAGGTCGGAGCGTATACACTTATAAGGGTAACTGGTTCTGATGTTGTATTGAGGCAAAGTGCTATCATCTGTTCTGATGCATTCTGACGGAGTGTAACCAGACATTTTAGAGATTTGTTCACAGCAAATCCCACACCGTGCTCTCTGATATCGTCGCTGCTCTTTCCTTGCCAATAGAACACGTAGTCCGCCTCGTTCAGCATGCCTGATCCTGCCAAACGCGTCTCTTGAAGTGCGGCTATATCCACCTGGAGTCTTTTCACTTCATTATTGTTCATGTCTGTCTTTCTGGCATCGTTTATGTCACGCAAATTGTCAGATAGGCCAGTTTGTATTGTGCGGACGTTCCAGCAACCCAAACGTAGGTTGAGTTTCTTGGATGTTGGTTTCACTTGTGTGGCAGGTGTGGATAGTGTGGCAGGTGTGGATGATAACATGTCGACACCAAAATGACGATTCTGGAGTGTCCTCTCCAGGGCACGAACTTGGGTGGAAAAGAAAGAGACAAGTTGTTGCCCATGCAACATGTTTCTTCACTCCACGCAGCCGAGCCCATCCAACATGTTTCTTCACTCCACGCAGCTGAGCCCATGCAACATGTTTCTTCACTCCACGCAGCCGAGCCCATGCAACATGTTTCTTCACTCCACGCAGCTGAGCCCATGCAACATGTTTCTTCACTCCACGCAGCTGAGCCCATGCAACATGTTTCTTCACTCCACGCAGCTGAGCCCATGCAACATGTTTCTTCACTCCACGCAGCTGAGCCCATGCAACATGTTTCTTCACTCCACGCAGCCGAGCGATCCAAGGGTCTAGCAGAACAAGAACAGTTTGGTGCCAACTGCGCCGCAGGAGCTGCCAGACCAATGTTGAAATCAACACTGAACTGCCTTAGGGACTCCATCTCCGGATTTTTCCTCGGGACAAAAACAAGATGTACCCCAGACACAATTGGTTAACTGTTCACAAATCTTCTTCTCCAGGTATCAGCTCTTGCTATGCATTTACACGTTGAGATCAGCATTGGTCACGAACAGGACGGTGCGCTTGAGATCGTCACCGGTACCCCATAGTTTGTCATGCAGTGCCATAGTTGTGTTCTTAGGGTGTTGAGAGTGCTGAAGTCTTGTGGGATATGCTCTGGAGTTTGTCTGGATGGTCCGTAGTTGCATGTAGCAAAGTCACTGAGTCCTAACGTGTGTAGGTTTGCTCTAAGACCACTGTGACCTGTTCTGACTTTGAAAATATTGGTATATTAAGTGTGTTGAAGCTGAAATGTCCTGGCTCATATTTTCCACATAACTCACCCCATTATGTTTTCCTAGCTTGTTTCAGGATTCAGTGATTAATGCTTTAGTTCATTTAATTATGTAAATTTTGTGCTTTTTCAATATTTGCTATCATCAAAACAAGAAATCTACACTCATTTACCATTTTATTATCAGTCATAAACTACTGTACTTCAAATGATAGATCTGGACGTTAGACTCTAGAAAAATAACCTCTAACGAAGTGAGATGTTTTAGACGAATAATAGGAAACAGCCTGAGAGATAAGTTCAGAAATTCAGAATTGAGAAAAACGCTATTATTGTCTAAGAATACATAATGAAACAACAACTTATACAATGCTTGGGAACATGAAACAACAACTTATACAATGATTTGGGAACATGAAACAACAACTTATACAATGATTTGGGAACATGAAACAACAACTTATACAATGATTTGGGAACATGAAACAACAACTTATACAATGATTTGGGAACATGAAACAACAAATTATACAATGCTTGGGAACATGGAACAACAACTTATACAATGATTTGGGCACATGAAACAACAACTTATACAATGATTTGGGAACATGAAACAACAACTTATATAATGATTTGGGCATGTGAAACAACAACTTATATAATGATTTGGGCACATGAAACAACAACTTATATAATGATTTGGGCATGTGAAACAACAACTTATATAATGATTTGGGCATGTGAATCAACAACTTATATAATGATTTGGGCATGTGAAACAACAACTTATATAATGATTTGGGCATGTGAAACAACAACTTATACAATGATTTGGGCATGTGAAACAACAACTTATATAATGATTTGGGAACATGAAACAACAACTTATACAATGATTTGGGAACATGAAACAACAACTTATACAATGATTTGGGCATGTGAAACAACAACTCATACAATGATTTGGGAACATGAAACAACAACTTATACAATGATTTGGGAACATGAAACAACAACTTATACAATGATTTGGGCACATGAAACAACAACTTATACAATGCTTGGGAACATGGAACAACAACTTATACAATGCTTGGGAACATGAAACAACAACTTATACAATGCTTGGGAACATGGAACAACAACTTATACAATGATTTGGGCACATGAAACAACAACTTATACAATGCTTGGGAACATGGAACAACAACTTATACAATGATTTGGGAACATGAAACAACAACTTATACAATGCTTGGGAACATGGAACAACAACTTATACAATGCTTGGGAACATGGAACAACAACTTATACAATGATTTGGGAACATGAAACAACAACTTATACAATGATTTGGGAACAAGAAACAACAACTTGGGGCCTCGGTAGCCTAGTTGGGAAAACCACCCGACTAGACTACCGACGTTCGGACAACCCGTGTTCAATTCCCGCTGGGAGCAGTGTGAATTGTACTCGTGGTTGGAATTAAAAAAAATACCCCCACGGTCGACCCAGCCGTTGGCAGAAATGGGTACCAGGGTATATTATCCTGGGAAGGTGAGGAATGTCGCTTCGCATCTGAGTTTCGATGCTTGAGGCTACACTATACAGAAATATCCGAACATTTCTGGATAGGCGGCCGAGCACATATGGGTATATACTCGCGTGCTAAGACGCCGGTTCAAGTCTCGTACTTTACCTTTACCTTTAACAACAACTTATACAATGATTTGTGAACATGAAACAACAACTTATACAATGCTTGGGAACATGGAACAACAACTTATACAATGCTTGGGAACATGGAACAACAACTTATACAATGATTTGGGAACATGGAACAACAACTTATACAATGATTTGGGAACATGAAACAACAACTTATACAATGCTTGGGAACATGGAACAACAACTTATACGATGATTTGGGAACATGAAACAACAACTTATACAATGATTTGGGAATGTGAAACAACAACTTATACAATGATTTGGGAACATGAAACAACAACTTATACAATGATTTGGGAACGTGAAACAACAACTTATACAATGATTTGGGAACATGAAACAACAACTTATACAATGATTTGGGAACATGAAACAACAACTTATACAATGATTTGGGCATGTGAAACAACAACTTATACAATGATTTGGGAACATGAAACAACAACTTATACAATGATTTGGGCATGTGAAACAACAACTTATACAATGATTTGGGAACATGAAACAACAACTTATACAATGATTTGGGAACATGAAACAACAACTAATACAATGATTTGGGAACGTGAAACAACAACTTATACAATGATTTGGGAACGTGAAACAACAACTTATACAATGATTTGGGAACATGAAACAACAACTTATACAATGATTTGGGAACATGAAACAACAACTTATACAATGATTTGGGAACATGAAACAACAACTTATACAATGATTTGGGAACATGAAACAACAACTTATACAATGATTTGGGAACGTGAACCAACAACTTATACAATGATTTGGGCATGTGAAACAACAACTTATACAATGATTTGGGAACATGAAACAACAACTTATACAATGATTTGGAAACATGAAACAACAACTTATACAATGATTTGGGCATGTGAAACAACAACTTATACAATGATTTGGGCATGTGAAACAACAACTTATACAATGATTTGGGAACATGAAACAACAACTTATACAATGATTTGGGCATGTGAAACAACAACTTATACAATGATTTGGGCATGTGAAACAACAACTTATACAATGATTTGGGCATGTGAAACAACAACTTATACAATGATTTGGGAACGTGAAACAACAACTTATACAATGATTTTGGCACATGAAACAACAACTTATACAATGATTTAGGCACATGAAACAACAACTTATACGAAGATTTGGGAACGTGAAACAACAACGTATACAATGATTTGGGCATGTGAAACAACAACTTATACAATGATTTGGGCATGTGAAACAACAACTTATACAATAATTTGGGCATGTGAAACAACAACTTATACAATGATTTGGGCACATGAAACAACAACTTATACAATGATTTGGGCATGTGAAACAACAACTTATACAATGATTTGGGCATGTGAAACAACAACTTATACAATGATTTGGGCATGTGAAACAACAACTTATACAATGATTTGGGAACGTGAAACAACAACTTATACAATGATTTGGGCATGTGAAACAACAACTTATACAATGATTTGGGCATGTGAAACAACAACTTATACAATGATTTGGGAACGTGAAACAACAACTTATACAATGATTTGGGAACGTGAAACAACAACTTATACAATGATTCGGGCATGTGAAACAACAACTTATATAATGATTTGGGCACATGAAACAACAATATATACAATGATTTGGGCATGTGAAACAACAACTTATATAATGATTTGGGCATGTGAAACAACAACTTATACAATGATTTGGGCATGTGAAACAACAACTTATATAATGATTTGGGCATGTGAAACAACAACTTATACAATGATTTGGGAACATGAAACAACAACTTATACCATGATTTGGGAACATGAAACAACAACTTATACAATGATTTGGGAACATGAAACAACAACTTATACAATGATTTGGGCATGTGAAACAACAACTTATACAATGATTTGGGCACATGAAACAACAACTTATACAATGATTTGGGAACATGAAACAACAACTTATACAATGATTTGGGCACATGAAACAACAACTTATACAATGATTTGGGCATGTGAAACAACAACTTATACAATGATTTGGGAGCATGAAACAACAACTTATAGAATGATTTGGGAACATGAAACAACAACTTATACAATGCTTGGGAACATGGAACAACAACTTATACAATGCTTGGGAACATGAAACAACAACTTATACAATGCTTGGGAACATGGAACAACAACTTATACAATGATTTGGGCACATGAAACAACAACTTATACAATGCTTGGAAACATGGAACAACAACTTATACAATGCTTGGGAACATGGAACAACAACTTATACAATGCTTGGGAACATGAAACAACAACTTATACAATGCTAGGGAACATGAAACAACAACTTATACAATGCCTGGGAACATGAAACAACAACTTATACAATGCTTGGGAACATGGAACAACAACTTATACAATGCTTGGGCACATGAAACAACAACTTATACAATGCTTGGGAACATGAAACAACAACTTATACAATGATTTGGGAACATGGAACAACAACTTATACGATGACTTGGGAACATGAAACAATAACTTATACAATGATTTGGGCATGTGAAACAACAACTTATACAATGATTTTGGCATGTGAAACAACAACTTATACAATGCTTGGTAACATGAAACAACAATTTATACAATGCTTGGGAACATGGAACAACAACTTATACAATGCTTGGGAACATGAAACAACAACTTATACAATGCTTGGGAACATGAAACAACAACTTATACAATGCTTGGGAACATGGAAGAACAACTTACACAATGCTTGGGAACATAAAACAACAACTTATACAATGCTTGGGAACATGGAACAACAACTTATACGATGATTTGGGAACATGAAACAACAACTCATTCAATGATTTGGGCATGTGAAACAACAACTTATATAATGATTTGGGCATGTGAAACAACAATTTATACAATGATTTGGGCATGTGAAACAACAACTTATATAATGATTTGGGCATGTGAAACAACAACTTATACAATGATTTGGGAACATGAAACAACAACTTATACAATGATATGGGAACATGAAACAACAACTTATACAATGATTTGGGAACATGAAACAACAACTTATACAATGATTTGGGAATGTGAAACAACAACTTATACAATGATTTGGGCACATGAAAAAACAACTTATACAATGATTTGGGAACATGAAACAACAACTTATACAATGATTTGGGCACATGAAACAACAACTTATACAATGATTTGGGCATGAGAAACAACAACTTATACAATGATTTGGGGACATGAAACAACAACTTATACAATGATTTGGGAACATGAAACAACAACTTATACAAAGCTTGGGAACATGGAACAACAACCTATACAAAGCTTGAGAACATGAAACAACAACTTATACTATGCTTGGGAACATGGAACAACAACTTATACAATGATTTGGGCACAAGAAACAACAACTTATACAATGCTTGGGAACATGGAACAACAACTTATACGATGATTTGGGAACATGAAACAACAACTTATACAATGATTTGGGCATTTGAAACAACAACTTATACAATGATTTGGGCATGTGAAACAACAACTTATACAATGATTTGGGCATGTGAAACAACAACTTATACAATGATTTGGGCATGTGAAACAACAACTTATACAATGATTTGGGCATCTGAAACAACAACTTATACAATGATTTGGGAACGTGAAACAACAACTTATACAATGATTTGGGCACATGAAACAACAACTTATACAATGATTTGGGCACATGAAACAACAACTTATACAATGATTTGGGAACGTGAAACAACAACTTATACAATGATTTGGGCATGTGAAACAACAACTTATACAATGATTTGGGCATGTGAAACAACAACTTATACAATGATTTGGGAACGTGAAACAACAACTTATACAATGATTTGGGCATGTGAAACAACAACTTATACAATGATTTGGGCATGTGAAACAACAACTTACACAATGATTTGGGAACGTGAAACAACAACTTATACAATGATTTGGGAACGTGAAACAACAACTGATACAATGATTTGGGCATGTGAAACAACAACTTATATAATGATTTGGGCACATGAAACAACAACTTATACAATGATTTGGGCATGTGAAACAACAACTTATATAATGATTTGGGCATGTGAAACAACAACTTATACAATGATTTGGGCATGTGAAACAACAACTTATATAATGATTTGGGCATGTGAAACAACAACTTATACAATGATTTGGGAACATGAAACAACAACTTATACCATGATTTGGGAACATGAAACAACAACTTATACAATGATTTGGGAACATGAAACAACAACTTATACAATGATTTGGGCATGTGAAACAACAACTTATACAATGATTTGGGCATGTGAAACAACAACTTATATAATGATTTGGGCATGTGAAACAACAACTTATACAATGATTTGGGAACATGAAACAACAACTTATACCATGATTTGGGAACATGAAACAACAACTTATACAATGATTTGGGAACATGAAACAACAACTTATACAATGATTTGGGCATGTGAAACAACAACTTATACAATGATTTGGGCACATGAAACAACAACTTATACAATGATTTGGGAACATGAAACAACAACTTATACAATGATTTGGGCACATGAAACAACAACTTATACAATGATTTGGGCATGTGAAACAACAACTTATACAATGATTTGGGAGCATGAAACAACAACTTATAGAATGATTTGGGAACATGAAACAACAACTTATACAATGCTTGGGAACATGGAACAACAACTTATACAATGCTTGGGAACATGAAACAACAACTTATACAATGCTTGGGAACATGGAACAACAACTTATACAATGATTTGGGCACATGAAACAACAACTTATACAATGCTTGGAAACATGGAACAACAACTTATACAATGCTTGGGAACATGGAACAACAACTTATACAATGCTTGGGAACATGAAACAACAACTTATACAATGCTAGGGAACATGAAACAACAACTTATACAATGCCTGGGAACATGAAACAACAACTTATACAATGCTTGGGAACATGGAACAACAACTTATACAATGCTTGGGCACATGAAACAACAACTTATACAATGCTTGGGAACATGAAACAACAACTTATACAATGATTTGGGAACATGGAACAACAACTTATACGATGACTTGGGAACATGAAACAATAACTTATACAATGATTTGGGCATGTGAAACAACAACTTATACAATGATTTTGGCATGTGAAACAACAACTTATACAATGCTTGGGAACATGAAACAACAATTTATACAATGCTTGGGAACATGGAACAACAACTTATACAATGCTTGGGAACATGAAACAACAACTTATACAATGCTTGGGAACATGAAACAACAACTTATACAATGCTTGGGAACATGGAAGAACAACTTACACAATGCTTGGGAACATAAAACAACAACTTATACAATGCTTGGGAACATGGAACAACAACTTATACGATGATTTGGGAACATGAAACAACAACTCATTCAATGATTTGGGCATGTGAAACAACAACTTATATAATGATTTGGGCATGTGAAACAACAATTTATACAATGATTTGGGCATGTGAAACAACAACTTATATAATGATTTGGGCATGTGAAACAACAACTTATACAATGATTTGGGAACATGAAACAACAACTTATACAATGATATGGGAACATGAAACAACAACTTATACAATGATTTGGGAACATGAAACAACAACTTATACAATGATTTGGGAATGTGAAACAACAACTTATACAATGATTTGGGCACATGAAAAAACAACTTATACAATGATTTGGGAACATGAAACAACAACTTATACAATGATTTGGGCACATGAAACAACAACTTATACAATGATTTGGGCATGAGAAACAACAACTTATACAATGATTTGGGGACATGAAACAACAACTTATACAATGATTTGGGAACATGAAACAACAACTTATACAAAGCTTGGGAACATGGAACAACAACCTATACAAAGCTTGAGAACATGAAACAACAACTTATACTATGCTTGGGAACATGGAACAACAACTTATACAATGATTTGGGCACAAGAAACAACAACTTATACAATGCTTGGGAACATGGAACAACAACTTATACGATGATTTGGGAACATGAAACAACAACTTATACAATGATTTGGGCATTTGAAACAACAACTTATACAATGATTTGGGCATGTGAAACAACAACTTATACAATGATTTGGGCATGTGAAACAACAACTTATACAATGATTTGGGCATGTGAAACAACAACTTATACAATGATTTGGGCATCTGAAACAACAACTTATACAATGATTTGGGAACGTGAAACAACAACTTATACAATGATTTGGGCACATGAAACAACAACTTATACAATGATTTGGGCACATGAAACAACAACTTATACAATGATTTGGGAACGTGAAACAACAACTTATACAATGATTTGGGCATGTGAAACAACAACTTATACAATGATTTGGGCATGTGAAACAACAACTTATACAATGATTTGGGAACGTGAAACAACAACTTATACAATGATTTGGGCATGTGAAACAACAACTTATACAATGATTTGGGCATGTGAAACAACAACTTACACAATGATTTGGGAACGTGAAACAACAACTTATACAATGATTTGGGAACGTGAAACAACAACTGATACAATGATTTGGGCATGTGAAACAACAACTTATATAATGATTTGGGCACATGAAACAACAACTTATACAATGATTTGGGCATGTGAAACAACAACTTATATAATGATTTGGGCATGTGAAACAACAACTTATACAATGATTTGGGCATGTGAAACAACAACTTATATAATGATTTGGGCATGTGAAACAACAACTTATACAATGATTTGGGAACATGAAACAACAACTTATACAATGATTTGGGAACATGAAACAACAACTTATACAATGATTTGGGAACATGAAACAACAACTTACACAATGATTTGGGCATGTGAAACAACAACTTATACAATGATTTGGGCACATGAAACAACAACTTATACAATGATTTGGGAACATGAAACAACAACTTATACAATGATTTGGGCACATGAAACAACAACTTATACAATGATTTGGGCATGTGAAACAACAACTTATACAATGATTTGGGAGCATGAAACAACAACTTATACAATGATTTGGGAACATGAAACAACAACTTATACAATGCTTGGGAACATGGAACAACAACTTATACAATGCTTGGGAACATGAAACAACAACTTATACAATGCTTGGGAACATGGAACAACAACTTATACAATGCTTGGAAACATGGAACAACAACTTATACAATGCTTGGGAACATGGAACAACAACTTATACAATGCTTGGGAACATGAAACAACAACTTATACAATGATTTGGGAACATGAAACAACAACTTATACAATGATTTGGGAACATGAAACAACAACTTATACAATGATTTGGGAACATGAAACAACAACTTATACAATGATTTGGGAACATGAAACAACAAATTATACAATGCTTGGGAACATGGAACAACAACTTATACAATGATTTGGGCACATGAAACAACAACTTATACAATGATTTGGGAACATGAAACAACAACTTATATAATGATTTGGGCATGTGAAACAACAACTTATATAATGATTTGGGCACATGAAACAACAACATATATAATGATTAGGGCATGTGAAACAACAACTTATATAATGATTTGGGCATGTGAATCAACAACTTATATAATGATTTGGGCATGTGAAACAACAACTTATATAATGATTTGGGCATGTGAAACAACAACTTATACAATGATTTGGGCATGTGAAACAACAACTTATATAATGATTTGGGAACATGAAACAACAACTTATACAATGATTTGGGAACATGAAACAACAACTTATACAATGATTTGGGCATGTGAAACAACAACTTATACAATGATTTGGGAGCATGAAACAACAACTTATACAATGATTTGGGAACATGAAACAACAACTTATACAATGCTTGGGAACATGGAACAACAACTTATACAATGCTTGGGAACATGAAACAACAACTTATACAATGCCTGGGAACATGAAACAACAACTTATACAATGCTTGGAAACATGGAACAACAACTTATACAATGCTTGGGCACATGAAACAACAACTTATACAATGCTTGGGAACATGAAACAACAACTTATACAATGATTTGGGAACATGGAACAACAACTTATACAATGATTTGGGCATGTGAAACAACAACTTATATAATGATTTGGGCATGTGAAACAACAACTTATACAATGATTTGGGCATGTGAAACAACAACTTATATAATGATTTGGGCATGTGAAACAACAACTTATACAATGATTTGGGAACATGAAACAACAACTTACACAATGATTTGGGCATGTTAAACAACAACTTATACAATGATTTGGGCACATGAAACAACAACTTATACAATGATTTGGGAACATGAAACAACAACTTATACAATGATTTGGGCACATGAAACAACAACTTATACAATGATTTGGGCATGTGAAACAACAACTTATACAATGATTTGGGAGCATGAAACAACAACTTATACAATGATTTGGGAACATGAAACAACAACTTATACAATGCTTGGGAACATGGAACAACAACTTATACAATGCTTGGGAACATGAAACAACAACTTATACAATGCTTGGGAACATGGAACAACAACTTATACAATGCTTGGAAACATGGAACAACAACTTATACAATGCTTGGGAACATGGAACAACAACTTATACAATGCTTGGGAACATGAAACAACAACTTATACAATGCCTGGGAACATGAAACAACAACTTATACAATGCTTGGGAACATGGAACAACAACTTATACAATGCTTGGGCACATGAAACAACAACTTATACAATGCTTGGGAACATGAAACAACAACTTATACAATGATTTGGGAACATGGAACAACAACTTATACGATGACTTGGGAACATGAAACAATAACTTATACAATGATTTGGGCATGTGAAACAACAACTTATACAATGATTTTGGCATGTGAAACAACAACTTATACAATGCTTGGGAACATGAAACAACAATTTATACAATGCTTGGGAACATGGAACAACAACTTATACAATGCTTGGGAACATGAAACAACAACTTATACAATGCTTGGGAACATGAAACAACAACTTATACAATGCTTGGGAACATGGAACAACAACTTATACAATGCTTGGGCACATGAAACAACAACTTATACAATGCTTGGGAACATGAAACAACAACTTATACAATGATTTGGGAACATGGAACAACAACTTATACGATGACTTGGGAACATGAAACAATAACTTATACAATGATTTGGGCATGTGAAACAACAACTTATACAATGATTTTGGCATGTGAAACAACAACTTATACAATGCTTGGGAACATGAAACAACAATTTATACAATGCTTGGGAACATGGAACAACAACTTATACAATGCTTGGGAACATGAAACAACAACTTATACAATGCTTGGGAACATGAAACAACAACTTATACAATGCTTGGGAACATGGAAGAACAACTTACACAATGCTTGGGAACATGAAACAACAACTTATACAATGCTTGGGAACATGGAACAACAACTTATACGATGATTTGGGAACATGAAACAACAACTCATTCAATGATTTGGGCATGTGAAACAACAACTTATATAATGATTTGGGCATGTGAAACAACAACTTATACAATGATTTGGGCATGTGAAACAACAACTTATATAATGATTTGGGCATGTGAAACAACAACTTATACAATGATTTGGGAACATGAAACAACAACTTATACAATGATATGGGAACATGAAACAACAACTTATACAATGATTTGGGAACATGAAACAACAACTTATACAATGATTTGGGAATTTGAAACAACAACTTATACAATGATTTGGGCACATGAAAAAACAACTTATACAATGATTTGAGAACATGAAACAACAACTTATACAATGATTTGGGCACATGAAACAACAACTTATACAATGATTTGGGCATGAGAAACAACAACTTATACAATGATTTGGGGACATGAAACAACAACTTATACAATGATTTGGGAACATGAAACAACAACTTATACAATGCTTGGGAACATGGAACAACAACTTATACAAAGCTTGGGAACATGAAACAACAACTTATACTATGCTTGGGAACATGGAACAACAACTTATACAATGATTTGGGCACAAGAAACAACAACTTATACAATGCTTGGGAACATGGAACAACAACTTATACGATGATTTGGGAACATGAAACAACAACTTATACAATGATTTGGGCATTTGAAACAACAACTTATACAATGATTTGGGCATGTGAAACAACAACTTATACAATGATTTGGGCATGTGAAACAACAACTTATACAATGATTTGGGCATGTGAAACAACAACTTATACAATGATTTGGGCATGTGAAACAACAATTTATACAATGATTTGGGAACGTGAAACAACAACTTATACAATGATTTGGGCACATGAAACAACAACTTATACAATGATTTGGGCACATGAAACAACAACTTATACAATGATTTGGGAACGTGAAACAACAACGTATACAATGATTTGGGCATGTGAAACAACAACTTATACAATGATTTGGGCATGTGAAACAACAACTTATACAATGATTTGGGCATGTGAAACAACAACTTATACAATGATTTGGGCACATGAAACAACAACTTATACAATGATTTGGGCATGTGAAACAACAACTTATACAATGATTTGGGAACATGAAACAACAACTTATACAATGATTTGGGAACATGAAACAACAACTTATACAATGATTTGGGAACATGAAACAACAACTTACACAATGATTTGGGCATGTGAAACAACAACTTATACAATGATTTGGGCACATGAAACAACAACTTATACAATGATTTGGGAACATGAAACAACAACTTATACAATGATTTGGGCACATGAAACAACAACTTATACAATGATTTGGGCATGTGAAACAACAACTTATACAATGATTTGGGAGCATGAAACAACAACTTATACAATGATTTGGGAACATGAAACAACAACTTATACAATGCTTGGGAACATGGAACAACAACTTATACAATGCTTGGGAACATGAAACAACAACTTATACAATGCTTGGGAACATGGAACAACAACTTATACAATGCTTGGAAACATGGAACAACAACTTATACAATGCTTGGGAACATGGAACAACAACTTATACAATGCTTGGGAACATGAAACAACAACTTATACAATGCTTGGGAACATGAAACAACAACTTATACAATGCCTGGGAACATGAAACAACAACTTATACAATGCTTGGGAACATGGAACAACAACTTATACAATGCTTGGGCACATGAAACAACAACTTATACAATGCTTGGGAACATGAAACAACAACTTATACAATGATTTGGGAACATGGAACAACAACTTATACGATGACTTGGGAACATGAAACAATAACTTATACAATGATTTGGGCATGTGAAACAACAACTTATACAATGATTTTGGCATGTGAAACAACAACTTATACAATGCTTGGGAACATGAAACAACAACTTATACAATGCTTGGGAACATGGAACAACAACTTATACAATGCTTGGGAACATGAAACAACAACTTATACAATGCTTGGGAACATGAAACAACAACTTATACAATGCTTGGGAACATGGAAGAACAACTTACACAATGCTTGGGAACATGAAACAACAACTTATACAATGCTTGGGAACATGGAACAACAACTTATACGATGATTTGGGAACATGAAACAACAACTCATTCAATGATTTGGGCATGTGAAACAACAACTTATATAATGATTTGGGCATGTGAAACAACAACTTATACAATGATTTGGGCATGTGAAACAACAACTTATACAATGATTTGGGCACATGAAACAACAACTTATACAATGATTTGGGCATGTGAAACAACAACTTATACAATGATTTGGGCATGTGAAACAACAACTTATACAATGATTTGGGCATGTGAAACAACAACTTATACAATGATTTGGGAACATGAAACAACAACTTATACAATGATTTGGGCATGTGAAACAACAACTTATACAATGATTTGGGCATGTGAAACAACAACTTACACAATGATTTGGGAACGTGAAACAACAACTTATACAATGATTTGGGAACGTGAAACAACAACTGATACAATGATTTGGGCATGTGAAACAACAACTTATATAATGATTTGGGCATATGAAACAACAACTTATACAATGATTTGGGCATGTGAAACAACAACTTATATAATGATTTGGGCATGTGAAACAACAACTTATACAATGATTTGGGCATGTGAAACAACAACTTATATAATGATTTGGGCATGTGAAACAACAACTTATACAATGATTTGGGAACATGAAACAACAACTTATACAATGATTTGGGAACATGAAACAACAACTTATACAATGATTTGGGAACATGAAACAACAACTTACACAATGATTTGGGCATGTGAAACAACAACTTATACAATGATTTGGGCACATGAAACAACAACTTATACAATGATTTGGGAACATGAAACAACAACTTATACAATGATTTGGGCACATGAAACAACAACTTATACAATGATTTGGGCATGTGAAACAACAACTTATACAATGATTTGTGAGCATGAAACAACAACTTATACAATGATTTGGGAGCATGAAACAACAACTTATACAATGATTTGTGAGCATGAAACAACAACTTATACAATGATTTGGGAGCATGAAACAACAACTTATACAATGCTTGGGAACATGGAACAACAACTTATACAATGCTTGGGAACATGAAACAACAACTTATACAATGCTTGGGAACATGGAACAACAACTTATACAATGATTTGGGCACATGAAACAACAACTTATACAATGCTTGGAAACATTGAACAACAACTTATACAATGCTTGGGAACATGGAACAACAACTTATACAATGCTTGGGAACATGAAACAACAACTTATACAATGCTTGGGAACATGAAACAACAACTTATACAATGCTTGGGAACATGAAACAACAACTTATACAATGCTTGGGAACATGGAACAACAACTTATACAATGCTTGGGCACATGAAACAACAACTTATACAATGCTTGGGAACATGAAACAACAACTTATACAATGCTTGGGAACATGGAACAACAACTTATACAATGACTTGGGAACATGAAACAACAACTTATACAATGATTTGGGCATGTAAAACAACAACTTATACAATGATTTGGGCATGTGAAACAACAACTTATACAATGCTTGGGAACATGAAACAACAATTTATACAATGCTTGGGAACATGGAACAACAACTTATACAATGCTTGGGAACATGAAACAACAACTTATACAATGCTTGGGAACATGAAACAACAACTTATACAATGCTTGGGAACATGGAAGAACAACTTACACAATGCTTGGGAACATGAAACAACAACTTATACAATGCTTGGGAACATGGAACAACAACTTATACAATGATTTGGGAACATGAAACAACAACTTATACAATGATTTGGGCATGTGAAACAACAACTTATACAATGATTTTGGCATGTGAAACAACAACTTATACAATGCTTGGGAACATGAAACAACAACTTATACAATGCTTGGGAACATGAAACAACAACTTATACAATGCTTGGGAACATGGAACAACAACTTATACAATGCTTGGGAACATGAAACAACAACTTATACAATGCTTGGGAACATGGAACAACAACTTATACAATGATTTGGGAACATGAAACAACAACTTATACAATGATTTGGGCACATGAAACAACAACTTATACAATGCTTGGAAACATGGAACAACAACTTATACAATGCTTGGGAACATGGAACAACAACTTATACAATGCTTGGGAACATGAAACAACAACTTATACAATGCTTGGGAACATGAAACAACAACTTATACAATGCTTGGGAACATGAAACAACAACTTATACAATGCTTGGGAACATGGAACAACAACTTATACAATGCTTGGGCACATGAAACAACAACTTATACAATGCTTGGGAACATGAAACAACAACTTATACAATGCTTGGGAACATGGAACAACAACTTATACGATGACTTGGGAACATGAAACAATAACTTATACAATGATTTGGGCATGTGAAACAACAACTTATACAATGATTTTGGCATGTGAAACAACAACTTATACAATGCTTGGGAACATGAAACAACAATTTATACAATGCTTGGGAACATGGAACAACAACTTATACAATGCTTGGGAACATGAAACAACAACTTATACAATGCTTGGGAACATGAACAACAACTTATACAATGCTTGGGAACATGGAAGAACAACTTACACAATGCTTGGGAACATGAAACAACAACTTATACAATGCTTGGGAACATGGAACAACAACTTATACGATGATTTGGGAACATGAAACAACAACTCATACAATGATTTGGGCATGTGAAACAACAACTTATATAATGATTTGGGCATGTGAAACAACAACTTATATAATGATTTGGGCATGTGAAACAACAACTTATACAATGATTTGGGCATGTGAAACAACAACTTATATAATGATTTGGGCATGTGAAACAACTTATACAATGATTTGGGAACATGAAACAACAACTTATACAATGATATGGGAACATGAAACAACAACTTATACAATGATTTGGGAACATGAAACAACAACTTATACAATGATTTGGGCATGTGAAACAACAACTTATACAATGATTTGGGCACATGAAACAACAACTTATACAATGATTTGGGAACATGAAACAACAACTTATACAATGATTTGGGCACATGAAACAACAACTTATACAATGATTTGGGCATGTGAAACAACAACTTATACAATGATTTGGGAACATGAAACAACAACTTATACAATGATTTGGGAACATGAAACAACAACTTATACAATGCTTGGGAAAATGGAACAACAACTTATACAATGCTTGGGAACATGAAACAACAACTTATACTATGCTTGGGAACATGGAACAACAACTTATACAATGATTTGGGCACATGAAACAACAACTTATACAATGCTTGGGAACATGGAACAACAACTTATACAATGATTTGGGAACATGAAACAACAACTTATACAATGATTTGGGCATTTGAAACAACAACTTATACAATGATTTGGGCATGTGAAACAACAACTTATACAATGATTTGGGCATGTGAAACAACAACTTATACAATGATTTGGGCATGTGAAACAACAACTTATACAATGATTTGGGCATGTGAAACAACAACTTATACAATGATTTGGGCATGTGAAACAACAACTTATACAATGATTTGGTAACGTGAAACAACAACTTATACAATGATTTGGGCACATGAAACAACAACTTATACAATGATTTGGGCACATGAAACAACAACTTATACAATGATTTGGGAACGTGAAACAACAACTTATACAATGATTTGGGCATGTGAAACAACAACTTATACAATGATTTGGGCATGTGAAAAAACAACTTATACAATGATTTGGGCATGTGAAACAACAACTTATACAATGATTTGGGCACATGAAACAACAACTTATACAATGATTTGGGCATGTGAAACAACAACTTATACAATGATTTGGGCATGTGAAACAACAACTTATACAATGATTTGGGCATGTGAAACAACAACTTATACAATGATTTGGGAACGTGAAACAACAACTTATACAATGATTTGGGCATGTGAAACAACAACTTATACAATGATTTGGGAACGTGAAACAACAACTTATACAATGATTTGGGAACGTGAAACAACAACTTATACAATGATTTGGGCATGTGAAACAACAACTTATATAATGATTTGGGCACATGAAACAACAACTTATACAATGATTTGGGCATGTGAAACAACAACTTATATAATGATTTGGGCATGTGAAACAACAACTTATACAATGATTTGGGCATGTGAAACAACAACTTATACAATGATTTGGGCATGTGAAACAACAACTTATACAATGATTTGGGAACATGAAACAACAACTTATACAATGATTTGGGAACATGAAACAACAACTTATACAATGATTTGGGAACATGAAACAACAACTTATACAATGATTTGGGCATGTGAAACAACAACTTATACAATGATTTGGGCACATGAAACAACAACTTATACAATGATTTGGGAACATGAAACAACAACTTATACAATGCTTGGGAACATGAAACAACAACTTATACAATGCTTGGGAACATGAAACAACAACTTATACAATGCTTGGGAACATGAAACAACAACTTATACAATGCTTGGGAACATGGAACAACAACTTATACAATGCTTGGGCACATGAAACAACAACTTATACAATGCTTGGGAACATGAAACAACAACTTATACAATGACTTGGGAACATGAAACAACAACTTATACAATGATTTGGGCATGTGAAACAACAACTTATACAATGATTTTGGCATGTGAAACAACAACTTATACAATGCTTGGGAACATGAAACAACAATTTATACAATGCTTGGGAACATGGAACAACAACTTATACAATGCTTGGGAACATGAAACAACAACTTATACAATGCTTGGGAACATGAAACAACAACTTATACAATGCTTGGGAACATGGAACAACAACTTATACAATGCTTGGGAACATGAAACAACAACTTATACAATGCTTGGGAACATGGAACAACAACTTATACAATGATTTGGGAACATGAAAAAACAACTTATACAATGATTTGGGCATGTGAAACAACAACTTATATAATGATTTGGGCATGTGAAACAACAACTTATACAATGATTTGGGCATGTGAAACAACAACTTATACAATGATTTGGGAACATGAAACAACAACTTATACAATGATTTGGGCATGTGAAACAACAACTTATACAATGATTTGGGCATATGAAACAACAACTTATACAATGATTTGGGCATGTGAAACAACAACTTATACAATGATTTGGGCATGTGAAACAACAACTTATACAATGATTTGGGCATGTGAAACAACAACTTATACAATGATTGGGAACATGAAACAACAACTTATACAATGCTTGGGAACATGGAACAACAACTTATACAATGCTTGGGAACATGAAACAACAACTTATACAATGCTTGGGAACATGAAACAACAACTTATACAATGCTTGGGAACATGGAACAACAACTTATACAATGCTTGGGAACATGAAACAACAACTTATACAATGCTTGGGATCATGGAACAACAACTTATACAATGATTTGGGAACATGAAACAACAACTTATACAATGATTTGGGCATGTGAAACAACAACTTATACAATGATTTGGGCATGTGAAACAACAACTTATACAATGATTTGGGCATGTGAAACAACAACTTATACAATGATTTGGGCATGTGAAACAACAACTTATACAATGATTTGGGCATGTGAAACAACAACTTATACAATGATTTGGGAACATGAAACAACAACTTATACAATGATTTGGGAACATGAAACAACAACTTATACAATGATTTGGGAACATGAAAAAAACTTATACAATGATTTGGGCATGTGAAACAACAACTTATACAATGATTTGGGCACATGAAACAACAACTTATACAATGATTTGGGAACATGAAACAACAACTTATACAATGATTTGGGCGCATGAAACAACAACTTATACAATGATTTGGGCATGTGAAACAACAACTTATACAATGATTTGGGAACATGAAACAACAACTTATACAATGCTTGGGAAATGGAACAACAACTTATACAATGCTTGGGAACATGAAACAACAACTTATACAATGCTTGGGAACATGGAACAACAACTTATACAATGATTTGGGCACATGAAACAACAACTTATACAATGCTTGGGAACATGGAACAACAACTTATACAATGATTTGGGAACATGAAACAACAACTTATACAATGATTTGGGCATTTGAAACAACAACTTATACAATGATTTGGGCATGTGAAACAACAACTTATACAATGATTTGGGCATGTGAAACAACAACTTATACAATGATTTGGGAACGTGAAACAACAACTTATACAATGATTTGGGCATGTGAAACAACAACTTATACAATGATTTGGGCATGTGAAACAACAACTTATACAATGATTTGGGCATGTGAAACAACAACTTATACAATGATTTGGGCACATGAAACAACAACTTATACAATGATTTGGGAACATGAAACAACAACTTATACAATGATTTGGGAACATGAAACAACAACTTATACAATGATTTGGGCATGTGAAACAACAACTTATACAATGATTTGGGAACGTGAAACAACAACTTATACAATGATTTGGGCATGTGAAACAACAACTTATACAATGATTTGGGCATGTGAAACAACAACTTATACAATGATTTGGGAACGTGAAACAACAACTTATACAATGATTTGGGAACGTGAAACAACAACTTATACAATGATTTGGGCATGTGAAACAACAACTTATACAATGATTTGGGCACATGAAACAACAACTTATACAATGATTTGGGCATGTGAAACAACAACTTATATAATGATTTGGGCATGTGAAACAACAACTTATACAATGATTTGGGCATGTGAAACAACAACTTATATAATGATTTGGGCATGTGAAACAACAACTTATACAATGATTTGGGAACATGAAACAACAACTTATACAATGATTTGGGAACATGAAACAACAACTTATACAATGATTTGGGAACATGAAACAACAACTTATACAATGATTTGGGCATGTGAAACAACAACTTATACAATGATTTGGGCACATGAAACAACAACTTATACAATGATTTGGGAACATGAAACAACAACTTATACAATGCTTGGGAACATGAAACAACAACTTATACAATGCTTGGGAACATGGAACAACAACTTATACAATGATTTGGGAACATGAAACAACAACTTATACAATGATTTGGGCATGTGAAACAACAACTTATACAATGATTTTGGCATGTGAAACAACAACTTATACAATGCTTGGGAACATGAAACAACAACTTATACAATGCTTGGGAACATGAAACAACAACTTATACAATGCTTGGGAACATGAAACAACAACTTATACAATGCTTGGGAACATGGAACAACAACTTATACAATGCTTGGGAACATGAAACAACAACTTATACAATGCTTGGGAACATGGAACAACAACTTATACAATGATTTGGGAACATGAAACAACAACTTATACAATGATTTGGGCATGTGAAACAACAACTTATACAATGATTTGGGCATGTGAAACAACAACTTATACAATGATTTGGGCATGTGAAACAACAACTTATACAATGATTTGGGCATGTGAAACAACAACTTATACAATGATTTGGGCATGTGAAACAACAACTTATATAATGATTTGGGCATGTGAAACAACAACTTATACAATGATTTGGGCATGTGAAACAACAACTTATACAATGATTTGGGCATGTGAAACAACAACTTATACAATGATTTGGGAACATGAAACAACAACTTATACAATGATTTGGGAACATGAAACAACAACTTATACAATGATTTGGGAACATGAAACAACAACTTATACAATGATTTGGGCATGTGAAACAACAACTTATACAATGATTTGGGCACATGAAACAACAACTTATACAATGATTTGGGCATGTGAAACAACAACTTATACAATGATTTGGGCATGTGAAACAACAACTTATACAATGATTTGGGCATGTGAAACAACAACTTATACAATGATTTGGGCATGTGAAACAACAACTTATACAATGATTTGGGAACATGAAACAACAACTTATACAATGATTTGGGCACATGAAACAACAACTTATACAATGATTTGGGCATGTGAAACAACAACTTATACAATGATTTGGGAGCATGAAACAACAACTTATACAATGATTTGGGAACATGAAACAACAACTTATACAATGCTTGGGAACATGGAACAACAACTTATACAATGCTTGGGAACATGAAACAACAACTTATACAATGCTTGGGAACATGGAACAACAACTTATACAATGATTTGGGCACATGAAACAACAACTTATACAATGCTTGGAAACATGGAACAACAACTTATACAATGCTTGGGAACATGGAACAACAACTTATACAATGCTTGGGAACATGAAACAACAACTTATACAATGCTTGGGAACATGAAACAACAACTTATACAATGCTTGGGAACATGAAACAACAACTTATACAATGCTTGGGAACATGGAACAACAACTTATACAATGCTTGGGCACATGAAACAACAACTTATACAATGCTTGGGAACATGAAACAACAACTTATACAATGCTTGGGAACATGGAACAACAACTTATACGATGACTTGGGAACATGAAACAACAACTTATACAATGATTTGGGCATGTGAAACAACAACTTATACAATGATTTTGGCATGTGAAACAACAACTTATACAATGCTTGGGAACATGAAACAACAATTTATACAATGCTTGGGAACATGGAACAACAACTTATACAATGCTTGGGAACATGAAACAACAACTTATACAATGCTTGGGAACATGAAACAACAACTTATACAATGCTTGGGAACATGGAAGAACAACTTACACAATGCTTGGGAACATGAAACAACAACTTATACAATGCTTGGGAACATGGAACAACAACTTATACAATGATTTGGGAACATGAAACAACAACTCATACAATGATTTGGGCATGTGAAACAACAACTTATATAATGATTTGGGCATGTGAAACAACAACTTATACAATGATTTGGGCATGTGAAACAACAACTTATATAATGATTTGGGCATGTGAAACAACAACTTATACAATGATTTGGGCATGTGAAACAACAACTTATACAATGATTTGGGCATGTGAAACAACAACTTATACAATGATTTGGGCATGTGAAACAACAACTTATACAATGATTTGGGCATGTGAAACAACAACTTATACAATGATTTGGGAACATGAAACAACAACTTATACAATGATTTGGGAACATGAAACAACAACTTATACAATGATTTGGGAACATGAAACAACAACTTATACAATGATTTGGGAATGTGAAACAACAACTTATACAATGATTTGGGCACATGAAAAAACAACTTATACAATGATTTGGGAACATGAAACAACAACTTATACAATGATTTGGGCACATGAAACAACAACTTATACAATGATTTGGGCATGTGAAACAACAACTTATACAATGATTTGGGGACATGAAACAACAACTTATACAATGATTTGGGAACATGAAACAACAACTTATACAATGCTTGGGAACATGGAACAACAACTTATACAATGCTTGGGAACATGAAACAACAACTTATACAATGCTTGGGAACATGGAACAACAACTTATACAATGATTTGGGCACATGAAACAACAACTTATACAATGCTTGGGAACATGGAACAACAACTTATACAATGATTTGGGAACATGAAACAACAACTTATACAATGATTTGGGCATTTGAAACAACAACTTATACAATGATTTGGGCATGTGAAACAACAACTTATACAATGATTTGGGCATGTGAAACAACAACTTATACAATGATTTGGGCATGTGAAACAACAACTTATACAATGATTTGGGCATGTGAAACAACAACTTATACAATGATTTGGGAACGTGAAACAACAACTTATACAATGATTTTGGCACATGAAACAACAACTTATACAATGATTTGGGCACATGAAACAACAACTTATACAATGATTTGGGAACGTGAAACAACAACTTATACAATGATTTGGGCATGTGAAACAACAACTTATACAATGATTTGGGCATGTGAAACAACAACTTATACAATGATTTGGGCATGTGAAACAACAACTTATACAATGATTTGGACACATGAAACAACAACTTATACAATGATTTGGGCATGTGAAACAACAACTTATACAATGATTTGGGCATGTGAAACAACAACTTATACAATGATTTGGGCATGTGAAACAACAACTTATACAATGATTTGGGAACGTGAAACAACAACTTATACAATGATTTGGGCATGTGAAACAACAACTTATACAATGATTTGGGCATGTGAAACAACAACTTATACAATGATTTGGGAACGTGAAACAACAACTTATACAATGATTTGGGAACGTGAAACAACAACTTATACAATGATTTGGGCATGTGAAACAACAACTTATACAATGATTTGGGCACATGAAACAACAACTTATACAATGATTTGGGCATGTGAAACAACAACTTATACAATGATTTGGGCATGTGAAACAACAACTTATACAATGATTTGGGCATGTGAAACAACAACTTATACAATGATTTGGGCATGTGAAACAACAACTTATACAATGATTTGGGAACATGAAACAACAACTTATACAATGATTTGGGAACATGAAACAACAACTTATACAATGATTTGGGAACATGAAACAACAACTTATACAATGATTTGGGCATGTGAAACAACAACTTATACAATGATTTGGGCACATGAAACAACAACTTATACAATGATTTGGGAACGTGAAACAACAACTTATACAATGATTTGGGCATGTGAAACAACAACTTATACAATGATTTGGGCATGTGAAACAACAACTTATACAATGATTTGGGCATGTGAAACAACAACTTATACAATGATTTGGGCATGTGAAACAACAACTTATACAATGATTTGGGCATGTGAAACAACAACTTATACAATGATTTGGGAACGTGAAACAACAACTTATACAATGATTTGGGCACATGAAACAACAACTTATACAATGATTTGGGCACATGAAACAACAACTTATACAATGATTTGGGAACGTGAAACAACAACTTATACAATGATTTGGGCATGTGAAACAACAACTTATACAATGATTTGGGCATGTGAAACAACAACTTATACAATGATTTGGGCATGTGAAACAACAACTTATACAATGATTTGGACACATGAAACAACAACTTATACAATGATTTGGGCATGTGAAACAACAACTTATACAATGATTTGGGCATGTGAAACAACAACTTATACAATGATTTGGGCATGTGAAACAACAACTTATACAATGATTTGGGAACATGAAACAACAACTTATACAATGATTTGGGCATGTGAAACAACAACTTATACAATGATTTGGGCATGTGAAACAACAACTTATACAATGATTTGGGAACGTGAAACAACAACTTATACAATGATTTGGGAACGTGAAACAACAACTTATACAATGATTTGGGCATGTGAAACAACAACTTATATAATGATTTGGGCACATGAAACAACAACTTATACAATGATTTGGGCATGTGAAACAACAACTTATATAATGATTTGGGCATGTGAAACAACAACTTATACAATGATTTGGGCATGTGAAACAACAACTTATATAATGATTTGGGCATGTGAAACAACAACTTATACAATGATTTGGGAACATGAAACAACAACTTATACAATGATTTGGGAACATGAAACAACAACTTATACAATGATTTGGGAACATGAAACAACAACTTATACAATGATTTGGGCATGTGAAACAACAACTTATACAATGATTTGGGCACATGAAACAACAACTTATACAATGATTTGGGAACATGAAACAACAACTTATACAATGATTTGGGCATGTGAAACAACAACTTATACAATGATTTGGGAGCATGAAACAACAACTTATACAATGATTTGGGAACATGAAACAACAACTTATACAATGCTTGGGAACATGAAACAACAACTTATACAATGCTTGGGAACATGAAACAACAACTTATACAATGCTTGGGAACATGAAACAACAACTTATACAATGCTTGGGAACATGAAACAACAACTTATACAATGCTTGGGAACATGGAACAACAACTTATACAATGACTTGGGAACATGAAACAACAACTTATACAATGATTTGGGCATGTGAAACAACAACTTATACAATGATTTTGGCATGTGAAACAACAACTTATACAATGCTTGGGAACATGAAACAACAACTTATACAATGCTTGGGAACATGGAACAACAACTTATACAATGCTTGGGAACATGAAACAACAACTTATACAATGCTTGGGAACATGAAACAACAACTTATACAATGCTTGGGAACATGGAACAACAACTTATACAATGATTTGGGAACATGAAACAACAACTTATACAATGATTTGGGCATGTGAAACAACAACTTATACAATGATTTGGGCATGTGAAACAACAACTTATACAATGATTTGGGCATGTGAAACAACAACTTATACAATGATTTGGGCATGTGAAACAACAACTTATACAATGATTTGGGAACATGAAACAACAACTTATACAATGATTTGGGAACATGAAACAACAACTTATACAATGATTTGGGAACATGAAACAACAACTTATACAATGATTTGGGCATGTGAAACAACAACTTATACAATGATTTGGGCACATGAAACAACAACTTATACAATGATTTGGGCATGTGAAACAACAACTTATACAATGATTTGGGCATGTGAAACAACAACTTATACAATGATTTGGGCATGTGAAACAACAACTTATACAATGATTTGGGCATGTGAAACAACAACTTATACAATGATTTGGGAACATGAAACAACAACTTATACAATGATTTGGGCACATGAAACAACAACTTATACAATGATTTGGGCATGTGAAACAACAACTTATACAATGATTTGGGACATGAAACAACAACTTATACAATGATTTGGGAACATGAAACAACAACTTATACAATGCTTGGGAACATGGAACAACAACTTATACAATGCTTGGGAACATGAAACAACAACTTATACAATGCTTGGGAACATGGAACAACAACTTATACAATGATTTGGGCACATGAAACAACAACTTATACAATGCTTGGAACATGGAACAACAACTTATACAATGCTTGGGAACATGGAACAACAACTTATACAATGCTTGGGAACATGAAACAACAACTTATACAATGCTTGGGAACATGAAACAACAACTTATACAATGATTGGGAACATGAAACAACAACTTATACAATGCTTGGGAACATGGAACAACAACTTATACAATGCTTGGGCACATGAAACAACAACTTATACAATGCTTGGGAACATGAAACAACAACTTATACAATGCTTGGGAACATGGAACAACAACTTATACAATGACTTGGGAACATGAAACAACAACTTATACAATGATTTGGGCATGTGAAACAACAACTTATACAATGATTTTGGCATGTGAAACAACAACTTATACAATGCTTGGGAACATGAAACAACAACTTATACAATGCTTGGGAACATGGAACAACAACTTATACAATGCTTGGGAACATGAAACAACAACTTATACAATGCTTGGGAACATGAAACAACAACTTATACAATGCTTGGGAACATGGAAGAACAACTTATACAATGCTTGGGAACATGAAACAACAACTTATACAATGCTTGGGAACATGGAACAACAACTTATACGATGATTTGGGAACATGAAACAACAACTTATTCAATGATTTGGGCATGTGAAACAACAACTTATATAATGATTTGGGCATGTGAAACAACAACTTATACAATGATTTGGGCATGTGAAACAACAACTTATATAATGATTTGGGCATGTGAAACAACAACTTATACAATGATTTGGGCATGTGAAACAACAACTTATATAATGATTTGGGCATGTGAAACAACAACTTATACAATGATTTGGGCATGTGAAACAACAACTTATATAATGATTTGGGCATGTGAAACAACAACTTATACAATGATTTGGGAACATGAAACAACAACTTATACAATGATTTGGGAACATGAAACAACAACTTATACAATGATTTGGGAACATGAAACAACAACTTATACAATGATTTGGGAATGTGAAACAACAACTTATACAATGATTTGGGCACATGAAAAACAACTTATACAATGATTTGGGAACATGAAACAACAACTTATACAATGATTTGGGCACATGAAACAACAACTTATACAATGATTTGGGCATGTGAAACAACAACTTATACAATGATTTGGGGACATGAAACAACAACTTATACAATGATTTGGGAACATGAAACAACAACTTATACAATGCTTGGGAACATGGAACAACAACTTATACAATGCTTGGGAACATGAAACAACAACTTATACAATGCTTGGGAACATGGAACAACAACTTATACAATGATTTGGGCACATGAAACAACAACTTATACAATGCTTGGGAACATGGAACAACAACTTATACAATGATTTGGGAACATGAAACAACAACTTATACAATGATTTGGGCATTTGAAACAACAACTTATACAATGATTTGGGCATGTGAAACAACAACTTATACAATGATTTGGGCATGTGAAACAACAACTTATACAATGATTTGGGCATGTGAAACAACAACTTATACAATGATTTGGGCATGTGAAACAACAACTTATACAATGATTTGGGAACGTGAAACAACAACTTATACAATGATTTGGGCACATGAAACAACAACTTATACAATGATTTGGGCACATGAAACAACAACTTATACAATGATTTGGGAACGTGAAACAACAACTTATACAATGATTTGGGCATGTGAAACAACAACTTATACAATGATTTGGGCATGTGAAACAACAACTTATACAATGATTTGGGCATGTGAAACAACAACTTATACAATGATTTGGACACATGAAACAACAACTTATACAATGATTTGGGCATGTGAAACAACAACTTATACAATGATTTGGGCATGTGAAACAACAACTTATACAATGATTTGGGCATGTGAAACAACAACTTATACAATGATTTGGGAACGTGAAACAACAACTTATACAATGATTTGGGCATGTGAAACAACAACTTATACAATGATTTGGGCATGTGAAACAACAACTTATACAATGATTTGGGAACGTGAAACAACAACTTATACAATGATTTGGGAACGTGAAACAACAACTTATACAATGATTTGGGCATGTGAAACAACAACTTATACAATGATTTGGGCACATGAAACAACAACTTATACAATGATTTGGGCATGTGAAACAACAACTTATACAATGATTTGGGCATGTGAAACAACAACTTATACAATGATTTGGGCATGTGAAACAACAACTTATACAATGATTTGGGCATGTGAAACAACAACTTATACAATGATTTGGGAACATGAAACAACAACTTATACAATGATTTGGGAACATGAAACAACAACTTATACAATGATTTGGGAACATGAAACAACAACTTATACAATGATTTGGGCATGTGAAACAACAACTTATACAATGATTTGGGCACATGAAACAACAACTTATACAATGATTTGGGAACGTGAAACAACAACTTATACAATGATTTGGGCATGTGAAACAACAACTTATACAATGATTTGGGCATGTGAAACAACAACTTATACAATGATTTGGGCATGTGAAACAACAACTTATACAATGATTTGGGCATGTGAAACAACAACTTATACAATGATTTGGGCATGTGAAACAACAACTTATACAATGATTTGGGAACGTGAAACAACAACTTATACAATGATTTGGGCACATGAAACAACAACTTATACAATGATTTGGGCACATGAAACAACAACTTATACAATGATTTGGGAACGTGAAACAACAACTTATACAATGATTTGGGCATGTGAAACAACAACTTATACAATGATTTGGGCATGTGAAACAACAACTTATACAATGATTTGGGCATGTGAAACAACAACTTATACAATGATTTGGACACATGAAACAACAACTTATACAATGATTTGGGCATGTGAAACAACAACTTATACAATGATTTGGGCATGTGAAACAACAACTTATACAATGATTTGGGCATGTGAAACAACAACTTATACAATGATTTGGGAACGTGAAACAACAACTTATACAATGATTTGGGCATGTGAAACAACAACTTATACAATGATTTGGGCATGTGAAACAACAACTTATACAATGATTTGGGAACGTGAAACAACAACTTATACAATGATTTGGGAACGTGAAACAACAACTTATACAATGATTTGGGCATGTGAAACAACAACTTATATAATGATTTGGGCACATGAAACAACAACTTATACAATGATTTGGGCATGTGAAACAACAACTTATATAATGATTTGGGCATGTGAAACAACAACTTATACAATGATTTGGGCATGTGAAACAACAACTTATATAATGATTTGGGCATGTGAAACAACAACTTATACAATGATTTGGGAACATGAAACAACAACTTATACAATGATTTGGGAACATGAAACAACAACTTATACAATGATTTGGGAACATGAAACAACAACTTATACAATGATTTGGGCATGTGAAACAACAACTTATACAATGATTTGGGCACATGAAACAACAACTTATACAATGATTTGGGAACATGAAACAACAACTTATACAATGATTTGGGCATGTGAAACAACAACTTATACAATGATTTGGAAGCATGAAACAACAACTTATACAATGATTTGGGAACATGAAACAACAACTTATACAATGCTTGGGAACATGGAACAACAACTTATACAATGCTTGGGAACATGAAACAACAACTTATACAATGCTTGGGAACATGAAACAACAACTTATACAATGCTTGGGAACATGAAACAACAACTTATACAATGCTTGGGAACATGGAACAACAACTTATACAATGACTTGGGAACATGAAACAACAACTTATACAATGATTTGGGCATGTGAAACAACAACTTATACAATGATTTTGGCATGTGAAACAACAACTTATACAATGCTTGGGAACATGAAACAACAACTTATACAATGCTTGGGAACATGGAACAACAACTTATACAATGCTTGGGAACATGAAACAACAACTTATACAATGCTTGGGAACATGAAACAACAACTTATACAATGCTTGGGAACATGGAACAACAACTTATACAATGATTTGGGAACATGAAACAACAACTTATACAATGATTTGGGCATGTGAAACAACAACTTATACAATGATTTGGGCATGTGAAACAACAACTTATACAATGATTTGGGCATGTGAAACAACAACTTATACAATGATTTGGGCATGTGAAACAACAACTTATACAATGATTTGGGCATGTGAAACAACAACTTATACAATGATTTGGGCATGTGAAACAACAACTTATACAATGATTTGGGCATGTGAAACAACAACTTATACAATGATTTGGGAACATGAAACAACAACTTATACAATGATTTGGAACATGAAACAACAACTTATACAATGATTTGGGAACATGAAACAACAACTTATACAATGATTTGGGAATGTGAAACAACAACTTATACAATGATTTGGGCACATGAAAAACAACTTATACAATGATTTGGGAACATGAAACAACAACTTATACAATGATTTGGGCACATGAAACAACAACTTATACAATGATTTGGGCATGTGAAACAACAACTTATACAATGATTTGGGACATGAAACAACAACTTATACAATGATTTGGGAACATGAAACAACAACTTATACAATGCTTGGGAACATGGAACAACAACTTATACAATGCTTGGGAACATGAAACAACAACTTATACAATGCTTGGGAACATGGAACAACAACTTATACAATGATTTGGGCACATGAAACAACAACTTATACAATGATTTGGGCACATGAAACAACAACTTATACAATGATTTGGGAACATGAAACAACAACTTATACAATGATTTGGGCATTTGAAACAACAACTTATACAATGATTTGGGCATGTGAAACAACAACTTATACAATGATTTGGGCATGTGAAACAACAACTTATACAATGATTTGGGCATGTGAAACAACAACTTATACAATGATTTGGGCATGTGAAACAACAACTTATACAATGATTTGGGAACGTGAAACAACAACTTATACAATGATTTGGGCACATGAAACAACAACTTATACAATGATTTGGGCACATGAAACAACAACTTATACAATGATTTGGGAACGTGAAACAACAACTTATACAATGATTTGGGCATGTGAAACAACAACTTATACAATGATTTGGGCATGTGAAACAACAACTTATACAATGATTTGGGCATGTGAAACAACAACTTATACAATGATTTGGGCATGTGAAACAACAACTTATACAATGATTTGGGCATGTGAAACAACAACTTATACAATGATTTGGGAACGTGAAACAACAACTTATACAATGATTTGGGCATGTGAAACAACAACTTATACAATGATTTGGGCATGTGAAACAACAACTTATACAATGATTTGGGAACGTGAAACAACAACTTATACAATGATTTGGGAACGTGAAACAACAACTTATACAATGATTTGGGCATGTGAAACAACAACTTATATAATGATTTGGGCACATGAAACAACAACTTATACAATGATTTGGGCATGTGAAACAACAACTTATATAATGATTTGGGCACGTGAAACAACAACTTATACAATGATTTGGGCATGTGAAACAACAACTTATATAATGATTTGGGCATGTGAAACAACAACTTATACAATGATTTGGGAACATGAAACAACAACTTATACAATGATTTGGGAACATGAAACAACAACTTATACAATGATTTGGGAACATGAAACAACAACTTATACAATGATTTGGGAATGTGAAACAACAACTTATACAATGATTTGGGCACATGAAAAAACAACTTATACAATGATTTGGGAACATGAAACAACAACTTATACAATGATTTGGGCACATGAAACAACAACTTATACAATGATTTGGGCATGTGAAACAACAACTTATACAATGATTTGGGGACATGAAACAACAACTTATACAATGATTTGGGAACATGAAACAACAACTTATACAATGCTTGGGAACATGAAACAACAACTTATACAATGCTTGGGAACATGGAACAACAACTTATACAATGATTTGGGCACATGAAACAACAACTTATACAATGATTTGGGCACATGAAACAACAACTTATACAATGATTTGGGAACATGAAACAACAACTTATACAATGATTTGGGCATTTGAAACAACAACTTATACAATGATTTGGGCATGTGAAACAACAACTTATACAATGATTTGGGCATGTGAAACAACAACTTATACAATGATTTGGGCATGTGAAACAACAACTTATACAATGATTTGGGCATGTGAAACAACAACTTATACAATGATTTGGGAACGTGAAACAACAACTTATACAATGATTTGGGCACATGAAACAACAACTTATACAATGATTTGGGCACATGAAACAACAACTTATACAATGATTTGGGAACGTGAAACAACAACTTATACAATGATTTGGGCATGTGAAACAACAACTTATACAATGATTTGGGCATGTGAAACAACAACTTATACAATGATTTGGGCATGTGAAACAACAACTTATACAATGATTTGGGCATGTGAAACAACAACTTATACAATGATTTGGGCATGTGAAACAACAACTTATACAATGATTTGGGAACGTGAAACAACAACTTATACAATGATTTGGGCATGTGAAACAACAACTTATACAATGATTTGGGCATGTGAAACAACAACTTACACAATGATTTGGGAACGTGAAACAACAACTTATACAATGATTTGGGAACGTGAAACAACAACTTATACAATGATTTGGGCATGTGAAACAACAACTTATATAATGATTTGGGCACATGAAACAACAACTTATACAATGATTTGGGCATGTGAAACAACAACTTATATAATGATTTGGGCACGTGAAACAACAACTTATACAATGATTTGGGCATGTGAAACAACAACTTATATAATGATTTGGGCATGTGAAACAACAACTTATACAATGATTTGGGAACATGAAACAACAACTTATACAATGATTTGGGAACATGAAACAACAACTTATACAATGATTTGGGAACATGAAACAACAACTTATACAATGATTTGGGCATGTGAAACAACAACTTATACAATGATTTGGGCACATGAAACAACAACTTATACAATGATTTGGGAACATGAAACAACAACTTATACAATGATTTGGGCACATGAAACAACAACTTATACAATGATTTGGGCATGTGAAACAACAACTTATACAATGATTTGGGAGCATGAAACAACAACTTATACAATGATTTGGGAACATGAAACAACAACTTATACAATGCTTGGGAACATGGAACAACAACTTATACAATGATTTGGGCACATGAAACAACAACTTATACAATGCTTGGAAACATGGAACAACAACTTATACAATGCTTGGGAACATGGAACAACAACTTATACAATGCTTGGGAACATGAAACAACAACTTATACAATGCTTGGGAACATGAAACAACAACTTATACAATGCTTGGGAAAATGAAACAACAACTTATACAATGCTTGGGAACATGGAACAACAACTTATACAATGCTTGGGCACATGAAACAACAACTTATACAATGCTTGGGAACATGAAACAACAACTTATACAATGCTTGGGAACATGGAACAACAACTTATACAATGACTTGGGGACATGAAACAACAACTTATACAATGATTTGGGCATGTAAAACAACAACTTATACAATGATTTGGGCATGTGAAACAACAACTTATACAATGCTTGGGAACATGAAACAACAACTTATACAATGCTTGGGAACATGGAACAACAACTTATACAATGCTTGGGAACATGAAACAACAACTTATACAATGCTTGGGAACATGAAACAACAACTTATACAATGCTTGGGAACATGGAACAACAACTTATACAATGCTTGGGAACATGAAACAACAACTTATACAATGATTTGGGCATGTGAAACAACAACTTATACAATGATTTGGGCATGTGAAACAACAACTTATACAATGATTTGGGCATGTGAAACAACAACTTATACAATGATTTGGGAACGTGAAACAACAACTTATACAATGATTTGGGCACATGAAACAACAACTTATACAATGATTTGGGCACATGAAACAACAACTTATACAATGATTTGGGAACGTGAAACAACAACTTATACAATGATTTGGGCATGTGAAACAACAACTTATACAATGATTTGGGCATGTGAAACAACAACTTATACAATGATTTGGACACATGAAACAACAACTTATACAATGATTTGGGCATGTGAAACAACAACTTATACAATGATTTGGGCATGTGAAACAACAACTTATACAATGATTTGGGCATGTGAAACAACAACTTATACAATGATTTGGGAACGTGAAACAACAACTTATACAATGATTTGGGCATGTGAAACAACAACTTATACAATGATTTGGGCATGTGAAACAACAACTTATATAATGATTTGGGCACATGAAACAACAACTTATACAATGATTTGGGCATGTGAAACAACAACTTATATAATGATTTGGGCATGTGAAACAACAACTTATACAATGATTTGGGCATGTGAAACAACAACTTATATAATGATTTGGGCATGTGAAACAACAACTTATACAATGATTTGGGAACATGAAACAACAACTTATACAATGATTTGGGAACATGAAACAACAACTTATACAATGATTTGGGAACATGAAACAACAACTTATACAATGCTTGGGAACATGGAACAACAACTTATACAATGCTTGGGAACATGAAACAACAACTTATACAATGCTTGGGAACATGAAACAACAACTTATACAATGCTTGGGAACATGGAACAACAACTTATACGATGACTTGGGAACATGAAACAACAACTTATACAATGATTTGGGCATGTGAAACAACAACTTATACAATGATTTTGGCATGTGAAACAACAACTTATACAATGCTTGGGAACATGAAACAACAATTTATACAATGCTTGGGAACATGGAACAACAACTTATACAATGCTTGGGAACATGAAACAACAACTTATACAATGCTTGGGAACATGAAACAACAACTTATACAATGCTTGGGAACATGGAAGAACAACTTATACAATGCTTGGGAACATGAAACAACAACTTATACAATGCTTGGGAACATGGAACAACAACTTATACAATGATTTGGGAACATGAAACAACAACTTATACAATGATTTGGGCATGTGAAACAACAACTTATATAATGATTTGGGCATGTGAAACAACAACTTATACAATGATTTGGGCATGTGAAACAACAACTTATATAATGATTTGGGCATGTGAAACAACAACTTATACAATGATTTGGGCATGTGAAACAACAACTTATACAATGATTTGGGCATGTGAAACAACAACTTATACAATGATTTGGGCATGTGAAACAACAACTTATACAATGATTTGGGAACATGAAACAACAACTTATACAATGATTTGGGAACATGAAACAACAACTTATACAATGATTTGGGAACATGAAACAACAACTTATACAATGATTTGGGAATGTGAAACAACAACTTATACAATGATTGGGAACATGGAACAACAACTTATACAATGCTTGGGAACATGAAACAACAACTTATACAATGCTTGGGAACATGGAACAACAACTTATACAATGATTTGGGAACATGAAACAACAACTTATACAATGATTTGGGCATGTGAAACAACAACTTATACAATGATTTGGGCATGTGAAACAACAACTTATACAATGATTTGGGCATGTGAAACAACAACTTATACAATGATTTGGGCATGTGAAACAACAACTTATACAATGATTTGGGCATGTGAAACAACAACTTATACAATGATTTGGGCATGTGAAACAACAACTTATACAATGATTTGGGCATGTGAAACAACAACTTATACAATGATTTGGGCATGTGAAACAACAACTTATACAATGATTTGGGAACATGAAACAACAACTTATACAATGATTTGGGAACATGAAACAACAACTTATACAATGATTTGGGAACATGAAACAACAACTTATACAATGATTTGGGAATGTGAAACAACAACTTATACAATGATTTGGGCACATGAAACAACAACTTATACAATGATTTGGGAACATGAAACAACAACTTATACAATGATTTGGGCACATGAAACAACAACTTATACAATGATTTGGGCATGTGAAACAACAACTTATACAATGATTTGGGGACATGAAACAACAACTTATACAATGATTTGGGAACATGAAACAACAACTTATACAATGCTTGGGAACATGGAACAACAACTTATACAATGCTTGGGAACATGAAACAACAACTTATACAATGCTTGGGAACATGGAACAACAACTTATACAATGATTTGGGCACATGAAACAACAACTTATACAATGCTTGGGAACATGGAACAACAACTTATACAATGATTTGGGAACATGAAACAACAACTTATACAATGATTTGGGCATTTGAAACAACAACTTATACAATGATTTGGGCATGTGAAACAACAACTTATACAATGATTTGGGCATGTGAAACAACAACTTATACAATGATTTGGGCATGTGAAACAACAACTTATACAATGATTTGGGCATGTGAAACAACAACTTATACAATGATTTGGGAACGTGAAACAACAACTTATACAATGATTTGGGCACATGAAACAACAACTTATACAATGATTTGGGCACATGAAACAACAACTTATACAATGATTTGGGAACGTGAAACAACAACTTATACAATGATTTGGGCATGTGAAACAACAACTTATACAATGATTTGGGCATGTGAAACAACAACTTATACAATGATTTGGGCATGTGAAACAACAACTTATACAATGATTTGGACACATGAAACAACAACTTATACAATGATTTGGGCATGTGAAACAACAACTTATACAATGATTTGGGCATGTGAAACAACAACTTATACAATGATTTGGGCATGTGAAACAACAACTTATACAATGATTTGGGAACGTGAAACAACAACTTATACAATGATTTGGGCATGTGAAACAACAACTTATACAATGATTTGGGCATGTGAAACAACAACTTATACAATGATTTGGGAACGTGAAACAACAACTTATACAATGATTTGGGAACGTGAAACAACAACTTATACAATGATTTGGGCATGTGAAACAACAACTTATACAATGATTTGGGCACATGAAACAACAACTTATACAATGATTTGGGCATGTGAAACAACAACTTATACAATGATTTGGGCATGTGAAACAACAACTTATACAATGATTTGGGCATGTGAAACAACAACTTATACAATGATTTGGGCATGTGAAACAACAACTTATACAATGATTTGGGAACATGAAACAACAACTTATACAATGATTTGGGAACATGAAACAACAACTTATACAATGATTTGGGAACATGAAACAACAACTTATACAATGATTTGGGCATGTGAAACAACAACTTATACAATGATTTGGGCACATGAAACAACAACTTATACAATGATTTGGGAACGTGAAACAACAACTTATACAATGATTTGGGCATGTGAAACAACAACTTATACAATGATTTGGGCATGTGAAACAACAACTTATACAATGATTTGGGCATGTGAAACAACAACTTATACAATGATTTGGGCATGTGAAACAACAACTTATACAATGATTTGGGCATGTGAAACAACAACTTATACAATGATTGGGAACGTGAAACAACAACTTATACAATGATTTGGGCACATGAAACAACAACTTATACAATGATTTGGGCACATGAAACAACAACTTATACAATGATTTGGGAACGTGAAACAACAACTTATACAATGATTTGGGCATGTGAAACAACAACTTATACAATGATTTGGGCATGTGAAACAACAACTTATACAATGATTTGGGCATGTGAAACAACAACTTATACAATGATTTGGACACATGAAACAACAACTTATACAATGATTTGGGCATGTGAAACAACAACTTATACAATGATTTGGGCATGTGAAACAACAACTTATACAATGATTTGGGCATGTGAAACAACAACTTATACAATGATTTGGGAACGTGAAACAACAACTTATACAATGATTTGGGCATGTGAAACAACAACTTATACAATGATTTGGGCATGTGAAACAACAACTTATACAATGATTTGGGAACGTGAAACAACAACTTATACAATGATTTGGGAACGTGAAACAACAACTTATACAATGATTTGGGCATGTGAAACAACAACTTATATAATGATTTGGGCACATGAAACAACAACTTATACAATGATTTGGGCATGTGAAACAACAACTTATATAATGATTTGGGCATGTGAAACAACAACTTATACAATGATTTGGGCATGTGAAACAACAACTTATACAATGATTTGGGCATGTGAAACAACAACTTATACAATGATTTGGGAACATGAAACAACAACTTATACAATGATTTGGGAACATGAAACAACAACTTATACAATGATTTGGGAACATGAAACAACAACTTATACAATGATTTGGGCATGTGAAACAACAACTTATACAATGATTTGGGCACATGAAACAACAACTTATACAATGATTTGGGAACATGAAACAACAACTTATACAATGATTTGGGCATGTGAAACAACAACTTATACAATGATTTGGAAGCATGAAACAACAACTTATACAATGATTTGGGAACATGAAACAACAACTTATACAATGCTTGGGAACATGGAACAACAACTTATACAATGCTTGGGAACATGAAACAACAACTTATACAATGCTTGGGAACATGAAACAACAACTTATACAATGCTTGGGAACATGAAACAACAACTTATACAATGCTTGGGAACATGGAACAACAACTTATACAATGACTTGGGAACATGAAACAACAACTTATACAATGATTTGGGCATGTGAAACAACAACTTATACAATGATTTTGGCATGTGAAACAACAACTTATACAATGCTTGGGAACATGAAACAACAATTTATACAATGCTTGGGAACATGGAACAACAACTTATACAATGCTTGGGAACATGAAACAACAACTTATACAATGCTTGGGAACATGAAACAACAACTTATACAATGCTTGGGAACATGGAACAACAACTTATACAATGATTTGGGAACATGAAACAACAACTTATACAATGATTTGGGCATGTGAAACAACAACTTATACAATGATTTGGGCATGTGAAACAACAACTTATACAATGATTTGGGCATGTGAAACAACAACTTATATAATGATTTGGGCATGTGAAACAACAACTTATACAATGATTTGGGCATGTGAAACAACAACTTATATAATGATTTGGGCATGTGAAACAACAACTTATACAATGATTTGGGCATGTGAAACAACAACTTATATAATGATTTGGGCATGTGAAACAACAACTTATACAATGATTTGGGAACATGAAACAACAACTTATACAATGATTTGGGAACATGAAACAACAACTTATACAATGATTTGGGAACATGAAACAACAACTTATACAATGATTTGGGAATGTGAAACAACAACTTATACAATGATTTGGGCACATGAAAAAACAACTTATACAATGATTTGGGAACATGAAACAACAACTTATACAATGATTTGGGCACATGAAACAACAACTTATACAATGATTTGGGCATGTGAAACAACAACTTATACAATGATTTGGGGACATGAAACAACAACTTATACAATGATTTGGGAACATGAAACAACAACTTATACAATGCTTGGGAACATGGAACAACAACTTATACAATGCTTGGGAACATGAAACAACAACTTATACAATGCTTGGGAACATGGAACAACAACTTATACAATGATTTGGGCACATGAAACAACAACTTATACAATGATTTGGGCACATGAAACAACAACTTATACAATGATTTGGGAACATGAAACAACAACTTATACAATGATTTGGGCATTTGAAACAACAACTTATACAATGATTTGGGCATGTGAAACAACAACTTATACAATGATTTGGGCATGTGAAACAACAACTTATACAATGATTTGGGCATGTGAAACAACAACTTATACAATGATTTGGGCATGTGAAACAACAACTTATACAATGATTTGGGAACGTGAAACAACAACTTATACAATGATTTGGGCACATGAAACAACAACTTATACAATGATTTGGGCACATGAAACAACAACTTATACAATGATTTGGGAACGTGAAACAACAACTTATACAATGATTTGGGCATGTGAAACAACAACTTATACAATGATTTGGGCATGTGAAACAACAACTTATACAATGATTTGGGCATGTGAAACAACAACTTATACAATGATTTGGGCATGTGAAACAACAACTTATACAATGATTTGGGCATGTGAAACAACAACTTATACAATGATTTGGGAACGTGAAACAACAACTTATACAATGATTTGGGCATGTGAAACAACAACTTATACAATGATTTGGGCATGTGAAACAACAACTTATACAATGATTTGGGAACGTGAAACAACAACTTATACAATGATTTGGGAACGTGAAACAACAACTTATACAATGATTTGGGCATGTGAAACAACAACTTATATAATGATTTGGGCACATGAAACAACAACTTATACAATGATTTGGGCATGTGAAACAACAACTTATATAATGATTTGGGCACGTGAAACAACAACTTATACAATGATTTGGGCATGTGAAACAACAACTTATATAATGATTTGGGCATGTGAAACAACAACTTATACAATGATTTGGGAACATGAAACAACAACTTATACAATGATTTGGGAACATGAAACAACAACTTATACAATGATTTGGGAACATGAAACAACAACTTATACAATGATTTGGGAATGTGAAACAACAACTTATACAATGATTTGGGCACATGAAACAACAACTTATACAATGATTTGGGAACATGAAACAACAACTTATACAATGATTTGGGCACATGAAACAACAACTTATACAATGATTTGGGCATGTGAAACAACAACTTATACAATGATTTGGGGACATGAAACAACAACTTATACAATGATTTGGGAACATGAAACAACAACTTATACAATGCTTGGGAACATGAAACAACAACTTATACAATGCTTGGGAACATGGAACAACAACTTATACAATGATTTGGGCACATGAAACAACAACTTATACAATGATTTGGGCACATGAAACAACAACTTATACAATGATTTGGGAACATGAAACAACAACTTATACAATGATTTGGGCATTTGAAACAACAACTTATACAATGATTTGGGCATGTGAAACAACAACTTATACAATGATTTGGGCATGTGAAACAACAACTTATACAATGATTTGGGCATGTGAAACAACAACTTATACAATGATTTGGGCATGTGAAACAACAACTTATACAATGATTTGGGAACGTGAAACAACAACTTATACAATGATTTGGGCACATGAAACAACAACTTATACAATGATTTGGGCACATGAAACAACAACTTATACAATGATTTGGGAACGTGAAACAACAACTTATACAATGATTTGGGCATGTGAAACAACAACTTATACAATGATTTGGGCATGTGAAACAACAACTTATACAATGATTTGGGCATGTGAAACAACAACTTATACAATGATTTGGGCATGTGAAACAACAACTTATACAATGATTTGGGCATGTGAAACAACAACTTATACAATGATTTGGGAACGTGAAACAACAACTTATACAATGATTTGGGCATGTGAAACAACAACTTATACAATGATTTGGGCATGTGAAACAACAACTTATACAATGATTTGGGAACGTGAAACAACAACTTATACAATGATTTGGGAACGTGAAACAACAACTTATACAATGATTTGGGCATGTGAAACAACAACTTATATAATGATTTGGGCACATGAAACAACAACTTATACAATGATTTGGGCATGTGAAACAACAACTTATATAATGATTTGGGCACGTGAAACAACAACTTATACAATGATTTGGGCATGTGAAACAACAACTTATATAATGATTTGGGCATGTGAAACAACAACTTATACAATGATTTGGGAACATGAAACAACAACTTATACAATGATTTGGGAACATGAAACAACAACTTATACAATGATTTGGGAACATGAAACAACAACTTATACAATGATTTGGGCATGTGAAACAACAACTTATACAATGATTTGGGCACATGAAACAACAACTTATACAATGATTTGGGAACATGAAACAACAACTTATACAATGATTTGGGCACATGAAACAACAACTTATACAATGATTTGGGCATGTGAAACAACAACTTATACAATGATTTGGGAGCATGAAACAACAACTTATACAATGATTTGGGAACATGAAACAACAACTTATACAATGCTTGGGAACATGGAACAACAACTTATACAATGATTTGGGCACATGAAACAACAACTTATACAATGCTTGGAAACATGGAACAACAACTTATACAATGCTTGGGAACATGGAACAACAACTTATACAATGCTTGGGAACATGAAACAACAACTTATACAATGCTTGGGAACATGAAACAACAACTTATACAATGCTTGGGAAAATGAAACAACAACTTATACAATGCTTGGGAACATGGAACAACAACTTATACAATGCTTGGGCACATGAAACAACAACTTATACAATGCTTGGGAACATGAAACAACAACTTATACAATGCTTGGGAACATGGAACAACAACTTATACAATGACTTGGGGACATGAAACAACAACTTATACAATGATTTGGGCATGTAAAACAACAACTTATACAATGATTTGGGCATGTGAAACAACAACTTATACAATGCTTGGGAACATGAAACAACAACTTATACAATGCTTGGGAACATGGAACAACAACTTATACAATGCTTGGGAACATGAAACAACAACTTATACAATGCTTGGGAACATGAAACAACAACTTATACAATGCTTGGGAACATGGAAGAACAACTTATACAATGCTTGGGAACATGAAACAACAACTTATACAATGATTTGGGCATGTGAAACAACAACTTATACAATGATTTGGGCATGTGAAACAACAACTTATACAATGATTTGGGCATGTGAAACAACAACTTATACAATGATTTGGGAACGTGAAACAACAACTTATACAATGATTTGGGCACATGAAACAACAACTTATACAATGATTTGGGCACATGAAACAACAACTTATACAATGATTTGGGAACGTGAAACAACAACTTATACAATGATTTGGGCATGTGAAACAACAACTTATACAATGATTTGGGCATGTGAAACAACAACTTATACAATGATTTGGACACATGAAACAACAACTTATACAATGATTTGGGCATGTGAAACAACAACTTATACAATGATTTGGGCATGTGAAACAACAACTTATACAATGATTTGGGCATGTGAAACAACAACTTATACAATGATTTGGGAACGTGAAACAACAACTTATACAATGATTTGGGCATGTGAAACAACAACTTATACAATGATTTGGGCATGTGAAACAACAACTTATACAATGATTTGGGCACATGAAACAACAACTTATACAATGATTTGGGCATGTGAAACAACAACTTATACAATGATTTGGGCATGTGAAACAACAACTTATACAATGATTTGGGCATGTGAAACAACAACTTATACAATGATTTGGGCATGTGAAACAACAACTTATACAATGATTTGGGAACATGAAACAACAACTTATACAATGATTTGGGAACATGAAACAACAACTTATACAATGATTTGGGAACATGAAACAACAACTTATACAATGCTTGGGAACATGGAACAACAACTTATACAATGCTTGGGAACATGAAACAACAACTTATACAATGCTTGGGAACATGAAACAACAACTTATACAATGCTTGGGAACATGGAACAACAACTTATACAATGACTTGGGAACATGAAACAATAACTTATACAATGATTTGGGCATGTGAAACAACAACTTATACAATGATTTGGCATGTGAAACAACAACTTATACAATGCTTGGGAACATGAAACAACAATTTATACAATGCTTGGGAACATGGAACAACAACTTATACAATGCTTGGGAACATGAAACAACAACTTATACAATGCTTGGGAACATGAAACAACAACTTATACAATGCTTGGGAACATGGAAGAACAACTTATACAATGCTTGGGAACATGAAACAACAACTTATACAATGCTTGGGAAAATGGAACAACAACTTATACAATGATTTGGGAACATGAAACAACAACTTATTCAATGATTTGGGCATGTGAAACAACAACTTATACAATGATTTGGGCATGTGAAACAACAACTTATACAATGATTTGGGCATGTGAAACAACAACTTATACAATGATTTGGGAATGTGAAACAACAACTTATACAATGATTTGGGCATGTGAAACAACAACTTATACAATGATTTGGGCATGTGAAACAACAACTTATACAATGATTTGGGCACATGAAACAACAACTTATACAATGATTTGGGCATGTGAAACAACAACTTATACAATGATTTGGGCATGTGAAACAACAACTTATACAATGATTTGGGCATGTGAAACAACAACTTATACAATGATTTGGGCATGTGAAACAACAACTTATACAATGATTTGGGAACATGAAACAACAACTTATACAATGATTTGGGAACATGAAACAACAACTTATACAATGATTTGGGAACATGAAACAACAACTTATACAATGCTTGGGAACATGAAACAACAACTTATACAATGCTTGGGAACATGAAACAACAACTTATACAATGCTTGGGAACATGAAACAACAACTTATACAATGCTTGGGAACATGGAACAACAACTTATACAATGATTTGGGAACATGAAACAACAACTTATACAATGATTTGGGCATGTGAAACAACAACTTATACAATGATTTGGGCATGTGAAACAACAACTTATACAATGCTTGGGAACATGAAACAACAACTTATACAATGCTTGGGAACATGGAACAACAACTTATACAATGCTTGGGAACATGAAACAACAACTTATACAATGCTTGGGAACATGAAACAACAACTTATACAATGATTTGGGAACATGGAACAACAACTTATACAATGATTTGGGAACATGAAACAACAACTTATACAATGATTGGGAACATGAAACAACAACTTATACAATGATTTGGGAACATGAAACAACAACTTATACAATGATTTGGGCATGTGAAACAACAACTTATACAATGATTTGGGCATGTGAAACAACAACTTATACAATGATTTGGGCATGTGAAACAACAACTTATACAATGATTTGGGCATGTGAAACAACAACTTATACAATGATTTGGGAACGTGAAACAACAACTTATACAATGATTTGGGCATGTGAAACAACAACTTATACAATGATTTGGGCATGTGAAACAACAACTTATACAATGATTTGGGCACATGAAACAACAACTTATACAATGATTTGGGCATGTGAAACAACAACTTATACAATGATTTGGGCATGTGAAACAACAACTTATACAATGATTTGGGCATGTGAAACAACAACTTATACAATGATTTGGGCATGTGAAACAACAACTTATACAATGATTTGGGAACATGAAACAACAACTTATACAATGATTTGGGAACATGAAACAACAACTTATACAATGATTTGGGAACATGAAACAACAACTTATACAATGATTGGGAACATGGAACAACAACTTATACAATGATTGGGAACATGAAACAACAACTTATACAATGATTGGGAACATGAAACAACAACTTATACAATGATTGGGAACATGGAACAACAACTTATACAATGATTTGGGAACATGAAACAACAACTTATACAATGATTTGGGCATGTGAAACAACAACTTATACAATGATTTGGGCATGTGAAACAACAACTTATACAATGATTGGGAACATGAAACAACAACTTATACAATGATTGGGAACATGGAACAACAACTTATACAATGATTGGGAACATGAAACAACAACTTATACAATGATTGGGAACATGAAACAACAACTTATACAATGATTGGGAACATGGAACAACAACTTATACAATGATTGGGAACATGAAACAACAACTTATACAATGATTTGGGAACATGAAACAACAACTTATACAATGATTTGGGAACATGAAACAACAACTTATACAATGATTTGGGCATGTGAAACAACAACTTATACAATGATTTGGGCATGTGAAACAACAACTTATACAATGATTTGGGAACATGAAACAACAACTTATACAATGATTTGGGCATGTGAAACAACAACTTATACAATGATTTGGGCATGTGAAACAACAACTTATACAATGATTTGGGAACGTGAAACAACAACTTATACAATGATTTGGGAACGTGAAACAACAACTTATACAATGATTTGGGCATGTGAAACAACAACTTATACAATGATTTGGGCACATGAAACAACAACTTATACAATGATTTGGGCATGTGAAACAACAACTTATACAATGATTTGGGCATGTGAAACAACAACTTATACAATGATTTGGGCATGTGAAACAACAACTTATACAATGATTTGGGCATGTGAAACAACAACTTATACAATGATTTGGGAACATGAAACAACAACTTATACAATGATTTGGGAACATGAAACAACAACTTATACAATGATTTGGGAACATGAAACAACAACTTATACAATGATTTGGGAATGTGAAACAACAACTTATACAATGATTTGGGCACATGAAAAAACAACTTATACAATGATTTGGGAACATGTAACAACAACTTATACAATGATTTGGGCACATGAAACAACAACTTATACAATGATTTGGGCATGTGAAACAACAACTTATACAATGATTGGGGACATGAAACAACAACTTATACAATGATTTGGGAACATGAAACAACAACTTATACAATGCTTGGGAACATGAAACAACAACTTATACAATGCTTGGGAACATGGAACAACAACTTATACAATGATTTGGGCACATGAAACAACAACTTATACAATGATTTGGGCACATGAAACAACAACTTATACAATGATTTGGGAACATGAAACAACAACTTATACAATGATTTGGGCATTTGAAACAACAACTTATACAATGATTTGGGCATGTGAAACAACAACTTATACAATGATTTGGGCATGTGAAACAACAACTTATACAATGATTTGGGCATGTGAAACAACAACTTATACAATGATTTGGGCATGTGAAACAACAACTTATACAATGATTTGGGAACGTGAAACAACAACTTATACAATGATTTGGGCACATGAAACAACAACTTATACAATGATTTGGGCACATGAAACAACAACTTATACAATGATTTGGGAACATGAAACAACAACTTATACAATGATTTGGGCATGTGAAACAACAACTTATACAATGATTTGGGCATGTGAAACAACAACTTATACAATGATTTGGGCATGTGAAACAACAACTTATACAATGATTTGGGCATGTGAAACAACAACTTATACAATGATTTGGGCATGTGAAACAACAACTTATACAATGATTTGGGAACATGAAACAACAACTTATACAATGATTTGGGCATGTGAAACAACAACTTATACAATGATTTGGGCATGTGAAACAACAACTTATACAATGATTTGGGAACATGAAACAACAACTTATACAATGATTTGGGAACGTGAAACAACAACTTATACAATGATTTGGGCATGTGAAACAACAACTTATACAATGATTTGGGCACATGAAACAACAACTTATACAATGATTTGGGCATGTGAAACAACAACTTATACAATGATTTGGGCACGTGAAACAACAACTTATACAATGATTTGGGCATGTGAAACAACAACTTATATAATGATTTGGGCATGTGAAACAACAACTTATACAATGATTTGGGAACATGAAACAACAACTTATACAATGATTTGGGAACATGAAACAACAACTTATACAATGATTTGGGAACATGAAACAACAACTTATACAATGATTTGGGCATGTGAAACAACAACTTATACAATGATTTGGGCACATGAAACAACAACTTATACAATGATTTGGGAACATGAAACAACAACTTATACAATGATTTGGGCACATGAAACAACAACTTATACAATGATTTGGGCATGTGAAACAACAACTTATACAATGATTTGGGAGCATGAAACAACAACTTATACAATGATTTGGGAACATGAAACAACAACTTATACAATGATTGGGAACATGGAACAACAACTTATACAATGATTTGGGCACATGAAACAACAACTTATACAATGATTGGAACATGGAACAACAACTTATACAATGATTTGGGAACATGAAACAACAACTTATACAATGATTGGGAACATGAAACAACAACTTATACAATGATTGGGAACATGAAACAACAACTTATACAATGATTGGGAACATGAAACAACAACTTATACAATGCTTGGGAACATGGAACAACAACTTATACAATGATTGGGCACATGAAACAACAACTTATACAATGCTTGGGAACATGAAACAACAACTTATACAATGCTTGGGAACATGGAACAACAACTTATACAATGACTTGGGGACATGAAACAACAACTTATACAATGATTTGGGCATGTAAAACAACAACTTATACAATGATTTGGGCATGTGAAACAACAACTTATACAATGCTTGGGAACATGAAACAACAACTTATACAATGCTTGGGAACATGGAACAACAACTTATACAATGCTTGGGAACATGAAACAACAACTTATACAATGCTTGGGAACATGAAACAACAACTTATACAATGCTTGGGAACATGGAACAACAACTTATACAATGCTTGGGAACATGAAACAACAACTTATACAATGATTTGGGCATGTGAAACAACAACTTATACAATGATTTGGGCATGTGAAACAACAACTTATACAATGATTTGGGCATGTGAAACAACAACTTATACAATGATTTGGGAACGTGAAACAACAACTTATACAATGATTTGGGCACATGAAACAACAACTTATACAATGATTTGGGCACATGAAACAACAACTTATACAATGATTTGGGAACGTGAAACAACAACTTATACAATGATTTGGGCATGTGAAACAACAACTTATACAATGATTTGGGCATGTGAAACAACAACTTATACAATGATTTGGGCACATGAAACAACAACTTATACAATGATTTGGGCATGTGAAACAACAACTTATACAATGATTTGGGCATGTGAAACAACAACTTATACAATGATTTGGGCATGTGAAACAACAACTTATACAATGATTTGGGAACGTGAAACAACAACTTATACAATGATTTGGGCATGTGAAACAACAACTTATACAATGATTTGGGCATGTGAAACAACAACTTATACAATGATTTGGGCACATGAAACAACAACTTATACAATGATTTGGGCATGTGAAACAACAACTTATACAATGATTTGGGCATGTGAAACAACAACTTATACAATGATTTGGGCATGTGAAACAACAACTTATACAATGATTTGGGCATGTGAAACAACAACTTATACAATGATTTGGGAACATGAAACAACAACTTATACAATGATTTGGGAACATGAAACAACAACTTATACAATGATTTGGGAACATGAAACAACAACTTATACAATGATTTGGGAATGTGAAACAACAACTTATACAATGATTTGGGCACATGAAAAAACAACTTATACAATGATTTGGGAACATGAAACAACAACTTATACAATGATTTGGGCACATGAAACAACAACTTATACAATGATTTGGGCATGTGAAACAACAACTTATACAATGATTTGGGGACATGAAACAACAACTTATACAATGATTTGGGAACATGAAACAACAACTTATACAATGCTTGGGAACATGAAACAACAACTTATACAATGCTTGGGAACATGGAACAACAACTTATACAATGATTTGGGCACATGAAACAACAACTTATACAATGATTTGGGCACATGAAACAACAACTTATACAATGATTTGGGAACATGAAACAACAACTTATACAATGATTTGGGCATTTGAAACAACAACTTATACAATGATTTGGGCATGTGAAACAACAACTTATACAATGATTTGGGCATGTGAAACAACAACTTATACAATGATTTGGGCATGTGAAACAACAACTTATACAATGATTTGGGCATGTGAAACAACAACTTATACAATGATTTGGGAACGTGAAACAACAACTTATACAATGATTTGGGCACATGAAACAACAACTTATACAATGATTTGGGCACATGAAACAACAACTTATACAATGATTTGGGAACGTGAAACAACAACTTATACAATGATTTGGGCATGTGAAACAACAACTTATACAATGATTTGGGCATGTGAAACAACAACTTATACAATGATTTGGGCATGTGAAACAACAACTTATACAATGATTTGGGCATGTGAAACAACAACTTATACAATGATTTGGGCATGTGAAACAACAACTTATACAATGATTTGGGAACGTGAAACAACAACTTATACAATGATTTGGGCATGTGAAACAACAACTTATACAATGATTTGGGCATGTGAAACAACAACTTATACAATGATTTGGGAACGTGAAACAACAACTTATACAATGATTTGGGAACGTGAAACAACAACTTATACAATGATTTGGGCATGTGAAACAACAACTTATATAATGATTTGGGCACATGAAACAACAACTTATACAATGATTTGGGCATGTGAAACAACAACTTATACAATGATTTGGGCACGTGAAACAACAACTTATACAATGATTTGGGCATGTGAAACAACAACTTATATAATGATTTGGGCATGTGAAACAACAACTTATACAATGATTTGGGAACATGAAACAACAACTTATACAATGATTTGGGAACATGAAACAACAACTTATACAATGATTTGGGAACATGAAACAACAACTTATACAATGATTTGGGCATGTGAAACAACAACTTATACAATGATTTGGGCACATGAAACAACAACTTATACAATGATTTGGGAACATGAAACAACAACTTATACAATGATTTGGGCACATGAAACAACAACTTATACAATGATTTGGGCATGTGAAACAACAACTTATACAATGATTTGGGAGCATGAAACAACAACTTATACAATGATTTGGGAACATGAAACAACAACTTATACAATGCTTGGGAACATGGAACAACAACTTATACAATGATTTGGGCACATGAAACAACAACTTATACAATGCTTGGAAACATGGAACAACAACTTATACAATGCTTGGGAACATGGAACAACAACTTATACAATGCTTGGGAACATGAAACAACAACTTATACAATGCTTGGGAACATGAAACAACAACTTATACAATGCTTGGGAAAATGAAACAACAACTTATACAATGCTTGGGAACATGGAACAACAACTTATACAATGCTTGGGCACATGAAACAACAACTTATACAATGCTTGGGAACATGAAACAACAACTTATACAATGCTTGGGAACATGGAACAACAACTTATACAATGACTTGGGGACATGAAACAACAACTTATACAATGATTTGGGCATGTGAAACAACAACTTATACAATGATTTGGGCATGTGAAACAACAACTTATACAATGCTTGGGAACATGAAACAACAACTTATACAATGCTTGGGAACATGGAACAACAACTTATACAATGCTTGGGAACATGAAACAACAACTTATACAATGCTTGGGAACATGAAACAACAACTTATACAATGCTTGGGAACATGGAAGAACAACTTATACAATGCTTGGGAACATGAAACAACAACTTATACAATGATTTGGGCATGTGAAACAACAACTTATACAATGATTTGGGCATGTGAAACAACAACTTATACAATGATTTGGGCATGTGAAACAACAACTTATACAATGATTTGGGAACGTGAAACAACAACTTATACAATGATTTGGGCACATGAAACAACAACTTATACAATGATTTGGGCACATGAAACAACAACTTATACAATGATTTGGGAACGTGAAACAACAACTTATACAATGATTTGGGCATGTGAAACAACAACTTATACAATGATTTGGGCATGTGAAACAACAACTTATACAATGATTTGGACACATGAAACAACAACTTATACAATGATTTGGGCATGTGAAACAACAACTTATACAATGATTTGGGCATGTGAAACAACAACTTATACAATGATTTGGGCATGTGAAACAACAACTTATACAATGATTTGGGAACGTGAAACAACAACTTATACAATGATTTGGGCATGTGAAACAACAACTTATACAATGATTTGGGCATGTGAAACAACAACTTATACAATGATTTGGGCACATGAAACAACAACTTATACAATGATTTGGGCATGTGAAACAACAACTTATACAATGATTTGGGCATGTGAAACAACAACTTATACAATGATTTGGGCATGTGAAACAACAACTTATACAATGATTTGGGCATGTGAAACAACAACTTATACAATGATTTGGGAACATGAAACAACAACTTATACAATGATTTGGGAACATGAAACAACAACTTATACAATGATTTGGGAACATGAAACAACAACTTATACAATGCTTGGGAACATGGAACAACAACTTATACAATGCTTGGGAACATGAAACAACAACTTATACAATGCTTGGGAACATGAAACAACAACTTATACAATGCTTGGGAACATGGAACAACAACTTATACGATGACTTGGGAACATGAAACAATAACTTATACAATGATTTGGGCATGTGAAACAACAACTTATACAATGATTTTGGCATGTGAAACAACAACTTATACAATGCTTGGGAACATGAAACAACAATTTATACAATGCTTGGGAACATGGAACAACAACTTATACAATGCTTGGGAACATGAAACAACAACTTATACAATGCTTGGGAACATGAAACAACAACTTATACAATGCTTGGGAACATGGAAGAACAACTTACACAATGCTTGGGAACATGAAACAACAACTTATACAATGCTTGGGAAAATGGAACAACAACTTATACGATGATTTGGGAACATGAAACAACAACTCATTCAATGATTTGGGCATGTGAAACAACAACTTATATAATGATTTGGGCATGTGAAACAACAACTTATACAATGATTTGGGCATGTGAAACAACAACTTATATAATGATTTGGGCATGTGAAACAACAACTTATACAATGATTTGGGCATGTGAAACAACAACTTATACAATGATTTGGGCATGTGAAACAACAACTTATACAATGATTTGGGCATGTGAAACAACAACTTATACAATGATTTGGGAACATGAAACAACAACTTATACAATGATTTGGGAACATGAAACAACAACTTATACAATGATTTGGGAACATGAAACAACAACTTATACAATGATTTGGGAATGTGAAACAACAACTTATACAATGATTTGGGCACATGAAAAAAAAACTTATACAATGCTTGGGAACATGAAACAACAACTTATACAATGCTTGGGAACATGGAACAACAACTTATACAATGCTTGGGAACATGAAACAACAACTTATACAATGATTTGGGGACATGAAACAACAACTTATACAATGATTTGGGAACATGAAACAACAACTTATACAATGCTTGGGAACATGGAACAACAACTTATACAATGCTTGGGAACATGAAACAACAACTTATACAATGCTTGGGAACATGGAACAACAACTTATACAATGATTTGGGCACATGAAACAACAACTTATACAATGATTTGGGCATGTGAAACAACAACTTATACAATGATTTGGGCATGTGAAACAACAACTTATACAATGATTTGGGAACGTGAAACAACAACTTATACAATGATTTGGGCACATGAAACAACAACTTATACAATGATTTGGGCACATGAAACAACAACTTATACAATGATTTGGGAACGTGAAACAACAACTTATACAATGATTTGGGCATGTGAAACAACAACTTATACAATGATTTGGGCATGTGAAACAACAACTTATACAATGATTTGGGCATGTGAAACAACAACTTATACAATGATTTGGACACATGAAACAACAACTTATACAATGATTTGGGCATGTGAAACAACAACTTATACAATGATTTGGGCATGTGAAACAACAACTTATACAATGATTTGGGCATGTGAAACAACAACTTATACAATGATTTGGGAACGTGAAACAACAACTTATACAATGATTTGGGCATGTGAAACAACAACTTATACAATGATTTGGGCATGTGAAACAACAACTTATACAATGATTTGGGAACGTGAAACAACAACTTATACAATGATTTGGGAACGTGAAACAACAACTTATACAATGATTTGGGCATGTGAAACAACAACTTATATAATGATTTGGGCACATGAAACAACAACTTATACAATGATTTGGGCATGTGAAACAACAACTTATATAATGATTTGGGCATGTGAAACAACAACTTATACAATGATTTGGGCATGTGAAACAACAACTTATACAATGATTTGGGCATGTGAAACAACAACTTATACAATGATTTGGGAACATGAAACAACAACTTATACAATGATTTGGGAACATGAAACAACAACTTATACAATGATTTGGGAACATGAAACAACAACTTATACAATGATTTGGGCATGTGAAACAACAACTTATACAATGATTTGGGCACATGAAACAACAACTTATACAATGATTTGGGAACATGAAACAACAACTTATACAATGATTTGGGCACATGAAACAACAACTTATACAATGATTTGGGCATGTGAAACAACAACTTATACAATGATTTGGGAGCATGAAACAACAACTTATACAATGATTTGGGAACATGAAACAACAACTTATACAATGCTTGGGAACATGGAACAACAACTTATACAATGATTTGGGCACATGAAACAACAACTTATACAATGCTTGGGAACATGGAACAACAACTTATACAATGCTTGGGAACATGGAACAACAACTTATACAATGCTTGGGAACATGAAACAACAACTTATACAATGCTTGGGAACATGAAACAACAACTTATACAATGCTTGGGAACATGAAACAACAACTTATACAATGCTTGGGAACATGGAACAACAACTTATACAATGCTTGGGAACATGAAACAACAACTTATACAATGCTTGGGAACATGAAACAACAACTTATACAATGCTTGGGAACATGGAACAACAACTTATACAATGATTTGGGAACATGAAACAACAACTTATACAATGATTTGGGCATGTGAAACAACAACTTATACAATGATTTGGGCATGTGAAACAACAACTTATACAATGATTTGGGCATGTGAAACAACAACTTATATAATGATTTGGGCATGTGAAACAACAACTTATACAATGATTTGGGCATGTGAAACAACAACTTATACAATGATTTGGGCATGTGAAACAACAACTTATACAATGATTTGGGCATGTGAAACAACAACAACTTATAATGATTTGGGCATGTGAAACAACAACTTATACAATGATTTGGGAACATGAAACAACAACTTATACAATGATTTGGGAACATGAAACAACAACTTATACAATGATTTGGGAACATGAAACAACAACTTATACAATGATTTGGGAATGTGAAACAACAACTTATACAATGATTTGGGCACATGAAAAACAACTTATACAATGATTTGGGAACATGAACAACAACTTATACAATGATTTGGGCACATGAAACAACAACTTATACAATGATTTGGGCATGTGAAACAACAACTTATACAATGATTTGGGGACATGAAACAACAACTTATACAATGATTTGGGAACATGAAACAACAACTTATACAATGCTTGGGAACATGGAACAACAACTTATACAATGCTTGGGAACATGAAACAACAACTTATACAATGCTTGGGAACATGGAACAACAACTTATACAATGATTTGGGCACATGAAACAACAACTTATACAATGATTTGGGCACATGAAACAACAACTTATACAATGATTTGGGAACATGAAACAACAACTTATACAATGATTTGGGCATTTGAAACAACAACTTATACAATGATTTGGGCATGTGAAACAACAACTTATACAATGATTTGGGCATGTGAAACAACAACTTATACAATGATTTGGGCATGTGAAACAACAACTTATACAATGATTTGGGCATGTGAAACAACAACTTATACAATGATTTGGGAACGTGAAACAACAACTTATACAATGATTTGGGCACATGAAACAACAACTTATACAATGATTTGGGCACATGAAACAACAACTTATACAATGATTTGGGAACGTGAAACAACAACTTATACAATGATTTGGGCATGTGAAACAACAACTTATACAATGATTTGGGCATGTGAAACAACAACTTATACAATGATTTGGGCATGTGAAACAACAACTTATACAATGATTTGGACACATGAAACAACAACTTATACAATGATTTGGGCATGTGAAACAACAACTTATACAATGATTTGGGCATGTGAAACAACAACTTATACAATGATTTGGGCATGTGAAACAACAACTTATACAATGATTTGGGAACGTGAAACAACAACTTATACAATGATTTGGGCATGTGAAACAACAACTTATACAATGATTTGGGCATGTGAAACAACAACTTATACAATGATTTGGGAACGTGAAACAACAACTTATACAATGATTTGGGAACGTGAAACAACAACTTATACAATGATTTGGGCATGTGAAACAACAACTTATACAATGATTTGGGCACATGAAACAACAACTTATACAATGATTTGGGCATGTGAAACAACAACTTATATAATGATTTGGGCATGTGAAACAACAACTTATACAATGATTTGGGCATGTGAAACAACAACTTATATAATGATTTGGGCATGTGAAACAACAACTTATACAATGATTTGGGAACATGAAACAACAACTTATACAATGATTTGGGAACATGAAACAACAACTTATACAATGATTTGGGAACATGAAACAACAACTTATACAATGATTTGGGCATGTGAAACAACAACTTATACAATGATTTGGGCACATGAAACAACAACTTATACAATGATTTGGGAACATGAAACAACAACTTATACAATGATTTGGGCACATGAAACAACAACTTATACAATGATTTGGGCATGTGAAACAACAACTTATACAATGATTTGGGAGCATGAAACAACAACTTATACAATGATTTGGGAACATGAAACAACAACTTATACAATGCTTGGGAACATGGAACAACAACTTATACAATGATTTGGGCACATGAAACAACAACTTATACAATGCTTGGGAACATGAAACAACAACTTATACAATGCTTGGGCACATGAAACAACAACTTATACAATGATTTGGGAACATGAAACAACAACTTATACAATGCTTGGGAACATGAAACAACAACTTATACAATGCTTGGGAACATGAAACAACAACTTATACAATGCTTGGGAACATGAAACAACAACTTATACAATGCTTGGGAACATGAAACAACAACTTATACAATGCTTGGGCACATGAAACAACAACTTATACAATGCTTGGGAACATGAAACAACAACTTATACAATGCTTGGGAACATGAAACAACAACTTATACAATGCTTGGGAACATGAAACAACAACTTATACAATGCTTGGGAACATGGAACAACAACTTATACAATGCTTGGGCACATGAAACAACAACTTATACAATGCTTGGGAACATGAAACAACAACTTATACAATGCTTGGGAACATGGAACAACAACTTATACAATGATTTGGGACATGAAACAACAACTTATACAATGATTTGGGCATGTGAAACAACAACTTATACAATGATTTGGGCATGTGAAACAACAACTTATACAATGCTTGGGAACATGAAACAACAACTTATACAATGCTTGGGAACATGAAACAACAACTTATACAATGCTTGGGAACATGGAACAACAACTTATACAATGATTGGGAACATGAAACAACAACTTATACAATGATTTGGGCATGTGAAACAACAACTTATACAATGATTTGGGAATGTGAAACAACAACTTATACAATGATTTGGGCATGTGAAACAACAACTTATACAATGATTTGGGAACGTGAAACAACAACTTATACAATGATTTGGGCACATGAAACAACAACTTATACAATGATTTGGGCACATGAAACAACAACTTATACAATGATTTGGGAACGTGAAACAACAACTTATACAATGATTTGGGCATGTGAAACAACAACTTATACAATGATTTGGGCATGTGAAACAACAACTTATACAATGATTTGGGCACATGAAACAACAACTTATACAATGATTTGGGCATGTGAAACAACAACTTATACAATGATTTGGGCATGTGAAACAACAACTTATACAATGATTTGGGCATGTGAAACAACAACTTATACAATGATTTGGGAACGTGAAACAACAACTTATACAATGATTTGGGCATGTGAAACAACAACTTATACAATGATTTGGGCATGTGAAACAACAACTTATACAATGATTTGGGCACATGAAACAACAACTTATACAATGATTTGGGCATGTGAAACAACAACTTATACAATGATTTGGGCATGTGAAACAACAACTTATACAATGATTTGGGCATGTGAAACAACAACTTATACAATGATTTGGGCATGTGAAACAACAACTTATACAATGATTTGGGAACATGAAACAACAACTTATACAATGATTTGGGAACATGAAACAACAACTTATACAATGATTTGGGAACATGAAACAACAACTTATACAATGCTTGGGAACATGGAACAACAACTTATACAATGCTTGGGAACATGAAACAACAACTTATACAATGCTTGGGAACATGAAACAACAACTTATACAATGCTTGGGAACATGGAACAACAACTTATACAATGACTTGGGAACATGAAACAACAACTTATACAATGATTTGGGCATGTGAAACAACAACTTATACAATGATTTTGGCATGTGAAACAACAACTTATACAATGCTTGGGAACATGAAACAACAACTTATACAATGCTTGGGAACATGGAACAACAACTTATACAATGCTTGGGAACATGAAACAACAACTTATACAATGCTTGGGAACATGAAACAACAACTTATACAATGCTTGGGAACATGGAAGAACAACTTATACAATGCTTGGGAACATGAAACAACAACTTATACAATGCTTGGGAACATGGAACAACAACTTATACAATGATTTGGGAACATGAAACAACAACTCATTCAATGATTTGGGCATGTGAAACAACAACTTATATAATGATTTGGGCATGTGAAACAACAACTTATACAATGATTTGGGCATGTGAAACAACAACTTATACAATGATTTGGGCATGTGAAACAACAACTTATACAATGATTTGGGCATGTGAAACAACAACTTATACAATGATTTGGGCATGTGAAACAACAACTTATACAATGATTTGGGCATGTGAAACAACAACTTATACAATGATTTGGGAACATGAAACAACAACTTATACAATGATTTGGGAACATGAAACAACAACTTATACAATGATTTGGGAACATGAAACAACAACTTATACAATGATTTGGGAATGTGAAACAACAACTTATACAATGATTTGGGCACATGAAACAACAACTTATACAATGCTTGGGAACATGAAACAACAACTTATACAATGCTTGGGAACATGGAACAACAACTTATACAATGCTTGGGAACATGAAACAACAACTTATACAATGATTTGGGACATGAAACAACAACTTATACAATGATTTGGGAACATGAAACAACAACTTATACAATGCTTGGGAACATGGAACAACAACTTATACAATGCTTGGGAACATGAAACAACAACTTATACAATGCTTGGGAACATGGAACAACAACTTATACAATGATTTGGGCACATGAAACAACAACTTATACAATGATTTGGGCATGTGAAACAACAACTTATACAATGATTTGGGCATGTGAAACAACAACTTATACAATGATTTGGGAACGTGAAACAACAACTTATACAATGATTTGGGCACATGAAACAACAACTTATACAATGATTTGGGCACATGAAACAACAACTTATACAATGATTTGGGAACGTGAAACAACAACTTATACAATGATTTGGGCATGTGAAACAACAACTTATACAATGATTTGGGCATGTGAAACAACAACTTATACAATGATTTGGGCATGTGAAACAACAACTTATACAATGATTTGGACACATGAAACAACAACTTATACAATGATTTGGGCATGTGAAACAACAACTTATACAATGATTTGGGCATGTGAAACAACAACTTATACAATGATTTGGGCATGTGAAACAACAACTTATACAATGATTTGGGAACGTGAAACAACAACTTATACAATGATTTGGGCATATGAAACAACAACTTATACAATGATTTGGGCATGTGAAACAACAACTTATACAATGATTTGGGAACGTGAAACAACAACTTATACAATGATTTGGGAACATGAAACAACAACTTATACAATGATTTGGGCATGTGAAACAACAACTTATACAATGATTTGGGCACATGAAACAACAACTTATACAATGATTTGGGCATGTGAAACAACAACTTATACAATGATTTGGGCATGTGAAACAACAACTTATACAATGATTTGGGAACGTGAAACAACAACTTATACAATGATTTGGGCACATGAAACAACAACTTATACAATGATTTGGGCACATGAAACAACAACTTATACAATGATTTGGGAACGTGAAACAACAACTTATACAATGATTTGGGCATGTGAAACAACAACTTATACAATGATTTGGGCATGTGAAACAACAACTTATACAATGATTTGGGCATGTGAAACAACAACTTATACAATGATTTGGGAACGTGAAACAACAACTTATACAATGATTTGGGCATGTGAAACAACAACTTATACAATGATTTGGGCACATGAAACAACAACTTATACAATGATTTGGGCATGTGAAACAACAACTTATACAATGATTTGGGCATGTGAAACAACAACTTATACAATGATTTGGGCATGTGAAACAACAACTTATACAATGATTTGGGCATGTGAAACAACAACTTATACAATGATTTGGGAACATGAAACAACAACTTATACAATGATTTGGGAACATGAAACAACAACTTATACAATGATTTGGGAACATGAAACAACAACTTATACAATGATTTGGGCATGTGAAACAACAACTTATACAATGATTTGGGCACATGAAACAACAACTTATACAATGATTTGGGAACATGAAACAACAACTTATACAATGATTTGGGCACATGAAACAACAACTTATACAATGATTTGGGCATGTGAAACAACAACTTATACAATGATTTGGGAACATGAAACAACAACTTATACAATGATTTGGGAACATGAAACAACAACTTATACAATGCTTGGGAACATGGAACAACAACTTATACAATGATTTGGGCACATGAAACAACAACTTATACAATGCTTGGGAACATGGAACAACAACTTATACAATGCTTGGGAACATGGAACAACAACTTATACAATGCTTGGGAACATGAAACAACAACTTATACAATGCTTGGGAACATGAAACAACAACTTATACAATGCTTGGGAAATGAAACAACAACTTATACAATGCTTGGGAACATGGAACAACAACTTATACAATGCTTGGGCACATGAAACAACAACTTATACAATGCTTGGGAACATGAAACAACAACTTATACAATGCTTGGGAACATGAAACAACAACTTATACAATGCTTGGGAACATGAAACAACAACTTATACAATGCTTGGGAACATGGAACAACAACTTATACAATGCTTGGGCACATGAAACAACAACTTATACAATGATTGGGAACATGAAACAACAACTTATACAATGATTGGGAACATGGAACAACAACTTATACAATGATTTGGGACATGAAACAACAACTTATACAATGATTTGGGCATGTGAAACAACAACTTATACAATGATTTGGGCATGTGAAACAACAACTTATACAATGATTGGGAACATGAAACAACAACTTATACAATGATTGGGAACATGAAACAACAACTTATACAATGATTGGGAACATGGAACAACAACTTATACAATGATTGGGAACATGAAACAACAACTTATACAATGATTTGGGCATGTGAAACAACAACTTATACAATGATTTGGGAATGTGAAACAACAACTTATACAATGATTTGGGCATGTGAAACAACAACTTATACAATGATTTGGGAACGTGAAACAACAACTTATACAATGATTTGGGCACATGAAACAACAACTTATACAATGATTTGGGCATGTGAAACAACAACTTATACAATGATTTGGGCATGTGAAACAACAACTTATACAATGATTTGGGAACATGAAACAACAACTTATACAATGATTTGGGCATGTGAAACAACAACTTATACAATGATTTGGGCATGTGAAACAACAACTTATACAATGATTTGGGCATGTGAAACAACAACTTATACAATGATTTGGGCATGTGAAACAACAACTTATACAATGATTTGGGAACATGAAACAACAACTTATACAATGATTTGGGAACATGAAACAACAACTTATACAATGATTTGGGAACATGAAACAACAACTTATACAATGCTTGGGAACATGGAACAACAACTTATACAATGCTTGGGAACATGAAACAACAACTTATACAATGCTTGGGAACATGAAACAACAACTTATACAATGCTTGGGAACATGGAACAACAACTTATACAATGACTTGGGAACATGAAACAACAACTTATACAATGATTTGGGCATGTGAAACAACAACTTATACAATGATTTTGGCATGTGAAACAACAACTTATACAATGCTTGGGAACATGAAACAACAATTTATACAATGCTTGGGAACATGGAACAACAACTTATACAATGCTTGGGAACATGAAACAACAACTTATACAATGCTTGGGAACATGAAACAACAACTTATACAATGCTTGGGAACATGGAAGAACAACTTATACAATGCTTGGGAACATGAAACAACAACTTATACAATGCTTGGGAACATGGAACAACAACTTATACGATGATTTGGGAACATGAAACAACAACTTATCAATGATTTGGGCATGTGAAACAACAACTTATATAATGATTTGGGCATGTGAAACAACAACTTATACAATGATTTGGGCGTGTGAAACAACAACTTATATAATGATTTGGGCATGTGAAACAACAACTTATATAATGATTTGGGCATGTGAAACAACAACTTATACAATGATTTGGGCATGTGAAACAACAACTTATACAATGATTTGGGCATGTGAAACAACAACTTATACAATGATTTGGGAACATGAAACAACAACTTATACAATGATTTGGGAACATGAAACAACAACTTATACAATGATTTGGGAACATGAAACAACAACTTATACAATGATTTGGGAATGTGAAACAACAACTTATACAATGATTTGGGCACATGAAAAAACAACTTATACAATGCTTGGGAACATGAAACAACAACTTATACAATGCTTGGGAACATGGAACAACAACTTATACAATGCTTGGGAACATGAAACAACAACTTATACAATGATTTGGAGACATGAAACAACAACTTATACAATGATTTGGGAACATGAAACAACAACTTATACAATGCTTGGGAACATGGAACAACAACTTATACAATGCTTGGGAACATGAAACAACAACTTATACAATGCTTGGGAACATGGAACAACAACTTATACAATGATTTGGGCACATGAAACAACAACTTATACAATGATTTGGGCATGTGAAACAACAACTTATACAATGATTTGGGCATGTGAAACAACAACTTATACAATGATTTGGGAACGTGAAACAACAACTTATACAATGATTTGGGCACATGAAACAACAACTTATACAATGATTTGGGCACATGAAACAACAACTTATACAATGATTTGGGAACGTGAAACAACAACTTATACAATGATTTGGGCATGTGAAACAACAACTTATACAATGATTTGGGCATGTGAAACAACAACTTATACAATGATTTGGGCATGTGAAACAACAACTTATACAATGATTTGGACACATGAAACAACAACTTATACAATGATTTGGGCATGTGAAACAACAACTTATACAATGATTTGGGCATGTGAAACAACAACTTATACAATGATTTGGGCATGTGAAACAACAACTTATACAATGATTTGGGAACGTGAAACAACAACTTATACAATGATTTGGGCATGTGAAACAACAACTTATACAATGATTTGGGCATGTGAAACAACAACTTACACAATGATTTGGGAACGTGAAACAACAACTTATACAATGATTTGGGAACGTGAAACAACAACTTATACAATGATTTGGGCATGTGAAACAACAACTTATATAATGATTTGGGCACATGAAACAACAACTTATACAATGATTTGGGCATGTGAAACAACAACTTATATAATGATTTGGGCATGTGAAACAACAACTTATACAATGATTTGGGCATGTGAAACAACAACTTATATAATGATTTGGGCATGTGAAACAACAACTTATACAATGATTTGGGAACATGAAACAACAACTTATACAATGATTTGGGAACATGAAACAACAACTTATACAATGATTTTGGAACATGAAACAACAACTTATACAATGATTTGGGCATGTGAAACAACAACTTATACAATGATTTGGGCACATGAAACAACAACTTATACAATGATTTGGGAACATGAAACAACAACTTATACAATGATTTGGGCACATGAAACAACAACTTATACAATGATTTGGGCATGTGAAACAACAACTTATACAATGATTTGGGAGCATGAAACAACAACTTATACAATGATTTGGGAACATGAAACAACAACTTATACAATGATTTGGGAACATGAAACAACAACTTATACAATGATTTGGGCACATGAAACAACAACTTATACAATGATTTGGGCATGTGAAACAACAACTTATACAATGATTTGGGAACATGAAACAACAACTTATACAATGATTTGGGAACATGAAACAACAACTTATACAATGCTTGGGAACATGGAACAACAACTTATACAATGCTTGGGAACATGAAACAACAACTTATACAATGCTTGGGAACATGGAACAACAACTTATACAATGATTTGGGCACATGAAACAACAACTTATACAATGCTTGGAAACATGGAACAACAACTTATACAATGCTTGGGAACATGAAACAACAACTTATACAATGCTTGGGAACATGAAACAACAACTTATACAATGCTTGGGAACATGAAACAACAACTTATACAATGATTTGGGCACATGAAACAACAACTTATACAATGATTTGGGCATGTGAAACAACAACTTATACAATGATTTGGGAGCATGAAACAACAACTTATACAATGATTTGGGAACATGAAACAACAACTTATACAATGATTTGGGAACATGAAACAACAACTTATACAATGATTTGGGCACATGAAACAACAACTTATACAATGATTTGGGCACATGAAACAACAACTTATACAATGATTTGGGAACGTGAAACAACAACTTATACAATGATTTGGACATGTGAAACAACAACTTATACAATGATTTGGGCATGTGAAACAACAACTTATACAATGATTTGGACACATGAAACAACAACTTATACAATGATTTGGGCATGTGAAACAACAACTTATACAATGATTTGGGCATGTGAAACAACAACTTATACAATGATTTGGGCATGTGAAACAACAACTTATACAATGATTTGGGAACGTGAAACAACAACTTATACAATGATTTGGGCATGTGAAACAACAACTTATACAATGATTTGGGCATGTGAAACAACAACTTATACAATGATTTGGGCACATGAAACAACAACTTATACAATGATTTGGGCATGTGAAACAACAACTTATATAATGATTTGGGCATGTGAAACAACAACTTATACAATGATTTGGGCATGTGAAACAACAACTTATACAATGATTTGGGCATGTGAAACAACAACTTATACAATGATTTGGGAACATGAAACAACAACTTATACAATGATTTGGGAACATGAAACAACAACTTATACAATGATTTGGGAACATGAAACAACAACTTATACAATGCTTGGGAACATGGAACAACAACTTATACAATGCTTGGGAACATGAAACAACAACTTATACAATGCTTGGGAACATGAAACAACAACTTATACAATGCTTGGGAACATGGAACAACAACTTATACAATGACTTGGGAACATGAAACAACAACTTATACAATGATTTGGGCATGTGAAACAACAACTTATACAATGATTTTGGCATGTGAAACAACAACTTATACAATGCTTGGGAACATGAAACAACAATTTATACAATGCTTGGGAACATGGAACAACAACTTATACAATGCTTGGGAACATGAAACAACAACTTATACAATGCTTGGGAACATGAAACAACAACTTATACAATGCTTGGGAACATGGAAGAACAACTTATACAATGCTTGGGAACATGAAACAACAACTTATACAATGCTTGGGAACATGGAACAACAACTTATACAATGATTTGGGAACATGAAACAACAACTTATACAATGATTTGGGCATGTGAAACAACAACTTATATAATGATTTGGGCATGTGAAACAACAACTTATACAATGATTTGGGCGTGTGAAACAACAACTTATATAATGATTTGGGCATGTGAAACAACAACTTATACAATGATTTGGGCATGTGAAACAACAACTTATACAATGATTTGGGCATGTGAAACAACAACTTATACAATGATTTGGGCATGTGAAACAACAACTTATACAATGATTTGGGAACATGAAACAACAACTTATACAATGATTTGGGAACATGAAACAACAACTTATACAATGATTTGGGAACATGAAACAACAACTTATACAATGATTTGGGAATGTGAAACAACAACTTATACAATGATTTGGGCACATGAAAAAACAACTTATACAATGCTTGGGAACATGAAACAACAACTTATACAATGCTTGGGAACATGGAACAACAACTTATACAATGCTTGGGAACATGAAACAACAACTTATACAATGATTTGGGACATGAAACAACAACTTATACAATGATTTGGGAACATGAAACAACAACTTATACAATGATTGGGAACATGGAACAACAACTTATACAATGATTTGGGAACATGAAACAACAACTTAACAATGCTTGGGAACATGGAACAACAACTTATACAATGATTTGGGCACATGAAACAACAACTTATACAATGATTTGGGCATGTGAAACAACAACTTATACAATGATTTGGGCATGTGAAACAACAACTTATACAATGATTTGGGAACATGAAACAACAACTTATACAATGATTTGGGCACATGAAACAACAACTTATACAATGATTTGGGCACATGAAACAACAACTTATACAATGATTTGGGAACATGAAACAACAACTTATACAATGATTTGGGCATGTGAAACAACAACTTATACAATGATTTGGGCATGTGAAACAACAACTTATACAATGATTTGGGCATGTGAAACAACAACTTATACAATGATTTGGACACATGAAACAACAACTTATACAATGATTTGGGCATGTGAAACAACAACTTATACAATGATTTGGGCATGTGAAACAACAACTTATACAATGATTTGGGCATGTGAAACAACAACTTATACAATGATTTGGGAACGTGAAACAACAACTTATACAATGATTTGGGCATATGAAACAACAACTTATACAATGATTTGGGCATGTGAAACAACAACTTATACAATGATTTGGGAACGTGAAACAACAACTTATACAATGATTTGGGAACATGAAACAACAACTTATACAATGATTTGGGCATGTGAAACAACAACTTATACAATGATTTGGGCACATGAAACAACAACTTATACAATGATTTGGGCATGTGAAACAACAACTTATACAATGATTTGGGCATGTGAAACAACAACTTATACAATGATTTGGGAACGTGAAACAACAACTTATACAATGATTTGGGCACATGAAACAACAACTTATACAATGATTTGGGCACATGAAACAACAACTTATACAATGATTTGGGAACGTGAAACAACAACTTATACAATGATTTGGGCATGTGAAACAACAACTTATACAATGATTTGGGCATGTGAAACAACAACTTATACAATGATTTGGGCATGTGAAACAACAACTTATACAATGATTTGGGAACGTGAAACAACAACTTATACAATGATTTGGGCATGTGAAACAACAACTTATATAATGATTTGGGCACATGAAACAACAACTTATACAATGATTTGGGCATGTGAAACAACAACTTATATAATGATTTGGGCATGTGAAACAACAACTTATACAATGATTTGGGCATGTGAAACAACAACTTATATAATGATTTGGGCATGTGAAACAACAACTTATACAATGATTTGGGAACATGAAACAACAACTTATACAATGATTTGGGAACATGAAACAACAACTTATACAATGATTTGGGAACATGAAACAACAACTTATACAATGATTTGGGCATGTGAAACAACAACTTATACAATGATTTGGGCACATGAAACAACAACTTATACAATGATTTGGGAACATGAAACAACAACTTATACAATGATTTGGGCACATGAAACAACAACTTATACAATGATTTGGGCATGTGAAACAACAACTTATACAATGATTTGGGAGCATGAAACAACAACTTATACAATGATTTGGGAACATGAAACAACAACTTATACAATGCTTGGGAACATGGAACAACAACTTATACAATGATTTGGGCACATGAAACAACAACTTATACAATGCTTGGAAACATGGAACAACAACTTATACAATGCTTGGGAACATGGAACAACAACTTATACAATGCTTGGGAACATGAAACAACAACTTATACAATGCTTGGGAACATGAAACAACAACTTATACAATGCTTGGGAAAATGAAACAACAACTTATACAATGCTTGGGAACATGGAACAACAACTTATACAATGCTTGGGCACATGAAACAACAACTTATACAATGCTTGGGAACATGAAACAACAACTTATACAATGCTTGGGAACATGAAACAACAACTTATACAATGCTTGGGAAAATGAAACAACAACTTATACAATGCTTGGGAACATGGAACAACAACTTATACAATGCTTGGGCACATGAAACAACAACTTATACAATGCTTGGGAACATGAAACAACAACTTATACAATGCTTGGGAACATGGAACAACAACTTATACGATGACTTGGGGACATGAAACAACAACTTATACAATGTTTTGGGCATGTAAAACAACAACTTATACAATGATTTGGGCATGTGAAACAACAACTTATACAATGCTTGGGAACATGAAACAACAACTTATACAATGCTTGGGAACATGAAACAACAACTTATACAATGCTTGGGAACATGGAACAACAACTTATACAATGCTTGGGAACATGAAACAACAACTTATACAATGATTTGGGCATGTGAAACAACAACTTATACAATGATTTGGGAATGTGAAACAACAACTTATACAATGATTTGGGCATGTGAAACAACAACTTATACAATGATTTGGGAACGTGAAACAACAACTTATACAATGATTTGGGCACATGAAACAACAACTTATACAATGATTTGGGCACATGAAACAACAACTTATACAATGATTTGGGAACGTGAAACAACAACTTATACAATGATTTGGACATGTGAAACAACAACTTATACAATGATTTGGGCATGTGAAACAACAACTTATACAATGATTTGGACACATGAAACAACAACTTATACAATGATTTGGGCATGTGAAACAACAACTTATACAATGATTTGGGCATGTGAAACAACAACTTATACAATGATTTGGGCATGTGAAACAACAACTTATACAATGATTTGGGAACGTGAAACAACAACTTATACAATGATTTGGGCATGTGAAACAACAACTTATACAATGATTTGGGCATGTGAAACAACAACTTATACAATGATTTGGGCATGTGAAACAACAACTTATATAATGATTTGGGCATGTGAAACAACAACTTATACAATGATTTGGGAACATGAAACAACAACTTATACAATGATTTGGGAACATGAAACAACAACTTATACAATGATTTGGGAACATGAAACAACAACTTATACAATGCTTGGGAACATGGAACAACAACTTATACAATGCTTGGGAACATGAAACAACAACTTATACAATGCTTGGGAACATGAAACAACAACTTATACAATGCTTGGGAACATGGAACAACAACTTATACGATGACTTGGGAACATGAAACAATAACTTATACAATGATTTGGGCATGTGAAACAACAACTTATACAATGATTTTGGCATGTGAAACAACAACTTATACAATGCTTGGGAACATGAAACAACAATTTATACAATGCTTGGGAACATGGAACAACAACTTATACAATGCTTGGGAACATGAAACAACAACTTATACAATGCTTGGGAACATGAAACAACAACTTATACAATGCTTGGGAACATGGAAGAACAACTTATACAATGCTTGGGAACATGAAACAACAACTTATACAATGCTTGGGAACATGGAACAACAACTTATACGATGATTTGGGAACATGAAACAACAACTCATTCAATGATTTGGGCATGTGAAACAACAACTTATATAATGATTTGGGCATGTGAAACAACAACTCATACAATGATTTGGGCATGTGAAACAACAACTTATATAATGATTTGGGCATGTGAAACAACAACTTATATAATGATTTGGGCATGTGAAACAACAACTTATACAATGATTTGGGCATGTGAAACAACAACTTATATAATGATTTGGGCATGTGAAACAACAACTTATACAATGATTTGGGAACATGAAACAACAACTTATACAATGATATGGGAACATGAAACAACAACTTATACAATGATTTGGGAACATGAAACAACAACTTATACAATGATTTGGGAATGTGAAACAACAACTTATACAATGATTTGGGCACATGAAAAACAACTTATACAATGCTTGGGAACATGAAACAACAACTTATACAATGCTTGGGAACATGGAACAACAACTTATACAATGCTTGGGAACATGAAACAACAACTTATACAATGATTTGGAGACATGAAACAACAACTTATACAATGATTTGGGAACATGAAACAACAACTTATACAATGCTTGGGAACATGGAACAACAACTTATACAATGCTTGGGAACATGAAACAACAACTTATACTATGCTTGGGAACATGGAACAACAACTTATACAATGATTTGGGCACATGAAACAACAACTTATACAATGATTTGGGCATGTGAAACAACAACTTATACAATGATTTGGGCATGTGAAACAACAACTTATACAATGATTTGGGAACGTGAAACAACAACTTATACAATGATTTGGGCACATGAAACAACAACTTATACAATGATTTGGGCACATGAAACAACAACTTATACAATGATTTGGGAACGTGAAACAACAACTTATACAATGATTTGGGCATGTGAAACAACAACTTATACAATGATTTGGGCATGTGAAACAACAACTTATACAATGATTTGGGCATGTGAAACAACAACTTATACAATGATTTGGACACATGAAACAACAACTTATACAATGATTTGGGCATGTGAAACAACAACTTATACAATGATTTGGGCATGTGAAACAACAACTTATACAATGATTTGGGCATGTGAAACAACAACTTATACAATGATTTGGGAACGTGAAACAACAACTTATACAATGATTTGGGCATATGAAACAACAACTTATACAATGATTTGGGCATGTGAAACAACAACTTATACAATGATTTGGGAACGTGAAACAACAACTTATACAATGATTTGGGAACGTGAAACAACAACTTATACAATGATTTGGGCATGTGAAACAACAACTTATATAATGATTTGGGCACATGAAACAACAACTTATACAATGATTTGGGCATGTGAAACAACAACTTATATAATGATTTGGGCATGTGAAACAACAACTTATACAATGATTTGGGCATGTGAAACAACAACTTATACAATGATTTGGGCATGTGAAACAACAACTTATACAATGATTTGGGAACATGAAACAACAACTTATACAATGATTTGGGAACATGAAACAACAACTTATACAATGATTTTAGAACATGAAACAACAACTTACACAATGATTTGGGCATGTGAAACAACAACTTATACAATGATTTGGGCACATGAAACAACAACTTATACAATGATTTGGGAACATGAAACAACAACTTATACAATGATTTGGGCACATGAAACAACAACTTATACAATGATTTGGGCATGTGAAACAACAACTTATACAATGATTTGGGAGCATGAAACAACAACTTATACAATGATTTGGGAACATGAAACAACAACTTATACAATGATTTGGGAACATGAAACAACAACTTATACAATGATTTGGGCACATGAAACAACAACTTATACAATGATTTGAGCATGTGAAACAACAACTTATACAATGATTTGGGAGCATGAAACAACAACTTATACAATGATTTGGGAACATGAAACAACAACTTATACAATGCTTGGGAACATGGAACAACAACTTATACAATGCTTGGGAACATGAAACAACAACTTATACAATGCTTGGGAACATGGAACAACAACTTATACAATGATTTGGGCACATGAAACAACAACTTATACAATGCTTGGAAACATGGAACAACAACTTATACAATGCTTGGGAACATGAAACAACAACTTATACAATGCTTGGGAACATGAAACAACAACTTATACAATGCTTGGGAAATGAAACAACAACTTATACAATGATTTGGGCACATGAAACAACAACTTATACAATGATTTGGGCATGTGAAACAACAACTTATACAATGATTTGGGACATGAAACAACAACTTATACAATGATTTGGGAACATGAAACAACAACTTATACAATGATTTGGGAACATGAAACAACAACTTATACAATGATTTGGGCACATGAAACAACAACTTATACAATGATTTGGGCATGTGAAACAACAACTTATACAATGATTTGGGAGCATGAAACAACAACTTATACAATGATTTGGGAACATGAAACAACAACTTATACAATGCTTGGGAACATGGAACAACAACTTATACAATGCTTGGGAACATGAAACAACAACTTATACAATGCTTGGGAACATGGAACAACAACTTATACAATGATTTGGGCACATGAAACAACAACTTATACAATGCTTGGGAACATGAAACAACAACTTATACAATGCTTGGGAACATGAAACAACAACTTATACAATGCTTGGGAACATGAAACAACAACTTATACAATGCTTGGGAACATGGAACAACAACTTATACGATGATTTGGGAACATGAAACAACAACTTATACAATGATTTGGGCATGTGAAACAACAACTTATACAATGATTTGGGCATGTGAAACAACAACTTATACAATGCTTGGGAACATGAAACAACAACTTATTCAATGCTTGGGAACATGGAACAACAACTTATACAATGCTTGGGAACATGAAACAACAACTTATACAATGATTTGGGAACATGAAACAACAACTTATACAATGCTTGGGAACATGGAAACAACAACTTATACAATGCTTGGGAACATGAAACAACAACTTATACAATGCTTGGGAACATGGAACAACAACTTATACAATGATTTGGGAACATGAAACAACAACTTATACAATGATTTGGGCATGTGAAACAACAACTTATACAATGATTTGGGCATGTGAAACAACAACTTATACAATGATTTGGGCGTGTGAAACAACAACTTATACAATGATTTGGGCATGTGAAACAACAACTTATACAATGATTTGGGCATGTGAAACAACAACTTATACAATGATTTGGGCATGTGAAACAACAACTTATACAATGATTTGGGCATGTGAAACAACAACTTATACAATGATTTGGGAACATGAAACAACAACTTATACAATGATTGGGAACATGAAACAACAACTTATACAATGATTTGGGAACATGAAACAACAACTTATACAATGATTTGGGAATGTGAAACAACAACTTATACAATGATTTGGGCACATGAAAAAACAACTTATACAATGCTTGGGAACATGAAACAACAACTTATACAATGCTTGGGAACATGGAAACAACAACTTATACAATGCTTGGGAACATGAAACAACAACTTATACAATGATTTGGGCACATGAAACAACAACTTATACAATGATTTGGGAACGTGAAACAACAACGTATACAATGATTTGGGCATGTGAAACAACAACTTATACAATGATTTGGGCATGTGAAACAACAACTTATACAATGATTTGGGCATGTGAAACAACAACTTATACAATGATTTGGACACATGAAACAACAACTTATACAATGATTTGGGCATGTGAAACAACAACTTATACAATGATTTGGGCATGTGAAACAACAACTTATACAATGATTTGGGCATGTGAAACAACAACTTATACAATGATTTGGGAACGTGAAACAACAACTTATACAATGATTTGGGCATATGAAACAACAACTTATACAATGATTTGGGCATGTGAAACAACAACTTACACAATGATTTGGGAACGTGAAACAACAACTTATACAATGATTTGGGAACGTGAAACAACAACTGATACAATGATTTGGGCATGTGAAACAACAACTTATATAATGATTTGGGCACATGAAACAACAACTTATACAATGATTTGGGCATGTGAAACAACAACTTATATAATGATTTGGGCATGTGAAACAACAACTTATACAATGATTTGGGCATGTGAAACAACAACTTATATAATGATTTGGGCATGTGAAACAACAACTTATACAATGATTTGGGAACATGAAACAACAACTTATACAATGATTTGGGAACATGAAACAACAACTTATACAATGATTTTAGAACATGAAACAACAACTTACACAATGATTTGGGCATGTGAAACAACAACTTATACAATGATTTGGGCACATGAAACAACAACTTATACAATGATTTGGGAACATGAAACAACAACTTACACAATGATTTGGGCACATGAAACAACAACTTATACAATGATTTGGGCATGTGAAACAACAACTTATACAATGATTTGGGAGCATGAAACAACAACTTATACAATGATTTGGGAACATGAAACAACAACTTATACAATGATTTGGGAACATGAAACAACAACTTATACAATGATTTGGGCACATGAAACAACAACTTATACAATGATTTGAGCATGTGAAACAACAACTTATACAATGATTTGGGAGCATGAAACAACAACTTATACAATGATTTGGGAACATGAAACAACAACTTATACAATGCTTGGGAACATGGAACAACAACTTATACAATGCTTGGGAACATGAAACAACAACTTATACTATGCTTGGGAACATGGAACAACAACTTATACAATGATTTGGGCACATGAAACAACAACTTATACAATGCTTGGAAACATGGAACAACAACTTATACAATGCTTGGGAACATGAAACAACAACTTATACAATGCTTGGGAACATGAAACAACAACTTATACAATGCTTGGGAAAATGAAACAACAACTTATACAATGATTTGGGCACATGAAACAACAACTTATACAATGATTTGGGCATGTGAAACAACAACTTATACAATGATTTGGGAGCATGAAACAACAACTTATACAATGATTTGGGAACATGAAACAACAACTTATACAATGATTTGGGAACATGAAACAACAACTTATACAATGATTTGGGCACATGAAACAACAACTTATACAATGATTTGGGCATGTGAAACAACAACTTATACAATGATTTGGGAGCATGAAACAACAACTTATACAATGATTTGGGAACATGAAACAACAACTTATACAATGCTTGGGAACATGGAACAACAACTTATACAATGCTTGGGAACATGAAACAACAACTTATACTATGCTTGGGAACATGGAACAACAACTTATACAATGATTTGGGCACATGAAACAACAACTTATACAATGCTTGGAAACATGGAACAACAACTTATACAATGCTTGGGAACATGAAACAACAACTTATACAATGCTTGGGAACATGAAACAACAACTTATACAATGCTTGGGAACATGGAACAACAACTTATACGATGACTTGGGAACATGAAACAATAACTTATACAATGATTTGGGCATGTGAAACAACAACTTATACAATGATTTTGGCATGTGAAACAACAACTTATACAATGCTTGGGAACATGAAACAACAATTTATTCAATGCTTGGGAACATGGAACAACAACTTATACAATGCTTGGGAACATGAAACAACAACTTATACAATGCTTGGGAACATGAAACAACAACTTATACAATGCTTGGGAACATGGAAGAACAACTTACACAATGCTTGGGAACATGAAACAACAACTTATACAATGCTTGGGAACATGGAACAACAACTTATACGATGATTTGGGAACATGAAACAACAACTCATTCAATGATTTGGGCATGTGAAACAACAACTTATATAATGATTTGGGCATGTGAAACAACAACTCATACAATGATTTGGGCGTGTGAAACAACAACTTATATAATGATTTGGGCATGTGAAACAACAACTTATATAATGATTTGGGCATGTGAAACAACAACTTATACAATGATTTGGGCATGTGAAACAACAACTTATATAATGATTTGGGCATGTGAAACAACAACTTATACAATGATTTGGGAACATGAAACAACAACTTATACAATGATATGGGAACATGAAACAACAACTTATACAATGATTTGGGAACATGAAACAACAACTTATACAATGATTTGGGAATGTGAAACAACAACTTATACAATGATTTGGGCACATGAAAAAACAACTTATACAATGCTTGGGAACATGAAACAACAACTTATACAATGCTTGGGAACATGGAAGAACAACTTACACAATGCTTGGGAACATGAAACAACAACTTATACAATGATTTGGGGACATGAAACAACAACTTATTCAATGATTTGGGAACATGAAACAACAACTTATACAATGCTTGGGAACATGGAACAACAACTTATACAATGCTTGGGAACATGAAACAACAACTTAAACTATGCTTGGGAACATGGAACAACAACTTATACAATGATTTGGGCACATGAAACAACAACTTATACAATGATTTGGGCATGTGAAACAACAACTTATACAATGATTTGGGCATGTGAAACAACAACTTATACAATGATTTGGGAACGTGAAACAACAACTTATACAATGACTTGGGCACATGAAACAACAACTTATACAATGATTTGGGCACATGAAACAACAACTTATACAATGATTTGGGAACGTGAAACAACAACGTATACAATGATTTGGGCATGTGAAACAACAACTTATACAATGATTTGGGCATGTGAAACAACAACTTATACAATGATTTGGGCATGTGAAACAACAACTTATACAATGATTTGGACACATGAAACAACAACTTATACAATGATTTGGGCATGTGAAACAACAACTTATACAATGATTTGGGCATGTGAAACAACAACTTATACAATGATTTGGGCATGTGAAACAACAACTTATACAATGATTTGGGAACGTGAAACAACAACTTATACAATGATTTGGGCATGTGAAACAACAACTTATACAATGATTTGGGCATGTGAAACAACAACTTACACAATGATTTGGGAACGTGAAACAACAACTTATACAATGATTTGGGAACGTGAAACAACAACTGATACAATGATTTGGGCATGTGAAACAACAACTTATATAATGATTTGGGCACATGAAACAACAACTTATACAATGATTTGGGCATGTGAAACAACAACTTATATAATGATTTGGGCATGTGAAACAACAACTTATACAATGATTTGGGCATGTGAAACAACAACTTATATAATGATTTGGGCATGTGAAACAACAACTTATACAATGATTTGGGAACATGAAACAACAACTTATACAATGATTTGGGAACATGAAACAACAACTTATACAATGATTTTAGAACATGAAACAACAACTTACACAATGATTTGGGCATGTGAAACAACAACTTATACAATGATTTGGGCACATGAAACAACAACTTATACAATGATTTGGGAACATGAAACAACAACTTACACAATGATTTGGGCACATGAAACAACAACTTATACAATGATTTGGGCATGTGAAACAACAACTTATACAATGATTTGGGAGCATGAAACAACAACTTATACAATGATTTGGAACATGAAACAACAACTTATACAATGATTTGGGAACATGAAACAACAACTTATACAATGATTTGGGCACATGAAACAACAACTTATACAATGATTTGGGCATGTGAAACAACAACTTATACAATGATTTGGGAGCATGAAACAACAACTTATACAATGATTTGGGAACATGAAACAACAACTTATACAATGCTTGGGAACATGGAACAACAACTTATACAATGCTTGGGAACATGAAACAACAACTTATACTATGCTTGGGAACATAGAACAACAACTTATACAATGATTTGGGCACATGAAACAACAACTTATACAATGCTTGGAAACATGGAACAACAACTTATACAATGCTTGGGAACATGAAACAACAACTTATACAATGCTTGGGAACATGAAACAACAACTTATACAATGCTTGGGAAAATGAAACAACAACTTATACAATGCTTGGGAACATGGAACAACAACTTATACAATGCTTGGGCACATGAAACAACAACTTATACAATGCTTGGGAACATGAAACAACAACTTATACAATGCTTGTGAACATGGAACAACAACTTATACGATGACTTGGGAACATGAAACAATAACTTATACAATGATTTGGGCATGTAAAACAACAACTTATACAATGATTTGGGCATGTGAAACAACAACTTATACAATGCTTGGGAACATGAAACAACAATTTATACAATGCTTGGGAACATGGAACAACAACTTATACAATGCTTGGGAACATGAAACAACAACTTATACAATGCTTGGGAACATGAAACAACAACTTATACAATGCTTGGGAACATGGAAGAACAACTTACACAATGCTTGGGAACATGAAACAACAACTTATACAATGCTTGGGAACATGGAACAACAACTTATACGATGATTTGGGAACATGAAACAACAACTCATACAATGATTTGGGCATGTGAAACAACAACTTATATAATGATTTGGGCATGTGAAACAACAACTTATACAATGCTTGGGAACATGAAACAACAACTTATACAATGCTTGGGAACATGAAACAACAACTTATACAATGCTTGGGAACATGGAAGAACAACTTACACAATGCTTGGGAACATGAAACAACAACTTATACAATCCTTGGGAACATGGAACAACAACTTATACGATGATTTGGGAACATGAAACAACAACTCATACAATGATTTGGGCACATGAAACAACAACTTATACAATGCTTGGAAACATGGAACAACAACTTATACAATGCTTGGGAACATGGAACAACAACTTATACAATGCTTGGGAACATGAAACAACAACTTATACAATGCTTGGGAACATGAAACAACAACTTATACAATGCTTGGGAACATGAAACAACAATTTATACAATGCTTGGGAACATGGAACAACAACTTATACAATGCTTGGGCACATGAAACAACAACTTATACAATGCTTGGGAACATGAAAGAACAACTTATACAATGCTTGGGAACATGGAACAACAACTTATACGATGACTTGGGAACATGAAACAATAACTTATACAATGATTTGGGCATGTGAAACAACAACTTATACAATGATTTGGGCATGTGAAACAACAACTTATATAATGATTTGGGCATGTGAAACATTAACTTATACAATTATATGGGAACATGAAACAACAACTTATACAATGATTTGGGAACATGAAACAACAACTTATACAATGATTTGGGCATGTGAAACAACAACTTATACAATGATTTGGGCACATGAAACAACAACTTATACAATGATTTGGGAACATGAAACAACAACTTATACAATGATTTGGGCACATGAAACAACAACTTATACAATGATTTGGGCATGTGAAACAACAACTTATACAATGATTTGGGAACATGAAACAACAACTTATACAATGATTTGGGAACATGAAACAACAACTTATACAATGCTTGGGAAAATGGAACAACAACTTATACAATGCTTGGGAACATGAAACAACAACTTATACTATGCTTGGGAACATGGAACAACAACTTATACAATGATTTGGGCACATGAAACAACAACTTATACAATGCTTGGGCACATGAAACAACAACTTATACAATGATTTGGGCACATGAAACAACAACTTATACAATGATTTGGGAACGTGAAACAACAACGTATACAATGATTTGGGCATGTGAAACAACAACTTATACAATGATTTGGGCATGTGAAACAACAACTTATACAATGATTTGGGCATGTGAAACAACAACTTATACAATGATTTGGGCACATGAAACAACACCTTATACAATGATTTGGGCATGTGAAACAACAACTTATACAATGATTTGGGCATGTGAAACAACAACTTATACAATGATTTGGACACATGAAACAACAACTTATACAATGATTTGGGAACGTGAAACAACAACTTATACAATGATTTGGGCATGTGAAACAACAACTTATACAATGATTTGGGCATGTGAAACAACAACTTATACAATGATTTGGGAACGTGAAACAACAACTTATACAATGATTTGGGAACGTGAAACAACAACTTATTCAATGATTTGGGCATGTGAAACAACAACTTATATAATGATTTGGGCACATGAAACAACAACTTATACAATGATTTGGGCATGTGAAACAACAACTTATATTATGATTTGGGCATGTGAAACAACAACGTATACAATGATTTGGGCATGTGAAACAACAACTTATATAATGATTTGGGCATGTGAAACAACAACTTATACAATGATTTGGGAACATGAAACAACAACTTATACAATGATTTGGGAACATGAAACAACAACTTATACAATGATTTGGGAACATGAAACAACAACTTATACAATGATTTGGGCATGTGAAACAACAACTTATACAATGATTTGGGCACATGAAACAACAACTTATACAATGATTTGGGAACATGAAACAACAACTTATACAATGCTTGGGAACATGGAACAACAACTTATACAATGCTTGGGAACATGAAACAACAACTTATACAATGCTTGGGAACATGAAACAACAACTTATACAATGCTTGGGAACATGGAACAACAACTTATACAATGCTTGGGCACATGAAACAACAACTTATACAATGCTTGGGAACATGAAACAACAACTTATACAATGCTTGGGAACATGGAACAACAACTTATACGATGACTTGGGAACATGAAATAATAACTTATACAATGATTTGGGCATGTGAAACAACAACTTATACAATGATTTTGGCATGTGAAACAACAACTTATACAATGCTTGGTAACATGAAACAACAACTTATACAATGCTTGGGAACATGGAACAACAACTTATACAATGCTTGGGAACATGAAACAACAACTTATATAATGTTTGGGAACATGAAACAACAACTTATACAATGCTTGGGAACATGGAAGAACAACTTACACAATGCTTGGGAACATGAAACAACAACTTATACAATGCTTGGGAACATGGAACAACAACTTATACGATGATTTGGGAACATGAAACAACAACTCATACAATGATTTGGGCATGTGAAACAACAACTTATATAATGATTTGGGCATGTGAAACAACAACTCATACAATGATTTGGGCATGTGAAACAACAACTTATATAATGATTTGGGCATGAGAAACAACAACTTATACAATGATTTGGGCATGTGAAACAACAACTTATATAATGATTTGGGCATGTAAAACAACAACTTATACAATGATTTGGGCATGTGAAACAACAACTTATATAATGATTTCGGCATGTGAAACAACAACTTATACAATGATTTGGGAACATGAAACAACAACTTATACAATGATATGGGAACATGAAACAACAACTTATACAATGATTTGGGAACATGAAACAACAACTTATACAATGATTTGGGCATGTGAAACAACAACTTATACAATGATTTGGGCACATGAAACAACAACTTATACAATGATTTGGGAACATGAAACAACAACTTATACAATGATTTGGGCATGTGAAACAACAACTTATACAATGCTTGGGAACATGAAACAACAACTTATACAATGATTTGGGAACATGAAACAACAACTTATACAATGATTTGGGCATGTGAAACAACAATTTATACAATGATTTGGGCATGTGAAACAACAACTTATACAATAATTTGGGCATGTGAAACAACAACTTATACAATGATTTGGGAACGTGAAACAACAACTTATACAATGATTTGGGCACATGAAACAACAACTTATACAATGATTTGGGAACGTGAAACAACAACGTATACAATGATTTGGGCATGTGAAACAACAACTTATACAATGATTTGGGCACATGAAACAACAACTTATACAATGATTTGGGAACATGAAACAACAACTTATACAATGATTTGGGCACATGAAACAACAACTTATACAATGATTTGGGCATGTGAAACAACAACTTATACAATGCTTGGGAACATGAAACAACAACTTATACTATGCTTGGGAACATGGAACAACAACTTATACAATGATTTGGGCACATGAAACAACAACTTATACAATGCTTGGGAACATGGAACAACAACTTATACAATGATTTGGGAACATGAAACAACAACTTATACAATGCTTAGGAACATGGAACAACAACTTATACGATGATTTGGGAACATGAAACAACAACTTATACAATGATTTGGGCATTTGAAACAACAACTTATACAATGATTTGGGCATGTGAAACAACAACTTATACAATGATTTGGGCATGTGAAACAACAACTTATACAATGATTTGGGCATGTGAAACAACAACTTATACAATGATTTGGGAACATGAAACAATAACTTATACAATGATTTGGGCATGTGAAACAACAACTTATACAATGATTTGGGCATGTGAAACAACAACTTATACAATTATTTGGGCACATGAAACAACAACTTATACAATGATTTGGGAACATGAAACAACAACTTATACAATGATTTGGGCACATGAAACAACAACTTATACAATGATTTGGGCATGTGAAACAACAACTTATACAATGATTTGGGAACATGAAACAACAACTTATACAATGATTTGGGAACATGAAACAACAACTTATACAATGCTTCGGAACATGGAACAACAACTTATACAATGCTTGGGAACATGAAACAACAACTTATACAATGCTTGGGAACATGGAACAACAACTTATACAATGATTTGGGAACATAAAACAACAACTTATACAATGCTTGGGAACATGAAACAACAACTTATACAATGATTTGGGAACATGAAACAACAACTTATACAATGATTTGGGAACATGAAACAACAACTTATACAATGATTTGGGCACATGAAACAACAACTTATACAATGATTTGGGCACATGAAACAACAACTTATACAATGATTTGGGAACATGAAACAACAGCACGACCAAAACAAACACAACGAGCCTTTAGTGAACGTTACGAGGTGACCAGATTCAAATATCGACTACAAAGAAGATGGATTGCTGGAATTTTAGAAATACTCAGAAACAAATTTTTGGGACCAGTCCATCATCTTCACTAAGAAACAGATTTTAGAACAATAAGCCTAATGAGCCAGGTAACCAAAATTTTACTAAAAGTTATACATGGAAGGATTCAGAATAAAATTAATAATGAATTAGATGAGCAGCAATTCGGATTCAGGAAAAACAGTGGGACAAAAGAAGCCATAATCAGCATGAGGACATTGATTGAAAGTACATAGAAGTAAACAATCCAATATATGCCTGCTTCATAGACTACACCAAAGCATTGGATATAATACACCATGAGCAACTTATAGACTGCCTAAAAGATATAAATCTGGATGACACAGACATACGACTGATATGTAATTTGTACTGGGAGCATACAGCAATAATAAAATATGATAAGGAGAACTCCACACCCATTGATATAAATAGAGGAGTAAGACAAGGATGCATCCTATCACCAAGATTGTTCAATTTATACACTGAGCAATTCTTTAAAAACATCAATGAGATGCCAGGCCTTAACATTAATGGAAAGATAATCAATAACCTAAGATATGCTGATGATACTGTACTAATAGCAGAAAATCTTAAAGATCTACAACAATTACTTAATGTAATAAACATGACAAGCAAAAAATATGGACTAGATATGAATATCAAAAAGACTAAAACTATGATCATAAACAAAGAAAATTTACAAGACCTACAATTAAATGTCAAAGTTGAAGGAATACATCTAGAGACAGTCCAGAGCTACAACTACCTGGGACATACTATAACCAGTGATGGAAAATGTACAACTGAAATAAATAAAAGAATAGGAATGGCAAAAAGTAATTTCAATGCCATAAAGAACATACTAACATCAAAACAAATAACACCAGGGCTAAAACTAAGAATAGCAAAATGTTACATCTTCTCAATATTCCTGTATGGTGCAGAAACATGGACATTAGACCAGAAACAGAACAGAAAATTGAGGCTTTTGAAATGTGGATTTATAGAAGAATAGGTAGAATTGGATGGAAAGAAAAGAAAACAAACGAGGAAGCTTTAAAACAACTAAAAATGAAGAAAGAACTACTAAACACAATTAGAGCAAGACAAATGAAATTTTTTGGTCATGTTAAAAGACACAACAGTCTAATAAAAGTAATATTAGAAGGGAAAATACAAGGTAAAAGAGGCAGAGGCAGACCAAGACTAACATGGACGAGTAACATCAAAAGATGGACAAGTCAGCCTATGACAATCTGCACCATCAAAGCAAGAGACAGAGTGGAATGGCGCTCCATGGTAGCCAACCTTCGATGCGTAGACGGCACTCAATGATGATGATGAAGAAACAAACCAGCAGCAGAGGTCAAAAGAAGAGAAAAAGACGGTAAATGATATCCTCCCACTATGCTGAAAGCAAATGAGGAAGGAAAGAAAAAAGAGTCTAGAATGTTATCTTTGTCCAGTGTAAAATGTTGCCCATTGCACCACTTCTCGTGTGGTAAAAGACAGTTATAGATGTTCATGATGGGACCATGCCATCATCTTCACATTAGACATATTATGGATATGTCCGGTGACCAAAATGTGCATCTATCAAGGCTTTACGTAGCATAAGAGAAAAAAAATAACGCTATGAAGGTTTTACAAAGCATAAGAAAGAAATAACGATATCACAGCTTTACAAGCATAAGAAAGAAATAACGCTATCACAGCTTTACAAATCATAAGAAAGAAATAACGCTATCACAGCTTTACAAACCATATGAAAGAAATAAAGTTATGACGCCTTTACAAGCATAAGAAAGAAATAACGCTATCACAGCTTTACTAAGAAAAAGACAGAAATAACGCTATCACAGCTTTACGAAGCATAAGAATGAAATAACGCTATCACAGCTTTACAAAGCATAAGAAAAAAATAACGTTATCACAGCTTTACAAAGCATAAGAAAGAAATAACGCTATCAAGGCTTTACAAAGCATAAGAATGAAATAACGTTATCACAGCTTTACAAAGCATAAGAATGAAATAACGCTATCAAAGGATTACAAAGCATAAGAAAGAAATAACGCTATCAAGGCTTTACAAAGCAAAAGAAAGAAATAACGCTATCACAGCTTTACAAAGCATAAGAAAGAAATAACGCTATCACAGCTTTACAAAGCATAAGAAGGAAATAACGCTATCACAGCTTTACAAAGCATAAAAAAGAAATAACGCTATCACAGCTTTACAAAGCATAAGAAAGAAATAACGCTATCAAGGCTTTACAACGCATAAAAAAGAAATAACGCTATCACAGCTTTACAAAGCATAAGAAAAAAATAACGTTATCACAGCTTTACAAAGCATAAGAAAGAAATAACGCTATCACAGCTTTACAAAGCATAAAAAAGAAATAACGCTATCAAGGCTTTACAAAGCAAAAGAAATAAATAACGCTATTACAGCTTTACAAAGCATTAAAAAAAATAACGCTATCACAGCTTTACAAAGTATAAGAAAGAAATAACGGTATCGCGGCTTTACAAAGCAAAAGAAAGAAATATCGCTATCACATCTTTACAAAGCATAAGAAAGAAATAACGTTATCACGGCTGAATATTGATTACAGCAAACATGCTGTTAGTGTTCATTTGTTGGTGACCATGGAACATTTTTTTTGTAAATGTGGTCAACACTACGCCAGACTTGACTTATTTACGGGAAGAAAAAATCATCAGTAGCCAATTAATGTTGGATGATACTATAAACATGTAGGAACACCTGTCATCACTAGCCTAGTTCGCAGCTTTACCGTGGCTTTCAACGCCATTGCTAACCGAAGCTTTCACCATCATCATGTGCCATACCGGCTGGTGTAGGCGATCATGACTTCTACAATCTTCTATCCACAGTGCATCGTATCAGTTCTGTTGTTGGCTGTTTTCCATGCCATGACACGAAGCTATCCAGTATTGTCTCTCTTTGTGGTCCGCGATTTCTCTTTCCCAGTATTTTGTCAGTTGTAACCAAGTATTGCAAAATGGCGTGCAAATATTGCAAAATGGCGCTCCATGGTAGCCAACCTTCGTTGCGGAGACGGCACTCAATGATGATGATGAACCAAGTATTCCAACTTTCCTCTTCTCATGATGCGCCCGATAAAAATGTTGATTGTTTCTTTCTGATGTTTTTATGAACTCCCTATTAGTGTTGGCCTCTTTGAAATGGTCCGCGTTGGCCATTTTAGCTGTAGAGAGAACTCTGAACATTACTTCTGAGAAATCCCATCTCGGTGGCCTCTAATCGTCTTTTTATTTGTTTGTTTCCTGTCCATAATTCGCTTCCATAGGTCCAAATTGGCTATATATAGTACCGATAAACTCTCTTTCTATCTACTACTGACAGATTTGTTGCACAAGACGTTTTTCATTTTATGAAATTCTATTTTGGCCTGAGCTATTCTGCTTTTTATTTCTGTGGTGCATCTTCCATCTGATGTTTTTATTGTGCTCTAATAGTTGATGGTGTGCACTTGTTTCAGATTTACCGAAGCTTTACCAACAATAATTTGACATAACCATAATGTTGACCTATCTAATGACATAACCATAATGTTGACCTATCTAATGACATAACCATAATGTTGACCTATCTAATGACATAACCATAATGTTGACCTATCTAATGACATAACCATAATGTTGACCTATCTAATGACATAACCATAATGTTGACCTATCTAATGACATAACCATAATGTTGACCTATCTAATGACATAACCATAATGTTGACCTATCTAATGACATAACCATAATGTTTACCTATCTAATGACATAACTGGCGATTACTACTGATGTGTTTTGAAACAAAAAAACGTGCCTGCGGAAACAAATGATATACCGCATTGTTGAATAAATAAAAACAATTCTATAACAACGGTCTTCGATAAGAGACCGGCCTACCTTCAATATAGCCATAGCCATTGGTAATAGTGGATACGACCAACTTCATGATGGTCTGTCGTCACAGACAACTCTTATAATTAACTTTTAAAATCAGCAAACTTTGGGTGGTTAGGTTGCACTTCAGATCAAAGAACTGGCCGTCTGAGAAACAACAGTGAGATTAAAACTGTTCCTTCCCCTTTAAAACTTGTATTTGTCTACAATATATTATTTTGGTAGGTTCATGATCGTTTTCTCTTTTAACGTTCCTCTTCTCTTTGTGTTCATTTCTTTCTATATAAAATTGTAATGAATAATATTAATGAAACAAATATCTGTTTAACCAGGTGGTGCTGATGTACATAAAGTTGTCAAGCAACATCAGAATCTTCGCCAACTGATTATTGTCCGACATCGAAAGTTTTGAACATCCCAGGAGAGAAGGTTCTCTACACAGTTCCTTTAACAATGAAAGCACACACTCTTGTTCTGCCGTAACAACTTCTTCATCTTCTTTTCTTCCTCATTTGCATTTCAGCTTCGATGGGAATTATAGTTTGTTATATTTTGCTTTTCTTTTGATTTCTCTTGCTAGTATTATTCCTTGTGTTTCTAATAAGTCATTTTTTCGGGGTCGACCTTTGGGTCTGGTGTTCTCGCAATGTTTATTAAAGGCCCATTGCGTTCTTGTTTAGTCTTTCCCTCACATCGCGTGTCCAAACCATTTTTAACTATTGTTTCTTTATGTTTCTAAGAGTAAAATTTACTCATATCTTTTTTTTTCTCAGTTCTTTATTTCAGATCTTATTTTTCGTGCTGCTTCCTGTCATTCGTCTAACACATTTATTTTCGGTAGTGGTTATTTGTCTTATTGTTCTTGTGTCTAGAGTGGAGGTACGTTTGAAGCATAACTTTGGGATTAAGATAATGTTGCGTAGAGTGCTCGTTTTTCCTATAATGTTATTACCTTGTTGAACAGCAGTGGTGATAGTTGTCCGATGGTCTGACAAGCTTTGTTTCACTTTCAATCTATTTCTGCTGTTCGTAAAATATCGTTTGTCACTAGACTTGTTCTTGACATCTCCCACTTGTATTGAGTCTTAGGAACGATGGTAGCAAATTGCACTTTATGTTCTTAAAAACTATTGATTTTGTTTAATCATCTCCTTAATCTCGAGAACTTGAATTTTACGTCACTCTATAGACTCCAAAATTCTATTGTATACATCTATACGGCGTTGTCTGTTGAAATTACAACTAATTCTGTTTTTTAATTTATTTTTCAAACATTTTTTTCTTAACACCTAAAACCATTTCCATCCGTTCCAAATGTAACCCCCCCCTCTCTTAATCCAGCCCCTACCCAGCCTTTGCACAGATACAAAAAAAGAGGCATTATTTCCCAACATTTGCCTCCCTCAATCCCAAGCCTCACCCTGCTAGTTGCCTCTTGACATCTTTCCAACCCTCTTTAATTTTCTTCACTTTCAAGATGTGATTGTTATGCAAACCGAACAACGGCTTGGAGCACCACGCGACAATTATTTATTCCGGAAATTAAACTTCAACATCGTTGACCGCACGAGGACATTAAAAAATAGTGATGGCGGATTCCACTCTAAAAGCGAGGGACGTTGTGTGGTCTGTTAATCTGCACCACAATCCAACAAACCGCTCAGTTCCAAGACTTCGGCCAACAATTGCGAGGGCGGACACTCAGCTCAATAGAGGGAGGAAGAAAATAAAATAGAATTGGGAGGGGGACAGATTCGATCGATTTTGTCCCAATTTTTTAGGGGGAAAATTATGTGTGGCATTTTTTTCCCCCTCAAACAGTGTACATCACCACCACAAAGAGAATGACTCGGGCGGAGACGACAGCTGGGGGTTGGGTCAGGGGTCGTCGAAGGCACGTCCCCCGGGCGGAAAGGCAATCAAGCAAAGAGCAAGGGTAGAACGAGAAAAAAAGTGGGGGGAAAAAAAAACAAAAGAAATGTCAAACAGAACTTGTCATTTATCGGCCGTCAGCGGCCATGTTGTGTCGTGGTTAGCCTCAGTATTTGCAGTTAGCAGCCCCGATGAATCCCCTGCAGCAGCGAGCTGAAGAGCAGCAGCGTTCGGCGCCTGTGGTCGTCACGTGTCTGACTGGTGAGCCTCCATAAAACAAATGAATGTCAGAATTATGGAGCGTGTTTGGATGCATGACTACTGCATGTTAGCAAACAAGCTAATGAATAAGCGTGCTTATTCAACTTACAGACATTAGGTTTAAAAAAAAAGCTACTCGCTTTAAAAAAAAATGAAAGGTCCACGCATATAAATGGTTCAGAAATAGTAGATTTACATGCACTTGTGTTTAGGACCCTGCTGTGAATGCAGGGCGTACTCTGCGATTGTATCTGATCTTTTAGGAAGGACGAGAACAAAAGGCCTACTGAGTCTGATCTTGATCTAAACTGAACTTGCTTTGTGGAAGTCTAGAACCGAAATATCAGTTTATCAAGACAATTGATGTTTTTTTTTTTTTCGCTGCGAATAGTTACAATTGAAGAAGGCGAAGAAAAAGAGAAAAGGGAAGAATTAAAAATCAGACAAGTAAGTAAAACAAAAAAATAAGAAGAAGGGAGACAATTTAAAAAAAAAACAACAGAACCAAAAAGAAGAAGGAGAGAATGAGAAATATGAAGTCAAATGTAGAAGAGTAAGCAAAACAAAAAATTAAAGAAAGAGAAATAAAAAAAGAAGACGCACAAAAAAATAAAGAAGAAGAGGGGGTGGGGGTGCAAGAGGAGGAAGTGAAGGATGATATTCATATGAAACAAAGCTCCTAAGAAGACAGGTTGAAAAGACAGTCTAAATGTAAACAATCTGTCTAGTTTGTGACAGATCAGAATTACAAGTAAATGAGTTGAGAAAGAACAATTTCCAGTAAGCTGCTTTTTTGTGTCAATGTTTAGTTAGTCAAGGTCAGGAAATTTGCCCTTGTTTGTTGTTTGATTTCGTACAGACAATTGCCAACCTGCTTCATGGTATCCTGAATGTGATGTGAAATGTGCTCAGCTGCGTAGCTCCCTGCAATACTGTACGAAATAGTGTACCCATATAATGGTGTCATTGTTCGAGACACCTGAGACTTCATGCTAACAGATCAGTCTCATCTAATAAGCAGGTATATACGAGGTGGGAAAGAGATTAACGCTCGCAAAATGAGGGCCAGGGGGGGTTTTCATCAGCAGCCTTGGTTTTTATTGATGGAGGCGGTGGTACTGTCTGTTCTAGACTATGTCCTAGGTATACTTACGTGATGCTGTCTGTTCTAGACTATTTCCTAGGTATACTTACGTGATGCTGTCTGTTCTAGACTATGTCCTAGGTATACTTACGTGATACTGTCTGTTCTAGACTATGTCCTAGGTATACTTACGTGATGCTGTCTGTTCTAGACTATGTCCTAGGTATACTTACGTGATGCTGTCTGTTCTAGACTATGTCCTAGGTATACTTACGTGATGCTGTCTGTTCTAGACTATGTCCTAGGTATACTTACGTGATGCTGTCTGTTCTAGACTATGTCCTAGGAATACTTACGTGATGCTGTCTGTTCTAGACTGTCCTAGGTATACTTACGTGATGCTGTCTGTTCTAGACTATGTCCTAGGTATACTTACGTGATACTGTCGGTTCTAGACTATGTCCTAGGTATACTTACGTGATACTGTCGGTTCTAGACTATGTCCTAGGTATACTTACGTGATACTGTGTTCTAGACTATGTCCTAGGTATACTTACGTGATGCTGTCTGTTCTAGACTATGTCCTAGGAATACGTATGTGATGCTGTCTGTTCTAGACTATGTCCTAGGTATACTTACGTGATACTGTCTGTTCTAGACTATGTCCTAGGTATACTTACGTGATACTGTCGGTTCTAGACTATGTCCTAGGTATACTTACGTGATACTGTCGGTTCTAGACTATGTCCTAGGTATACTTACGTGATACTGTCGGTTCTAGACTATGTCCTAGGTATACTTACGTGATACTGTCGGTTCTAGACTATGTCCTAGGTATACTTACGTGATACTGTCGGTTCTAGACTATGTCCTAGGTATACTTACAAGTCCTAGAACTATGTTAACATGAGTGGAAGAAATCCAACACGAGGCAAATAAGAGTGGTCTTTGGATGTACTAGAGATATATCTGAGAAGAATAAGTGACACTTCAAAACTGCTAAATTTCACAAAATCGAGATACAGATGGGCAAGGTGTTCCGCAATTAGGTTATTGAATTATTTGTGGGTTATCATCATTGTACTTCGAACATGTCCATAGGTGCTCAAATCTTCTCCTCGGGATGTTCCGCAACGTCCAGCGTCTGTGGCTTTCAGCTCTGTGTTAGCTGATAGTTCCTCTTATTCGCCCACTAAATCTTTGTTTTGGGTTGTAGCCAACTTTAACCCCAATTTTTTCATCCGAAGAACTGACGTGGGTTCATGGTCGTTGAAGTCCTGTGCCCTTCCCGCATCTCAGAGGTCATTAATGACGTCTGACCGATCCATTGGTTGACCGTCTTCAACAACAGCACAGCTAGCAAACCTGCCCGCTCCTTCAATGCCCCGCATGTCCAGTAACCTAGACAAAGGTGATTGCACATCGTTGACTTCTGCAATGACTAGAGGCCTGCGAACAAACCCTGCCTACACTTTTCTTATCATTGCGCTTCCTACCGGAAGACCTGAGATACTGCTGTGTGTGTGTTTTTGTAACCGGTTCGTCGGCAAGGAAGTGTAATTTTAGTTCTGTGTGATTCTGATTATTGAATATACCAAGCACACAGTCGATTCACATGCCAAAGAGTTGTATGACTGAGGTTGACCAGTTTATAACGTGGGAACGGGTTCTTGACCGTATGACCGATTGTGTGTACGTGAGACCAGACAATCTGGCCTGTGGTAAGTATGTTTGTTATTTATAATCTGAGTATACATTTTTCTAAATAATTACTATTCACTTGGACTCGTAGTATGTGGTCTAAGCGTCTCAATGGCAGCAATACGGCGTCAGACTGAAGTTATAGAATACTCTTACTGACACATTTGTTCATTATATCAGTTGGAATTATGCACAGCAACAAGACCATGTCATCTTCACAGACATGTTCGTTATATCAGTTGGAATTATGCACAGCAACAAGACCATGTCATCTTCACAGACATGTTCGTTATATCAGTTGGAATTATGCACAGCAACAAGACCATGTCATCTTCACAGACATGTTCGTTATATCAGTTGGAATTATGCACAGCAACAAGACCATGTCATCTTCACAGACATGTTCGTTACAAGAGATCGTCGGAATTGTTGAAGCTTTGTTACACACCTCAGTGGAGGTCAGTCGAAAGAAGATGTGGTTCATATAAAATCACAACCAGCAGCCTGAGGATGGAAATAGAAGCTGTCGCTGCAGCAATCAAAATGTTGAACAGCGAATAAAATGCACGATCATTGTGACCGACAATTAAAGCATGCTTCGAAAAATTAAACTTGGAATGCTGCGCAGAAAGTGGGCTGATCACTTGGAAATGTCACATTTTACACTTACGTGAATATATTACATCATTGTGCATGTCAGCTCAGCAGAAGAAACAGTTTGGCTTTATACATCTATACAATACCTACCAGCAAACGGGTTGTTTATTCAACATGTTGTTTATTAGTATAGATCATCACACATTTGGTAGACAAACTGATTGGGCAAGTCTAGAACTTGGTATTAACAAGAGCACTGCATACATAACTATTTGACTTTACATTCTTGTGCTTTAGTTACTCCTGAATATGGACCTGAACAACTGTAATTCACTATTCATAGATGTTTTGTGTTACAAATGTTACATAACGATTCCAAAAATAGATGAGTTTACCCCCAGTGTTAGGGACAGGCATTGTGTTACTGTCCTCAAATCATGTGATTTGAGATCTTCATGTGCTGAAAATGAAGAGATCTGGCAGGACGTCGGCGGCGGGCGGGCAATATAATAGCGGTTTTATATACTTCAGCACTTGCACAATAAATGAATATTCCAAAGCACCAAATTCCCTTGTGCGACTGTAGCCTCTTTCTCACAAGCTTTCATTCTTCGATTATGTAGATCTCAGGATTTCCTAGTCCACATTGACGATCCGCAATATACCTGGGCTACTAGTAAGATATATAGCACTTTAATTTAGCATTATAAGCAATGTAAGGAGTGTAATTGTCTAGAAGACACAAATTAGCGCGGTAGCTACCGACACAATCTGAAGAAGCAACTATCCATTCAATCTGGAGAAGCAACTATCTATATATCTGGAGAAATAACTACCGACTCAATCTGGAGAAGAAACTACCGACTCAATCTGGAGAAGAAACTACTGACTCAATCTGGAGAAATAACTACCGACTCAATCTGAAGAAGAAACTACCGACTCAATCTGGAGAAGAAACTACCGACTCAATGTGAGGATGTAACTACCGACTCAATGTGGGGATGTAACTACCGATTCAATGTGGAGAAGAAACTACCGACTCAATCTGTAGAAGAAACTACCGACTCAATCTGGAGAAGAAACTACCTACTCAATCTGGAGAAATAACTACCGACTCAATCTGGAGAAGAAACTACTGACTCAATCTGGAGAAGAAACTACTGACCCAATCTGGAGAAGAAACTACTGACTAAATCTGGAGAAGAAACTATGGTCTACATCTGAAGAAGCAACTATCCATTCAGTCTGGAGAAGCAACTATCCATTCAGTCTGGAGAAGCAACTACCCAATCAATCTGGAGAAGCAACTATCCATTCAATCTGGAGAAGCAACTATCCATTCAATCTGGAGAAGCAACCATCCATTCAATCTGGAGAAGCAACCATCCATCCAATCTGGAGAAAAAAAAACTACCAACTCAATGTGGAGAAGTAGCTATCCACTCAATGTGGAAAAGCAACTATCCAATCAATCTGGAAAAGCAACTATCCATTCAATCTGGAGAAGCAACTATCCATTCAATCTGGAGAAGCAACCATCCATTAATCTGGAAAGAAAAAAAAAACTACCAACTCAATGTGGAGAAGTAACTATCCACTCAATGTGGAGAAGTAACTATCCACTCAATGTGGAGAAGTAACTATACACTCAATATGGAGAAATACTTGTCGACTCAAACTGGAGAAGAAACTACCGACTCAATGTGGAGAAGTAACTATCCACTCAATGTGGAGAAGTAACTATCCACTCAATGTGGAGAAGTAACTATATACTCAATGTGGAGAAGTAACTATACACTCAATATGGAGAAATACTTGTCGACTCAAACTGGAGAAGAAACTACCAACTCAATGTGGAGAAGTAACTATCCACTCAATGTGGAGAAGTTACTACCGACTCAATGTGGAGAAGTAACTATAGACTCATTGTGGAGAAGTTACTACCGACTCATTGTGGAGAAGTTACTACCGACTCAATGTGAAGATGTAACTATCGACTCCATTTGAAGCAGACTGGGATTAATTCACTGAAGTCATGCGTCCATCAAGAAGGACGAACATGTTAGCCTCTCATCGCAGTTTGAAATAAATGTTGATCGTACACTACATTTCATCATCATCAAGTGCCATGGCGGTTGGCGCAGGTGATCACGTCCTTCCATAATTCTCTATCCACAAGACATTGTATCTATTCCTTGGTTGACTGTTTTCCGTGCCATGCGCCCAAGCTGTCCAGTATCTCTCTTACATTAGATTTCAGTTCATAAAACTGGCATACTGTCAACAGTCGTCTTCATGCATGTGGTCCTTATTTTCTGGCATTTCCAATGTCGACGACATGCCTTCTTCTTGCATTGACAAGTTGCTATTCTTCCTCTTCTTCTACCTTTAAGCTCCCTGTGGAGCATAGGTCCTCAACAAACACTTTCCAAGTCGTTCTGTTTCTTGCCATTCTTTTAAGATCATCCCATGTCTGACCCATCATCTCAATCTCTGCTACTATCTGTCTTCTCCAAGAATTCCTTGGTTTTCCTCTTTGTCTTTTCCCTTGGGGATTCCAAAAAAGGGCCTGTTGTGTAATACTCTCAGTTGGCTTCCTCAGTGTGTGTCCTATCCAGCGCCATCCCCTTCGCTGTATCTCTTTATCCACAGGCATTTGACTGGTACATTTCCATAATACTGGGGGCCTCGGTAGCCTAGTTGTGAAAACCACTCGACTGGGCTACCTACAACCCGTGTTCGATTCCCGCTGGAAGCAGTGTGAATTGTACTCGTGGTTGGAAAAAAAAATACCCTCACGGTCGATCCAACCGTTGGCAGAAATGGTTACCAGAGTATTTCTCTGGGAAGGTGAGGAATGTCGCCTCGCATCGTGAGTTTCGATACTTGAGGCGACACTATCCAGAAATCTCCGAACACTTCTGGATAGGCGGCTGAGCACATATGGGTGGAAACTCGCGTGCTAAGACGCCGGTTCAAGTCTCGTATTTTACCTTTACTATTTCCATAATACTACGTTAGTGATTTTGTCCTGTCATTTCCCATCCTTTTACTGCATAAGCATCCATTTATGAAAGTCTGTATCTTCAGAGTTGCTATTACTTAGAATCAATTAGTAGTGATCTATCGAAACAATGCATAAAGCATAATATTATAATTGATGATCAAATGTGATTTCTATATTTGATGTATATTTTAGAAATTGGTTTTCAACGTTTCTTCCTTGTTTATAGTTGATGAAAATATAACAGAACAATTACATTAAGCTTCTGGATAGTTTTAATATAACAATGTTATCGCTTTTCATCATCATCATCATCATCATCATCACCATCACCAAGTACCGGGACCTGTTGGTGTAGGTGATCATGTATATGCACAACTTTCGATCTCGACAGTTATTTAACATTTCTGTTGTAGGGTATGGTGTTAGTGACCACACATTTTACAGACCTTTAGCAAATAATTTTTGGGTTAATGTGGTCGGTATTACGCCAGTGCCGCTTTACTTTCCCAGAAAAAAAAATACGGTGCCCATTTAAGGCTGGGTGAACCCGGAGACGTCGGTTGGGATCAAACCCAACCTTTTTGTTAACTAGCAGCTTTATGTTTTTGTTTAGTGTTAACTAGCAGCTTTATGTTTTTGTTTAGTGTTAACTAGCAGCTTTATGTTTTTGTTTAGTGTTAACTAACAGCTTTATGTTTTTGTTTAGTGTTAACTAACAGCTTTATGTTTTTGTTTAGTGTTAACTAACAGCTTTATGTTTTTGTTTAGTGTTAACTAACAGTTTTATGTTTTTGTTTTGTGTTAACTAACAGCTTTATGTTTTTGTTTAGTGTTAACTAGCAGCTTTATGTTTTTGTTTAGTGTGAACTAGCAGCTTTATGTTTTTGTTTAGCATTTTGTAAGAACTGAATGTTTTTGTTCAATGTTAGTAAAAAAATTTTGTTTTTTCTAGTTAATAGATGTGTGTGTGTGTGTCTGTGTGTGTGTGTTTATTTAGTAAACTATTAACACAAAATTATTGTTAATAAATATTTACTGTATCTTTTTTTTTTACAACAAAATAACTATACCTGTCCTTTTTACCGTGTACACGCATGCTCGCTACACAACATTCTGATCTCATATTAACCTTTACAACCACAAACGCATACACGAGCGCGCTCTCACGCACAAACGCATACGCACACACATACGCACGCACACATATGGATGATCCACTTTGTAAAAACAGCTTCTGCAAGTTTAAAAACCCTGTCCCCTGTTATAACGCGTCTCGTGTTTCTACAAACGAATCTATCTGTTCATAAAATCTCAAGGATGGAAGCTGGAAACACAAGCTCAAATGCAAGTCAAATAAAAAGTGCAACGCAATGATATGAGTCACAACTACTTTAACACATATAAATTAGGAAGTCACACCTGTAAAATACGGGAGGGAAAAAAAAAATTACATAGTAATTGCTGAAGTCTATTTCAGTGCACTCGGAGGGAAGGCAGTGGCAAAATGTATATATCAGCAGATGACAAAATGCTAGAAATCGGATAGATCCATTATTAAAATACGTTCTCCAATTCTTCTAATCTCCTCTTCTAGTTGCATAATTCTAGACTCTAAATTCATTCGGCCAAGTTAGTCAAGTGGAAAAAAAAATAAACCATCGCTCGTTTTTCGTGGGTTAAATTAACATTTTAAAGACTAACTACCGTCCCACTTTCTCTTTCCCCAAATGTCGTTCCTACCAAAAGTGAATTGACTACCACACCTCTGTATTTAACCCTGATTTCGTAGAACATATTGTCATTCAAAGTTCACGAGGCAAGAATGAAATTCAGGGCAAACGTAAAGCTAAGGGTGAGTCTAGGGGGTGTGTCTTCAATTCCTGAAGACGTGCCCTCACGTACAAGAGGGCACGAGGAGTGTTTAGACCACGTGCAGATCGATGACAACTCCACGCTCGTGCCATCTCAGGAGCGCTAGAGACATTTGGGTCCTAACCTTGCCAACCAATCAGTTACTGGATTTGTCGTTTCATCCATAACAGCAGCATTCCTTTCAAGCAGTGGTAAAGAAAATAAACCTCTCAACTTGGCCTCGCGTCGAGTACGTGATCAATAATCGCCGTTTGTTTTTGTCTGTGATGTCCCCAGATAGGAATATGGTGTGTAAAGTCGATCGGCAGACAGAGAGAAAGAGAACGAGAGAGACGGGAGTGGCGGAGATATAGAATGTGGCGGATACAGCATAGGTAAAGGTAGTCCCAATGCATATAGCGGCGTAAGGGTAGGATTTTGTCATGTAACCTTCTGTCATTTAGATTTAAGTAGAATTTAAAATTAACATTTAAACTGATTTATTTGAATTGTGAAGGGTGCTACATATGTTATTTCATTATTCTCTGTGTATGTCCCATATTTTATTGACTTGGTATGTTAAAAGTTGAAAACTGGCCCAGCGTGATTTTCATGTTAGAGTCGGTGAGGTTCAGGCAAAAAGAACTGATCTAGTGTTAGTTCTGAGTTCAGTTAACTAGCTGTGAGCGCCATGTTAAAATGGGTTTAGTGGGTGTTGAGAAGCCAGTAGTCAGGTGTGACGTTAACCCCTACACGGTTTGATGACAGCTTTAGTAGGTATTCCCAGGCTTAAGCGAATCAGTGTGGTGGGGTCTCAGGTAAGTATTGGTCAAGTGTGCATGAACATGCAAGAACAGAGTCAGTCTTGAGTCCATGTAAGAAAATGATAAATCATGGAGTCTGTGTGAGCATTAGCCCAATGTGTTTTCCAGTTAAGAAGAAAAGCATTGTTGGTTTCAAAGAAAACTCTAGACAGTGAGAGTTGAAGTACGAATGTGTGGGTTCCATGTTAGCACTGACTCTGTATGAGTTGGCTACAGTTAATAGTTGACCCAGTATGGCCTCCATGTTAGCACTGACTCAGTATGAGTTGGCTACAGTTAATAGTTGACCCAGTATGGCCTCCATGTTAGCACTGACTCAGTATGAGTTGGCTACAGTTAATAGTTGACCCAGTATGGCCTCCATGTTAGCACTGACTCAGTACGAGTTGGCTACAGTTAATAGTTGACCCAGTATGGCCTCCATGTTAGCACTGACTCAGTATGAGTTGGCTACAGTTAATAGTTGACCCAGTATGGCCTCCATGTTAGCACTGACTCAGTACGAGTTGGCTACAGTTAATAGTTGACCCAGTATGGCCTCCATGTTAGCACTGACTCAGTACGAGTTGGCTACAGTTAATAGTTGACCCAGTATGGCCTCCATGTTAGCACTGACTCAGTATGAGTTGGCTACAGTTAATAGTTGACCCAGTATGGCCTCCATGTTAGCACTGACTCAGTACGAGTTGGCTACAGTTAATAGTTGACCCAGTATGGCCTCCATGTTAGCACTGACTCAGTACGAGTTGGCTACAGTTAATAGTTGACCCAGTATGGCCTCCATGTTAGCACTGACTCAGTACGAGTTGGCTTCATTAAAGAGTCGACCCAGTATGGGTTCCATGTTAGCACTGACTAAGTACGAGTTGACTTCATTAAAGAGTCGACCCAGTATGGGTTCCATGTTAGCACTGACTAAGTACGAGTTGACTTCATTAAAGAGTCGACCCAGTATGGGTTCCATGTTAGCACTGACTAAGTACGAGTTGGCTTCAGCTAAGAGTAGACCCAGAATCGGTTCCATATGAGAATCAATCTAGTTTGATTTCCAGTTAACAATCGACCCATCATGAGTGTCTTGTTGTTGGGATCATCATCGCTGCATACCGGCTGAACCCATAGGTGCTCCGATATCTCCCTCGAGAAAATCTGAGAAGAATCATCGTCCTGGTGCACGAACTCCGTAGCACGGCCTGGGATCCACGGTGTGGGTGGGTTTTCGTTGACAACTTTGTTCAGGGTAGCGGCCATATTTATGGCCTACTCTTTTTTTATTATTTTAAAAGCCAATGGTTCTTTAACGTGCTCGACAGCACCCGGGACCATCAGCATGAGTTCCAGATTGGCATCAACCTAGTATGGGATCGAGATGAGGAACGACCCAGTTTGTGTTTTAGATAAGCATTTATCCAGTAATGGTTTGAAGTGAAAGTAGCTCAGTGTATCTCTGACAAACAAGGAAAAACAAATGGAAAGTCGACAAGTTTTCGATATGTTTTGATGCTAACTTCATTATATAAAACAAAGCTCATTTCAACACCTAGTGTTTTAGCTGGAGAATTGCAGATCTCAACGTTCTTCTGTGCAAAATGAAGTATTTAGAAGTAGAGGAAAATTCAACGTTTATTAATGTCAGACTTTACCCCAAAACCGGTGCGGTCCTGCATGAAATTACTCATTTGACTCAACTCTTGTCTAGTTGTTTATCATGGTCTCATGACCAAAAGTCATGTGTTCAATTTCATGCACAACTCATTTGTCTGATGTGCCTTGAGAGCCAGGGAGTGCCGCCAACAAGGTAGCAAGTTAAAAAAAAAGACTCTTTCTATCAAATACCGCATGCGTAAAATATATAATTTAAAACAAATCAAATCGTTGTGTAGTATACGACGCAAGATTAACGTTAATACAACAAAATAAACTGAGAAAAGATGGCATATACTGTTTTGTGTTGTATCACTGTAAACACCAAACAACATAATTGATACGATGCACTGAGGTCAGGGGTTGGGGTCCTCGGTGGTTGAGTGGTTCGTGTGCTTGCTTCCTGATAAGAAAGGTCCGTGTTCGATCTCCAGAAGAGGTGGATTTCTTGTAAACCTCTCCGGGGTTCACATGGCCTCTAAAATTTGGCACCAGAGATTATTCTAAAAACGTAAAGCGGCCTGGCGTGATACCGAACACTTTACCCATAAATCTACTGTGGTAATGGAAATATATGGTCACCAACACCATTTTCCCCATACACCTAGCAAGGCGAGGAGGAAACATTTTTTTAAATCTTTATACTGAGAACTGAGAATTATGAAGGGACATGATCAGCGACACCAGGAATCTGTGACACATGATGATGATACTAGACAACCATTTGGGGAGCCGCGGTAGAGCTGATCTGACAAGAGGTCCGGTCGTTTTATCGATCGACTGTCTTCATGGGAAAGAAGATGGCCTCATGTGGTGCTGACCTTATTGTACGTCGATTGTCAGGCAAAGTATGAGCAATTAATACCGTATAAAGTCACGCTTATGGCCGCATACCAAAATATATACTCTACGGACAACTGGCAGAAGGTAAAAGAACTAGGGGGCGCCCAAAACTTCGATTTGTAGATGTGTGTAAACGCGACATGAAAACTCTGAACATAAACCCTGCAGCGTGGAAAGACATAGCTGCAGACAGTAATCTCTGGAAACACACTCTAAAGGTTCACTTCAAACAAGAAGCAGACAGATTCATAGAGAAAGAGAATATACACGGCGAAAGAAAAGACAAGAAAAAAATAACATTTCTAGGGGCCCTGAAAAAGTCTTAGTCAACTATGACTGACGGAGGCTACTACTACTATAGTCACGCTCGAGCGTGATGGAGTTCTTTGTTACAACAAACTTCTGTTTATGAAAATTACTAGCAATCTAAATCTTCTTATATCTTCTTGAATGGGAATCAAGAAAAGTGTCTATGACGTCATATATTTACTTTTTTTTTCTCTTCTTTCTTGTTCGATGCTTTTTTTTTTTTTTACCGCATGAATGAAAAGTAGCAAAATCTTGAGAGAGAAGAAAACTGCTATAATTGTCATAAAAAATGGAGAGTTCTCTGCCGCTTGATTGAGGATTTGGGCTCTTCAGGCATGACGTCAAAATTGATAATGTTGCTAGTTTCATCCTACAAGTATCGTTGATCCCTTCAGCAAATGTCAACAGCCGTCTGACCAATCAACCAATCAATGCTGCCCGTTCTGTCACATGTCTAACGGTTTTGTCAGGTTGTTCGTGAACTTGTTAACATGACGTCAAATACCCAGCCTGTCCTTTCAGGAGCTTATTATTTCCCTCAGTTCATCCTTACCGCGCGTGCTGCTGACGGTGTAAATGAGGGATTTTCTTAGAGAGGAGCCAGCAAATAAAAGGGACACTGGTTCGCTTCAGGGTAATCCTACAGGAGAACTGAACTACTTCAACAATAAGAGAGAGTTATGTCCCTGCTTTATGTTTGCTTTCAACGTAACACTAATTAGTATTTGCTACTAGTTTGCTAAAATTGAGGATTCTCAAAGAAATGACTTGAATGTAATGTCGTTTTATTTCAATAAAAAAATTATATTAACACAGAAGATGTTATGTGTGTGTTGATGTCTATGACGTCTATTCCATATGTTCATCTCTTTCGACTCATCTTAACGTCTGGATTGGTTAAATTACTTCTGGCGGGTCCTCTGAAAAAATAAATAGATACACGCTACATTATTCTGATTAAAAAATATAATTAAACTAATGTACAGTAACATATATAATATGTATTATGTCTTTATATATCACCGCAACAGGGCTCAGCGTTTGGGGATGGGGGAACCAATGTTCCTCGCTGTCATTACCGTTTCCCAAATCAATGAGTCAGGTTTATATTTTCAGCTAGGTCGATTGGTGAACGACGGAATGTTTGGCGCAGTTAAAATTATTTTTCTCTATCTCATCAAGCCAGAGCCTTACCACCTCGCTGCTGAAGCTCATTATACTGATATCTAATGAATGTACACATGACTGATATAGTAGACATCTATCGACAGCTTCTGTCTGGTGTTGTTGCACCTCTCTTGTACATACAATATCTTGTCAAAGTGAGGCAGAATGATCATATGGCGGTTGTTCTGTCCAGTTAGCTCTCCTATTCTTCTGATTCTCTCGCCCCAGCCGCTTTTCTCTGTAATCATTGATATAAATATGGTAGAGAGATTCATAAATTTGGCAACACAACTAGTGCCAAACATGTTCTCTGAGATGACTTGTCACACGTATAGAAGCAGCCTAAACATATACAAGTATAGACTGCTTTGAGTGAATCGTGAAGTTGTTTCTTGACGACAACACCCAGGCATAAGTTATGAAGGGCGCAGACGTTGACAAGAAGTCTTAGGCCACTTGCTCGATGTGTTGAAATTGCAATGCCCTCGTGTATCTTTTGGACTCATCAATCTAATTATATAGTGTTGATTCCAGCATTAACAGTTATCACACATTTCGCGACTGGAGTTAACAATTTGCCACAACATTCAATTGTACTTCTATTGGTTTTTTTTTTAAAAATCAGTTAATCATATCGATATGTTACCTTTCCAATAACCAATAATGCTAGAAGCCACTGAACGACAGAGTTATAATAAAACTCATGTCTCTATTTAAAGACTGTCCCGTGATATCCGTCAATTTTTAGCTAAAAAATGGATTCTTTGAACTTTCGAGGCAGCGACCTTGCAGCTAGACTTTTAGAATGAATGAAGATAAAATATATAACAAATGTTTTGAAAGATAACGATTAAATACAAGAAAATAACGAAGAAGCAACAATTTAGGGCAATCACCTTCCTGCCCGAGACAGATATGATAACAAATACAAATGTAGAAACTGCTCACACTTTATCGATAGCATTATATCATCATCATTCAAGTGAAGATAACGGTAGCTATTAGTGAGAAACGATAGCAGGAAGCTTCTAATCCGAAGGGCTAAATAACAAAACGCATTAAGAGAGTTTGTCGAAACAGCAGTCATCAACAAAGTGGGTTATCACTGGAAGATGGACATCTTAACGATGTTTATTCTGGAATGAGAATTTGCAGTATGTCATTTGCTTGGACCAGAGCCCTTATTTAAATCACCAAGCATAACTAGTGAGTGTGACAGGCAGAATAAGATTGACACTTTTCTAATTATTCCCCGTTATCTCGAGCTGTTCTTTGATATGCGGATTCCCCTGACATGAATTTCATCTCTTCCTTAAGTCGTTTTCAACATCCTTCTGGCAGGAGCAACGTCAGCGCGAGACCGCCGCACGCGCTGCATGACGGGATGTTACGTCAAGATCACGTGCGAAGGTCACGCAAGGTCAAAAGCGGTCCGGGCCCTTAACCGCCCCGTGTGGCTCAGCAGAAACGAGATTACCTGACAGGATGGGAAAGGGTCTCCTGGTTGATTGCTAGCTCGAGACATCGCAGACCCTTAAGGCCACCAGAGATCAGATTTTTCATAGGATCCACCGGGCACAGACTCATTTTCCAAAGCAAACTGGGCCTAAGATTCGTTAGATTTTGATTGGCCGTTGTCTCACTTCCCTTCGTCACTGTAAAGTACATCATTAAAGACCAGTATTAATATAGAAGAATAAAGGGAGAACAACGGAACTAAAACTACAACCAAATAAATGGAAAGAAAAACGAACAAGACGCAAAATTATGAATGGAACCAACTTCATTGTGAGCGAAAATTAAATTACCACAAGAAATGAGTGTTCATTTAGACGGTATCGCAGTCTAGTGTTTTGAACAACTTCTAGAAGTGTTTTGTTAAGTGTCAAAGGCAGCGTTACAGAATATGAAGCACATGAGGCAACACAGCACACGTTTTTTTTTAAAAATGAGATTGTGTTGTTCACGAGGGAGGTATCAGTAGTTCAACTGTACACAGGTTTATGAAATCATGTAGAGTCAACATGGCTCTTCGTTAATCATTAACAAAATTCTCAGAACAATACAAAACGGGGGAGCCGCGATAGCTCAGTTGTTAGTGAAATGTACGACAAAGGACAAGAGGTAGGGTTCGATCCCAACCGACGGCTTCCGGTTCACCCAGCCTTTAATGGGTACCGGATTTTTTTCTGGGAAAGTAAAACCGCACGGTCGTAATACCGACCACATTCCCCCAAAAATCATGTGCTGAAGATCTGTAAAATGTAAGGTAACTAAAACCATATTCCCTATATGCCACTTAGCGTGACGGGACACTTTACTACTTTTTTACAATACAAAACGGACAACGACATTGTGCACAAACAAGAAGATCAACACACAAAATATGTTCTAATGTAAGAATAAAAACGATACAAAAACACCTTCTTGGATTTATAATTGTCTGCTGCGCTGGTTGCTTGTTAATAAAGAAGAAACTCCAATCCGGCACATCGAAAGTGATCAATGGTATTCAGCAGACGATAAAGTGTATCTTCTTGTTTTAGCGTTCACCCGACGATTTCATCTCTCACTCCTCTTCATCTTCCGCCCTTAAATAGAAGTTTAGTGGATGCGAGCGTGTCGTTGTGCCAGCAACTCGATATTTTATCGACACAGCTGCGATATTTTGCGCCTTTCGGCCCAGCAAATCCGTCTTCGGCATGGCATTTTGGGTACCAAGCCGCATTCTCTCTTTGATCCTTACTTTTCTTGGGAGACTGGTTAATTTGTTGGCAGGTGGCACCACAGGGAGGTGAGGTGGAGTGGGGTATGAATCAGCTATGTTGTTGATCAATCCACCTGCATAACGCTGTGAGTCGCTGACCGTTATCAGTCCAGTTTAAACGCTAACTGTGAGTCATTGCCCGCCCTTTATCAGTCCAACTATAACGCTAACTGTGCGTTGCTGACCGTTATCAGTCCAACCACATAACGCTGACTATGAGTTGCTGACCGTTATCAGTCCAACTACATAACGCTGACTGTGGAGTTGCTGACCGTTATCAGTCCAACTACATAACGCTAACTGTGAGTTACTGACCGTTATCAGTCCAACTACATAACGCTGACTGTGAGTTGCTGACCGTTATCAGTCCAGCTATATAACGCTAACTGTAAGTTGCTGACCGTTCTCAGTCCAACTACATAACGCTGACTGTGAGTTGCTGACCGTTCTCAGTCCAGCTATATAACGCTAACTGTGAGTTGCTGACCGTTCTCAGTCCAACTACATAACGCTAACATTCGGACAACCTGTATTCGATTTCCGCTGGAAGCAGTGCAAGTTGTACTCGTGGTTGGAAAGAAATGCTTCCGCGGTCGACTCAGCCTCAGCGGAATTATGTACCAGGGTAGTACTCTGGGAAGGTGGGGAATGCCGCCTTGCATCGTGAGTTTCGATGCTTGAAACGACACTATCCTGAAGTCTCCTAACACTTCTGAATAGGCGGCTGATCACATATGGGTGAAAACTTGCGTGCTAAGACACCGATTCAAGTCTCGTACTTTACCTTTACCTTTACCTTTACCTTTACCTTTACCTTTACCTTTACCTTTACCTTTACCTTTACCTTTACCTTTACATTTACCTTACCTTTACCAGTAATAATCAACAGAAGTGCACCAAAGTTTTGAACGAACTTGTGCATGGAACACAGCAGGATTAGTTTGTTGACCTTAGCAGCAAGGTTCAACGGATGCTTCTCTTCAGTATTGCAATGACAACATTTCACATTCACTTTAACAGGCCCCGCCATTTCACAATGCGTGCAATCTGTGTTTACTCATCGATAGGAAACTATTATCCATATTTTATTTTAGTACATACAATTTGATGATGTTGGACAGAAAATGCTCAATTTCTTCATGTTAGGTAAAGTAGTCAACTTCATATGCACAAAACTAATCACAGATAGAAACTTACTGGTAAACTCGCAGATATCAGATAAATGACTTCATGTGAACAAAACTAATCACAGATAGAAACTTACTGGTAAACTCGCAGATATCAGATAAATGACTTCATATGAATAAAACAAATCACAAATAAAACCTTACTGGTAAACTCGCAGATAGATAAATGACTTCATGTGAACAAAACAAATCGCAAATAGAAACTTACTGGTAAACTCTCAGATATCAGATAAATGACTTCATGTGAACAAAACAAATCGCAAATATAAACTTACTGGTAAACTCTCAGATATCAGATAAATGACTTCATGTGAACAAAACAAATCGCAAATAGAAACTTACTGGTAAACTATCGGATATCAGATAAATGACTTCATGATGGTTTACGTGTTATCTGGAGCGTTCTATCACTTTTACGTTGAATGATACTACACTACTTCTATTATAACCATCGCTAATTCTACAACTGTTGCTACTTCTACCACCACCTCTATTACTACTGCTACCACCACCTCTATTACTACTGCTACCACCACAACTAATACTTTTACTACTACCACTGCTGATACTACTACCACTACAACTACTGCTACTATTAGTATTACTTTTTCCCTTCCTTCATTTACAAACCCACACACAAAGAACAATAATAAAGTAGTCACTGACTGAAAACTGACCTCTGTCGAACAATTAGAGCTACAGATTTGACCAAGGCCTTCTGTTAGGGCCAAAATGTAATACTTGAAAGCAGCTTAGTATCATCTACAAAATCTATTAACTGAAGAGGGCAGGCAAATCGCGCCCCAAATATACGCTATAATGAAGACAAATGTGTGTGGCTAAAGACAAAATTCTTATTATATAGCTGTGAAACATTGAGAACATAAAAAAATGACATTCATGAAGATACAGACCTTCATTAATGGATGCTTAAGCAGTATAAAAGGATGGAAATGGCAGGACAAAATCACTAACATAAAATTATGGAAATGTACCAGTCACATACCAGTGGATAAAGAGATACAGTGTAGACGATGGCGCTAGATAGGACACACACTGCGGAAGCCAGGAGAGTATTACACAACATGCCTTTTTTTAATTCCCAAGGAAAAAGATAAAGAGGAAGACCAAGATATTATTGGAAAAGACAGATGGAAGCAGAGATGAAGATGATGGAGAAGACAAAGAATGGTCTTAAAAGAATGGCAAGAAACAGAACGGCTTGGAAAGTGTTTGTTGAAGACCTATGCTCCACAGGGAGCCGAAGAGTAGAAGAAGAAGAAAGACAAAATTATAACAAGTTCGACGTGAAATTCGAGATAATGAATAATCATCTAATTCTAGGTATACAGAATAGAAATCTACACGTGTATGTTTATAGAGACGGTAACAAACTCAGTGTTCAGTTTACTTGTCATAGATTCTTAACAAAGCGACAGCAATTTGATTTAACGTTAACCTCTACATCTCTGCACATAGTGGAATGGCATCGTTGTGGAGTTTGATTGCTGAATTTCGGTCAGATATTCCCCCCAGACCGCATCAAGACGACTCAAAGCTGCACATATATGTCACCATAAAACATTAGTATCTGATATGATCTTCGTGCTATTTGAGCGTTTGTGCTGTAGCTGTTCATTCACCTCCACGAATATTTATCATTTGTTACTCTGGGATGGATGATGCTCGAGTAGCAATTTTTTATCCGTTCATTTTTTTTTGTTGCCCATTTTAAATTGTCGACTGCTAATGATCTCCGGGTGAAATACTTGGCAATCATTGCGGATACTTACTTAGGCTTCCCCCTTAGCCTATCCGCCATCCCCACCTCCAACCCCCACCTTTTTTCCCTCCTTTCAAATTTCTATAACTGACTTTTCTTTCTTAAACAATATAGTTTTAAACCGTTAATAAATATGACAACCCCACATGCCCCATCTAAGTTTGTCCACGAATGGCCCATCGTCTAGCTCTTGCCGAGACTCCAGTAATTCTCTCACGCTTGATTAATCGTTTCTTTATTATCCATAATCAGTTATTGATTAATAATTCTGTGAAGGGTCGCATCCCGTTTACGCTTGAATATTCGAGTGTGAAACTGTGTGTTTAATGTAACAATGTTTTGCCCGGTGAGGTCTCTAATGTTTTTACATTCTCGTTGAATCCATTTTCTTTGTTATATCTTCCAAGTATTTTATTTCTTCTAGTGTGTTAATATGCGTGTTTGGCATTAACTTGCTCTAATAGTGTATTTCAATAAATCCACAAGTTTAAACAAAAAATGCAGTGATGAACTAGATCATGTGTGCGAAAACAAATAACGTAATTTTAATAAAGAAATAGGAAGATATGATTCGAGAAGAACAGGATAATTTAATATTTATATTATAGTAGCATTACAATGCAGTAGTATTACACTGTAGTAATGCAATTTGAGACATTGAAATTAAAACTATTATCAATTTTTTGCCATCATAGATAAGGAGGTAAAATATGTTAAATTAACAAACCAAGAAAATATAAATAACTCAAGCGATCGTTCAAGGAAAATAACTAAAACACCAATGCATGCATGGCAGGTGATGGTCAGACAATTCAAAGGGAGATAACTTAACCCATAAACAAAGCTGTGATTAATCTTGAATTTTCCAAATAAAATACTTAATTATTTGTAACTTATATGGTTGTAAATATATTTATGAACTCACTTACGTACTTAAACAATATTGCTCAAAGTAGCCCTCATATTTACGCACGCTCACACATACACACACATTTTTTTCCATGCTGTATATTCTGTATATCGTATGATAGTTTATTTTATTTTTTTTTAAAATATACTTTAATACTCAAAACTTACAGAAAACGACCGATTCTATAAATCAAGAAACTAAATGTTACATTTAGATGGATATATAGACAAACAAATACAGTACACCAAGCTCTAATTTATACATTAAAGAAGACAAAGTATAGTGGCAAATGTCAGAGAGAGATTGAGCATAACAACAAAGTGTTTGGTCAACGTGTCAAATGAGCATACACAACAAAATTACTTAGTTTCTGATTGACATCTAAATAATATAGTTTTAATGCATCAATCAATGTCAATATTAACTCTAATGTTATTCAGAAAATTCTAAAAGTAGACAAGATGGCAACTTCATGAACACCTTGTTTTTTTCTCACATACAAATGGTGGACTAAATGCCAAGAACAATAAACTTGAAATCTCTTGTTCCAGGACATGTGATATGTAGCTTGAGCACGTTATTTAGGTTGGAAAGAAAGCCTGATTTAAGCCAATGATTATGTTATAGCTGGATCTTATCAATTTGTTGGCTTCGGTGCGAATACGATGGCGCTGGATAGGACACATACTTCCGAAGTCAACTGAAAGAATTACACAACAGTCCCTTTTTCGAAATCTCCAATGAAAAAGACAGACGAAAATCAAATATTCTTGGAGAAGACAGATGGAAGCAGACATGAAGATGATGGGGAAGACATGGAATGATCTTAAAAGAAATAGAACGGCTTGGAAAGTGTTTATTGAAGATCTATGCTCCACGGGGAGTTGAAAGGTAAAGTAGAAGAAGAATTATAAACAGCACTATATGAGTAAACACATGAATGGAATGAAGTCTTTGAAATGGGGATATTTGTGAGAAAATATTTAATGAGAGAAGATATAGCTCTCCAGCAGGCTGACACTTATAAGTTGAGTGAAGGGTCTCCACTTCTCCTGCGCACGCTTGTCAGAAGAGTAAATGCTCTCTCTCTGAATGCTTTTCTCTTCCTGTGTAGAAAGTCAGGTACCCTTTCTTCAGCTTGTTCGACTTGGGGGTCATTTTTCGAACCCTGCTGTTCCGCAAGAAAGGCCAAGACTAACTATGGCTTTGATAATCCGTACTCATTTAAACATACGCAGCTGAAGTAGACGATGTTACGGGTAGAAATAAATGAAGCAATAAATACTGGAAGAGATGTAGATTGGACAGTGTGAAATATTTTGACAGCTCGTTGAACAATCGTCATATATTAGGTTTTGTTACTGGAGTATGGGCAAAACTTGAAAGATAAAGAAATAAAATGTCTGTTAACATGTAGCATACACGCTGGAACAAACAAAGATCAAAACCCACTGCATGAAGATTTAGGGACCCTGAAGTTTGGCAGCACATGATCTGTAAGCGGTCGGTGACTCGTTGATGCTTGTCTGCGTTTGGATCTGTAAGTGGTTGGTGACTCGTCGATGGTTGTCTGCATCGGGATCTGTAAGTGGTTGGTGACTCGTCGATGGTTGTCTGCATCGGGATCTGTAAGTGGTCGATGACTCATTGATGGTTGTCTGCATCAGGATCTGTAAGTGGTCGATGACTCATTGATGGTTGTCTGCATCGGGATCTGTAAGTGGTCGATGACTCATTGATGGTTGTCTGCATCGGGATCTGTAAGTGGTCGATGACTCATTGATGGTTGTCTGCATCAGGATCTGCAAGTGATCGATGACTCATTAAAGGCTGTCTGCATAAGCATCTGTAAGCGGTCGGTGCCCATTGTTGCTTGTCTGCATCAGGAATCAGGATCTGTAAGTGGTTGATGGCTCATTGATGGTTGTCTAAACCAGGATCTGTAAATGGTCGATAAGTCATTGATGGTTGTCTGCATCAGGATCTGTAAGCGATCGGTGCCTATTGATGGATGTCTGCACCAGGATCTGTAAGCGGCCGGTGACTCATTGATGGATGTCTGTACCAGGATCAGTAAGTGGTCGGTGACTCATTGAAGGTTGTCTGTATCAGGATCAGTAAGTGGTCGATGACTCGTTGATGGATGTCTGTGCCAGGATCAGTAAGTGGTCGGTGACTCATTGATGGTTGCCTGCATCAGGATCTGTAAGCGGTCGGTGACTCATTGAAGGTTGACTGCATCAGGATCTGTAAGCGGCCGGTGACTCATTGATGAATGTCTGTACCAGGATCAGTAAGTGGTCAGTGACTCATTGATGGTTGCCTGCATCAGGAGGATCTGTAAGCGGCCGGTGACTCATTGAAGGTTGCCTGCATCAGGATCTGTAAGCCGCCGGTGATTCATTGATGGATGTCTTACCAGGATCAGTAAGTGGTCGGTGACTCATTGATGGATGTCTGTACCAGGATCAGTAAGTAGTCGGTGACTCATTGATGGATGTCTGTACCAGGATCAGTAAGTGGTCAGTGATTCATTGATGGATGTCTGTACCAGGATCAATAAGTGGTCGGCGGACTCATTGATGGATGTCTGTACCAGGATCAGTAAGTGGTCGGTGACTCATTGATGGTTGCCTGCATCAGGATCTGTAAGCAATCGGTGACTCATTGATGGATGTCTGCATCAGGATGTGCAATGAACAATTCATAAATCTCACCTCTTCCCTGTGGTTGTTCTGGTTTGAGACTAACAAATCTGGTCCAGCGAGTAGGTATCGAGAGGGAAGGAAATCTGAAATTTAAAAATAACATTCTGAAGTCGAATGAATTAGACCACAAAACAACGCAACTACGACCATCTAACATCTTGTAAGGTCGGCAACGAAAAGAAACAATAGTCAGCCGGTCAAATAAATGACGAAAAGCATAAATCCTTCAATGTTGATAATGCAGTTTCATCAAATCACAATTAACAGTATCAGAGCCGAAATAACTAAAAAAAACACTTTATCACCTAAAATAACATCTAACAAAACACTTTATAAGCTAAAATAACAGCTAACAAAACACTTTACAGCTGAAGTAACGGAAGTGCTTTCAACCTTCCAAACCAACGCATATCCGGACTTCTTAGTTTGATTGGTGGCAAGATCGATAGGGCAGCCAATCAGGTCGCAGCTCCCATCACTGGTGTAGATCACCTCAGCCACCTCCAGAACAAGAGATGTGAAGAGGGCGTGGCATTAGCCCAAGGATCGTGCTCTCTCTGACCAGGTCAAGGAAGAAGGAAGCGGCACAATGGGATGCCAGCATCTTCTGTCCTTTTGTTTCTCACCGGCGGTGGTAATCAAATGGTGGAGAAACCATTAGAAGTGCAATAGCAGAGATTTAAAGGGGGATCACATTTACATTTTCTTAGAGGGATATATTATTATGTTTGATTAGAGGGAGATTTTATCTGTGTTTGATTAGAGGGATATATTATTTTTTTTTATTAGAGGGAGATTTATCTATGTTTGATTAGAGGTATATATTATCTATATTTGCTTAGAGATATATTATTATCTTTGATTAGAGGGTGATTTTATCTATGTTTGATCAGAGGGAGATTTTATCTGTGTTTGATTAGAGGGAGATTTTATCTGTGTTTGATTAGAGGGAGATTTTATATATGTTTGATTAGAGGGAGATTTTTATCTATGTTTGATTAGATGGAGATTGTAGCTAGGTTTGATTAGATGGAGATTTGTTTCTCACCGGCGGTGGTAATCAAATGGTGGAGAAACCATTAGAAGTGCAATAGCAGAGATTTAAAGGGGGATCACATTTACATTTGCTTAGAGGGATATATTATTATGTTTGATTAGAGGGAGATTTTATCTGTGTTTGATTAGAGGGATATATTATTTTTTTTTATTAGATGGAGATTTATCTATGTTTGATTAGAGGGATATATTATCTATATTTGCTTAGAGATATATATTATTATCTTTGATTAGAGGGTGATTTTATCTATGTTTGATCAGAGGGAGATTTTATCTGTGTTTGATTAGAGGGAGATTTTTATCTGTGTTTGATTAGAGGGAGATTTTTTCTGTGTTTGATTAGAGGGAGATTTTATCTATGTTTGATTAGAGGGAGATTTTATCTATCTTTGATTAGAGGGAGATTTTATCTATGTTTGGTTAGAGGGAGATTTTATATATGTTTGATTAGATGGAGATTGTATCTAGGTTTGATTAGATTGTGATTTTATCTATGTTTGATTAGAGGGATATATTATATGTTTGATTAGAGGTTGATACCATTTTTTTATGCTTCATGGGAGTTAATATCTACGTTTACTGAAAGTGAAATTATATATATATTTGCTAGAGAGGGAGATATTATTGTTCATGTTTACCAAGAGTGAAATATCAATATTTGCTTTGAGAGAGGAACTTATCCTCGAGCAAAAAAATAGATTGAGAGAATACTAGCAACACTCATTACAATCACTGCAGAAGAGGAAAACAAAAGAGCAAAAAACTGTAAACTATTTTTTCCTCTAAAATTTCATTAGAAGCAGATGAGGAAAGCAAGAAGCAGGAGAATTCTAGAGACAGATAATTTTTGTTGGCGCTTGTCGAAGGTGAACATCCATTCTTGCTTGTTTGATTAGAGGAAGAAAACATTTATGTTTGTTTACAGGGAGATGCATCTGTGATTGTTTAGAGCGAGTTGGTATAATTCTTAACAAGAAATAGGTTTCCTTCATGTTTTAAAATTAATTATATCAGTGTAAAGTTGTGTAGACCCACAAACGAACATACAGATATATAGACAGAGAGACAGATAAATAGATAGACAGACAGACTGACTGACTGATTGACTGACAGACAGACATATAGAGAAAGACAGACACAGACAGACAGATGCAGATAGACAGACAGATAGACAGATAGATAGACAGATAGATATATAGATATATAGATAGATAGATAGATAGATAGATAGATAGATAGATAGATAGATAGATAGATAGATAGATAGATAGATAGATAGATAGATAGATAGATAGATAGATAGATAGATAGATAGATAGATAGATAGATAGATAGATAGACAGACAGGCAGACAGACAGACAGATAGATAGATGGATGGATGGATGGATGGATGGATGGATGGATGGATGGATGGATGGATGGATGGATGGATGGATAGATTGATAGATGGATAGATAGATAGATAGATAGATAGATAGATAGATAGATAGATAGATAGATAGATAGATAGATAGATAGATAGATAGATAGATAGATAGATAGATAGATAGATAGATAGATAGATAGATAGATAGATAGATAGATAGATAGATAGATAGATAGATAGATAGATAGATAGATAGATAGATAGATAGATAGATAGATAGATAGATAGATTAAAAAGTGAGAGTCTTAAAGTGAAATTAAGATGAGAAGAAAGAGAGTTCATCATTGAGAGACGAATTAGGACAGGGGGTGGGGTGAGGAAAAGTAGACACGAGTGAAAACAGAGTGTTGGAGACAAACTGGAGACAACGACAGATAGTGGTTGCGTCTTTGGTGTGAAATTGGTGAACACATTGATAGAGAAAAAAATCAAGTTATTCTTGCGTTTTATGGAATGTTGAATATTAAAATGACCAGAGTGCCATTTTATGGAATGTTATATATTAGATTGACGCGTGACAGTTTTATGGAATGTTGAATATTAAAATGACCAGAGTGCCATTTTATGGAATGTTATATATTAGATTGACGCGTGACAGTTTTATGGAATGTTGTATATTAAAATGACGAGAGTGCCATTTTATGGAATGTTTTATATTAGATTGACGCGAGACCGTTTCATGGAATGTTGTATATTAGACTGGCGGGTGTGTCATTTTATGGAATGTTCAATATTAGATTGACGCCAGGCCGTTTTATGGAATGATCTATATTGGAAAGACATGAGTACCGCTTTATGGAATATTCTATATTAGTTTGACGTGATTGCCGTCTGAAGTATTTTATCTACCTCACACTGACTGGAGTGGGTATTGAAGATTTCTTCTTCCTCACACTGAGGTGTGTACCGTTTAGCTTACATATGTTCTTGCTCAGACTAAGATAATTTTGTGTTTTCTATCTCAAATTGATAAATATTATCTTTAAGCTTACTCAATGTATATACCAAAGTGCCTGTTAAATTTATAATTATAAAACAAAAACCACAGTTATTACAACAAAAATTATCGCTCAACCATCCACTAATAACGTCGCTATAGACCCTCATGAGGATTCAAACTGATGTATGAATATGAAATGAGTACATAAGCAAATAACGGAGTCAATTGTTTTCATTATACATTTCTTTTTTTTTGACCAAAATGTCACGATTCAATTTTTACAAAAAAAAAAAACGGTACAAAATCAAGTAAATGGAAACAAAATGTTTTAAAACAGTGAGAAAAAGTGAGCTGACGAAACGTACCGTAATGGGTAATAAGGTTTGATCTGCTTAAATAAAAATATGCTGAGAAAATAAAACGGTAAACAGGAATATATGACTAGCGTTATAGACGTGCACGCCACGGAATTTAAGTATTTTGAACTCATATCGACTACAATTAAAATACCTTTGATCAATAACTGCAGAACATGTTACATTCCTTGAATACCTACATAATGGCACCGAAAAACAATATATTAATTGTAGGATTCACCTTGACATCAGCCGTATTTAAGTTAATTATAACTGTGAGATCTAATAGTCTTCATTAACATGTCGAGGCCCTCGGTCAATGTTCCTATCACAGATGCACTTCGTAGTCAAGGCGCTCCTTCAGAAGATGAACGGTGCCTGTCGGAAACATCCCCCCTTAAAGTCAATATCTGCCATTTCAAATTACGGCGCCTTCAGACTTGTTGATGGTCATCGCAAAGCAGAATGAGAGGGAACTGCAACCATTGGGACACGTTGATGGTCATAGCAAAGCAGAATGAGAGGGAACTGCAACCATTGGGACACGTTGATGGTCATAGCAAAGCAGAATGAGAGGGAATTGCAACCATTGGGACACGTTGATGGTCATCGCAAAGCAGAATGAGAGGGAACTGCAACCATTGGGACACGTTGATGGTCATCGCAAAGCACATCCCCCCTTCAAGTCAATATCTGCCATTTCAAATTACGGCGCCTTCAGACTTGTTGATGGTCATCGCAAAGCAGAATGAGAGGGAATTGCAAGCATTGGGACACGTTGATGGTCATCGCAAAGCAGAATGAGAGGGAATTGCAAGCATTGGGACACGTTGATGGTCATCGCAAAGCAGAATGAGAGAACTACAACCTTTGGGACACGTTGATGGTCATCGCAAAGCAGAATGAGAGAACTACAACCTTTGGGACATGTTGATGGTCATCGCAAAGCAGAATGAGAGAACTACAACCTTTGGGACACGTTGATGGTCATCGCAAAGCAGAATGAGAGAACTACAACCTTTGGGACATGTTGATGGTCATCGCAAAGCAGAATGAGAGAACTACAACCTTTGGGACATGTTGATGATCATCGTAAAGCAGAATGAGAGGGAACTACAACCTTTGGGACACGTTGATGGTCATCGCAAAGCAGAATGAGAGGGAACTACAACCATTGGGACATGTTGATTATCATCGTAAAGCAGAATGAGAGGGAACTACAACCATTGGGACATGTTGATGATCATCGTAAAGCAGAATGAGAGGGAACTACAACCATTGGGACATGTTGATGATCATCGTAAAGCAGAATGAGAGGGAACTACAACCATTGGGACTGGAGTAGATACTTACAAGGTATTAGTGGTATCTGAGGTGATTAAAACTATTTTACCCCGAGCACAATACTGTGACCTTAATGAGGTTAATTGTGCAGGTTATTCACTTGCAGAGTCGCACCATTGCACAGTCTGGTCTAGCTGAGGTTTGACAGCAACGTCACAGAGAACTCACATCTTAGAGTTTAGAGTAGACAGGTATTGGATCAAATCCACATAGAGGATAGGGCTCCTCCGCAAATAATAAGTGCAAGCATAAATGTTTGTTATTTAAACGAAATCTATTTATTGAATATATTAGTATTTATATATAAATAACACTATAAACATTTTGTATTAATATTGGTAAACACAGTCTTCAACAACAAAGGTAATAAAATAATTTTTGTTTGTCTGTTATAAAAAACACAATTTTAGAAGAGAAATAATTGTAATGGTTTAATAAATATTAGTGAACAGTCTTACGTTCTTTAAATATTTAAACAAGTGACAATGATACTCACAATGTATGTGAAAAATGTATGTACGATAATTACGTGATAACAATGTGTTTTTCATCCAAGAACTTGACGTCCAAAGTAATTAATTTTTGAAAACAGATTTATTGATTAAGGAAAGACAACGTGAAAAGAAGGAATAATAATTAGGAGAAAAGAAAGAAACGGATAAGAGAATTAGTATGTAATGTGCGAAATAGTAGAAAAGTGAAATGATTTACTGACCCAAAAGGCAAGATAATAAAATGCTTCATATTTTGTCCTTGAATTTTAAGTTGACTTATTCTTTCACTCAATTGATAATATTAATGTAAATTTAATTCTCTTAGCGTGAATTCAAGAGTAGTAGAAGATATTAGTGATTAAATATTATGGCGGAGATTACATGCGGGTTTGGTTCCAGGTCTGTAATAGTAATATATTTGCCTGGGTAATTCATTTTGTGCAGAAATATGTATTTAATGATTCTATTCTGTGACAATTATTTTCGGCCAAATGCTACTTTCTTCAGTTCTAATTCCACTAATGTGACTTCACTTGATTCTACTACTTTCCCATAATTTGTAATATTATGGCATGCATTTTCATAGAAAATGTGTGAGTACCTTTTAGCATTTACTTTATAGAATGTCATATATTAATTAACTCAAGTAAAATCTTTTGTTCTTTTCTAAATGGGATCCACCTTTCAAGCAGATGATGTCACTTTTATGCAGAGCTTTACAGCACTGCTATTTCACCGGTTTCTTATTTAACTAGTGAACAATGCTATTTTCCTGAGTCTGATCTCTTCTTAATGTATGCTCTTTATTTTCTTGTACATGTTATATCCTGATGTTCTATTGAATTACTCTATTGTAAGTTTGTGCTAGAACGCTTGTACTTCGCTAAATAAATATACATAACGTTGCGTAAATGTTGCTTACGCAAAATATAGTCTGTTAATTACAACTGTAAGTAAAATTACAGCACTAATTTCCCGTACAACACTTCAATGTAATAAGTATTTGCCGTTAATTGATTTTAAAGTGTGTAACAAAACAAGAATACAATAACATAAGCAAAAGAGTGAGCTGTGATAGGAACTTGGAATGTAGATTAAAATATGACGTGGCTGGAGCGATAGCAAGCACATCAAGAGGTTAAAGATGGTAGTCATTATGTTAATGTTGAGGACAGAATGCAGCCATGTTTTCTTCGGTCCTTTAGGAATAGATAGCACGGATACCGGAAGTTTACAATTAAATTAACTCTTCTTCAAGAGAAGCTGCACGGAAACTGGCAGTTAGCAAGATTTTGCAACCAATTTCGAGTGTAAAGTTACTTCCTTGAAAATGTGCGGTACATGAACGTAATCTTTTAGCTCTTTGATGTTTTATGAACACGCCGTCATTTTTTGTACCGCTGCCAACGAGATGTTGCTTTTAAATGAAGGATTCCTGAGGGGGGAAACAGCTGAATTACAAGCAGAAGTTTTGCCAAATTAAGTCAGAATGAAAATGTTAATTTATTTTTATGTTCGTTAACTTATAGAGAGGTGATGATAGAAACTGAAAATAGATAATGTGGGACTTCTGTCATTGGGAATATTAAACTACAGAAAATGGGATGGGGGAGGAAGGAATATAATTATTATGAGAAATAGAGAGAATTTAAGGGAAGGGGTGGTAGGGGATCTGGAAGATGAAGAGAGACAGGGGTGGATAGGTCTAGAGAAAATGTGTTAACATAGAGTAGCAGAGAGGTTCTCAATATGGGTAGTATCTAAATGTCGTCACTATCTAAATGTCGTCACTATCTAAATGTCGTCACTATCTAAATGTCGTCACTATCTAAATGTCGTCACTATCTAAATGTCGTCACTATCTAAATGTCGTTCATTTCTTGCTGGGCTGAAACGTCGTACAAGGCGTGACATCAGGTCCAGTACACAAAAGCTGATCACGCCGTACACCATATACCTGCGACGATCGTCGCTGCAATCTTACTACATATACCTGCGACGATCGTCGCTGCAATCTTACTACATATACCTGCGACGATCGTCGCTGCAATCTTACTACATATACCTGCGACGATCGTCGTTGCAATCTTACTACATATACCTGCGACGATCCTCGATGCAATCTTACTACATATACCTGCGACGATCCTCGATGCCATCTTACTACATATACCTGCAACGATCCTCGATGCCATCTTAATACATATACCTGCGACGATCCTCGATGCAATCTTACTACATATACCTGCGACGATCCTCGATGCAATCTTACTACATATATCTGCGACGATCGTCGCTGCAATCTTACTACATATACCTGCAACGATCCTCGATGCCATCTTACTACATATACCTGCAACGATCCTCGATGCCATCTTACTACATATACCTGCGACGATCCTCGATGCAATCTTACTACATATACCTGCGACGATCCTCGATGCAATCTTACTACATATACATGAAACGATCCTCGATGCAACCTTACTACATATACCTGTAACGATCCTCGATGCAATCTTACTACATATACCTGCGACGATCCTCGATGCAATCTTACTACATATACCTGCGACGATACACGATGCAAGGTTACTACATATACCTGCGACGATACACGATGCAAGGTTACTACATATACCAGCGACGATCCTCGATGCAATCTTACTACATATACCTGCGACGATCCTCGATGCAATCTTACTACATATACCTGCGACGATACACGATGCAATCTTACTACATATACCAGCGACGATCCTCGATGCAATGTTACAACATATACCTGCGACGATACACGATGCAATCTTACTACATATACCTGCGACGATACACGATGCAAGGTTACTACATATACCTGCGACGATACACGATGCAATCTTACTACGTATACCTGCGACGATCCTCGATGCAAGGTTACTACATATACCTGCGACGGTACACGATGCAAGGTTACTACATATACCTGCAAGGATACACGATGCAATCTTACTACATATACCTGCGACTGTACACGATGCAAGGTTACTACATATACCTGCGATGATACACGATGCAAGGTTACTACATATACCTGCGACGATACACGATGCCATCTTACTACATATACCTGCGACGATCGTCGCTGCAATCTTACTACATATACCTGCGACGATCGTCGTTGCAATCTTACTACATATACCTGCAACGATCCTCGATGCAATCTTACTACATATACCTGCGACGATCCTCGATGCAATCTTACTACATATACCTGCAACGATCCTCGATGCCATCTTACTACATATACCTGCAACGATCCTCGATGCCATCTTAATACATATACCTGCGACGATCCTCGATGCAATCTTACTACATATACCTGCGACGATCCTCGATGCAATCTTACTACATATATCTGCGACGATCGTCGCTGAAATCTTACTACATATACCTGCAACTATCCTCGATGCCATCTTACTACATATACCTGCAACGATCCTCGATGCCATCTTACTACATATACCTGCGACGAACCTCGATGCAATCTTACTACATATACCTGCGACGATCCTCGATGCAATCTTACTACATATACATGAAACGATCCTCGATGCAACCTTACTACATATACCTGTAACGATCCTCGATGCAATCTTACTACATATACCTGCGACGATCCTCGATGCAATCTTACTACATATACCTGCGACGATACACGATGCAAGGTTACTACATATACCTGCGACGATACACGATGCAAGGTTACTACATATACCAGCGACGATCCTCGATGCAATCTTACTACATATACCTGCGACGATCCTCGATGCAATCTTACTACATATACCTGCGACGATACACGATGCAATCTTACTACATATACCAGCGACGATCCTCGATGCAATGTTACAACATATACCTGCGACGATACACGATGCAATCTTACTACATATACCTGCGACGATACACGATGCAAGGTTACTACATATACCTGCGACGATACACGATGCAATCTTACTACGTATACCTGCGACGATCCTCGATGCAAGGTTACTACATATACCTGCGACGGTACACGATGCAAGGTTACTACATATACCTGCAACGATACACGATGCAATCTTACTACATATACCTGCGACTGTACACGATGCAAGGTTACTACATATACCTGCGAAGATACACGATGCAAGGTTACTACATATACCTGCGACGATACACGATGCCATCTTACTACATATATCTGCGACGATCCTCTATGCAATGTTACTACTTATATCTGCGACGATACACAATGCAAGGTTACTACATATACCTGCGACGATCCTCGATGCAATCATACTACATATATCTGCGACGATCCTCGATGCAAGGTTACTACATATACCTGCGACGATACACGATGCAAGGTTACTACATATACCTGCGACGATACACGATGCAAGGTTACTACATATACCTGCGACGATACACGATGCCATCTTACTGCATATATCTGCGACGATACACGATGCAAGGTTACAACATATACCTGCGACGATACACGATGCAATCTTACTACATATACCTGCGACGGTACACGATGCAAGGTTGCTACATATACCTGCGACTATACACGATGCCATCTTACTACATATATCTGGGACGATCCTCTATGCAATCTTACTACATATATCTGCGACGATCCTCGATGCAAGATTACTACATATACCTGCGACGATACACGATGCAAGGTTACTACATATACCTGCGACGATACACGATGCAAGGTTACTACATATACCTGCGACGATACACGATGCCATCTTACTACATATATCTGCGACGATCCTCTATGCAATCTTACTGCATATAACTGCGACGATACACGATGCAAGGTTACTACATATACCTGCGACGATCCACGATGCAATCTTACTACATATATCTGCGACGATCCTCGATGCAAGGTTACTACATATAACTGCGACGATACACGATGCAAGGTTACTACATATACCTGCGACGATACACGATGCATGGTTACTACATATATCTGCAACGATACACGATGCAATTTTACTACATATACCTGCGACGGTACACGATGCAAGGTTACTACATATACCTGCGACGATACACGATGCAAGGTTACTACATATATCTGCGACGATACACGATGCAAGGTTACTACATATACCTGCGACGATACACGATGCCATCTTACTACATATATCTGCGACGATCCTCTATGCAATGTTACTACATATATCTGCGACGATACACGATGCAAGGTTACTACATATACCTGCGACGATCCTCGATGCAATATTACTACATATATCTGCGACGATCCTCGACGCAAGGTTACTACATATACCTGCGACGATACACGATGCAAGGTTACTACATATATCTGCGACGATACACGATGCAATTTTACTACATATAACTGCGACGATACACGATGCAATGTTACTACATATACCTGCGACGATACACGATGCAATGTTACTACATTTACCTGCGACGATACACGATGCAATGTTACTACATATAACTGCGACGATCCTCGATGCAATCTTACTACATATACCTGCGACGATCGTCGCTGCAATCTTACTACATATACCTGCGACGATCGTCGCTGCAATCTTACTACATATACCTGCGACGATCGTCGTTGCAATCTTACTACATATACCTGCAACGATCCTCGATGCAATCTTACTACATATACCTGCGACGATCCTCGATGCAATCTTACTACATATATCTGCGACGATCCTCGATGCCATCTTACTACATATACCTGCAACGATCCTCGATGCCATCTTAATACATATACCTGAGACGATCCTCGATGCAATCTAACTACATATACCTGCGACGATCCTCGATGCAATCTTATTACATATATCTGCGACGATCGTCGCTGCAATCTTACTACATATACCTGCAACGATCCTCGATGCCATCTTACTACATATACCTGCGACGATCCTCGATGCAATCTTACTACATATACCTGCGACGATACACGATGCAATAATACTACATATACATGAAACGATCCTCGATGCAACCTTACTACATATACCTGTAACGATCCTCGATGCAATCTTACTACATATACCTGCGACGATCCTCGATGCAATCTTACTACATATACCTGCGACGATACACGATGCAAGGTTACTACATATACCTGCGACGATACACGATGCAAGGTTACTACATATACCAGCGACGATCCTCGATGCAATCTTACTACATATACCTGCGACGATACACGATGCAATCTTACTACATATACCAGCGACGATCCTCGATGCAATGTTACTACATATACCTGCGACGATACACGATGCAATCTTACTACATATACCTGCGACGATACACGATGCAAGGTTACTACATATACCTGCGACGATACACGATGCAATCTTACTACGTATACCTGCGACGATCCTCGATGCAATCTTACTACATATACCTGCGACGATACACGATGCAATCTTACTACATATACCTGCGACTGTACACGATGCAAGGTTACTACATATACCTGCGACGATACACGATGCAAGGTTACTACATATACCTGCGACGACACACGATGCAAGGTTACTACATATACCTGCGACGATACACGATGCCATCTTACTACATATATCTGCGACGATCCTCTATGCAATGTTACTACATATATCTGCGACGATACACGATGCAAGGTTACTACATATATCTGCGACGATACACGATGCAAGGTTACTACATATACCTGCGACGATCCTCGATGCAATATTACTACATATATCTGCGACGATCCTCGATGCAAGGTTACTACATATACCTGCGACGATACACGATGCAAGGTTACTACATATATCTGCGACGATACACGATGCATTTTTACTACATATAACTGCGACGATACACGATGCAATGTTACTACATATACCTGCGACGATACACGATGCAATGTTACTACATTTACCTGCGACGATACACGATGCAATGTTACTACATATAACTGCGACGATCCTCGATGCAATCTTACTACATATACCTGCGACGATCGTCGCTGCAATCTTACTACATATACCTGCGACGATCGTCGCTGCAATCTTACTACATATACCTGCGACGATCGTCGTTGCAATCTTACTACATATACCTGCAACGATCCTCGATGCAATCTTACTACATATACCGGCGACGATCCTCGATGCAATCTTACTACATATACCTGCGACGATCCTCGATGCCATCTTACTACATATACCTGCAACGATCCTGGATGCCATCTTAATACATATACCTGCGACGATCCTCGATGCAATCTTACTACATATACCTGCGACGATCCTCGATGCAATCTTACTACATATATCTGCGACGATCGTCGCTGCAATCTTACTACATATACCTGCAACGATCATCGATGCCGTCTTACTACATATACCTGCGACGATCCTCGATGCAATCTTACTACATATACCTGCGACGATACACGATGCAATAATACTACATATACATGAAACGATCCTCGATGCAACCTTACTACATATACCTGTAACGATCCTCGATGCAATCTTACTACATATACCTGCGACGATCCTCGATGCAATCTTACTACATATACCTGCGACGATACACGATGCAAGGTTACTACATATACCTGCGACGATACACGATGCAAGGTTACTACATATACCAGCGACGATCCTCGATGCAATCTTACTACATATACCTGCGACGATCCTCGATGCAATCTTACTACATATACCTGCGACGATACACGATGCAATCTTACTACATATACCAGCGACGATCCTCGATGCAATGTTACTACATATACCTGCGACGATACACGATGCAATCTTACTACATATACCTGCGACGATACACGATGCAAGGTTACTACATATACCTGCGACGATACACGATGCAATCTTACTACATATACCTGCGACTGTACACGATGCAAGGTTACTACATATACCTGCGACGATACACGATGCAAGGTTACTACATATACCTGCGACGATACACGATGCCATCTTACTACATATATCTGCGACGATCCTCTATGCAATCTTACTACATATACCTGCGACGATCCTCGATGCAATCATACTACATATATCTGCGACGATCCTCGATGCAAGGTTACTACATATACCTGCGACGATACACGATGCAAGGTTACTACATATACCTGCGACGATACACGATGCAAGGTTACTACATATACCTGCGACGATACACGATGCCATCTTACTGCATATATCTGCGACGATACACGATGCAAGGTTACTACATATATCTGCGACGATCCTCGATGCAATCTTACTACATATACCTGCGACGGTACACGAAGCAAGGTTACTACATATACCTGCGACGATACACGATGCAAGGTTACTACATATATCTGCGACGATACACGATGCAAGGTTACTACATATACCTGCGACGATCCTCGATGCAATCTTACTACATATATCTGCGACGATCCTCGATGCAAGATTACTACATATACCTGCGACGATACACGATGCAAGGTTACTACATATACCTGCGACGATACACGATGCAAGGTTACTACATATACCTGCGACGATACACGATGCCATCTTACTACATATATCTGCGACGATCCTCTATGCAATCTTACTGCATATAACTGCGACGATACACGATGCAAGGTTACTACATATACCTGCGACGATCCTCGATGCAATCTTACTACATATATCTGCGACGATCCTCGATGCAAGGTTACTACATATAACTGCGACGATACACGATGCAAGGTTACTACATATACCTGCGACGATACACGATGCATGGTTACTACATATATCTGCAACGATACACGATGCAATTTTACTACATATACCTGCGACGGTACACGATGCAAGGCTACTACATATACCTGCGACGATACACGATGCAAGGTTACTACATATATCTGCGACGATACACGATGCAAGGTTACTACATATACCTGCGACGATACACGATGCCATCTTACTACATATATCTGCGACGATCCTCTATGCAATGTTACTACATATATCTGCGACGATACACGATGCAAGGTTACTACATATACCTGCGACGATCCTCGATGCAATATTACTACATATATCTGCGACGATCCTCGACGCAAGGTTACTACATATACCTGCGACGATACACGATGCAAGGTTACTACATATATCTGCGACGATACACGATGCAATTTTACTACATATAACTGCGACGATACACGATGCAATGTTACTACATATACCTGCGACGATACACGATGCAATGTTACTACATTTACCTGCGACGATACACGATGCAATGTTACTACATATAACTGCGACGATCCTCGATGCAATCTTACTACATATACCTGCGACGATCGTCGCTGCAATCTTACTACATATACCTGCGACGATCGTCGCTGCAATCTTACTACATATACCTGCGACGATCGTCGTTGCAATCTTACTACATATACCTGCAACGATCCTCGATGCAATCTTACTACATATACCTGCGACGATCCTCGATGCAATCTTACTACATATATCTGCGACGATCCTCGATGCCATCTTACTACATATACCTGCAACGATCCTCGATGCCATCTTAATACATATACCTGAGACGATCCTCGATGCAATCTTACTACATATACCTGCGACGATCCTCGATGCAATCTTATTACATATATCTGCGACGATCGTCGCTGCAATCTTACTACATATACCTGCGACGATACACGATGCAAGGTTACTACATATACCTGCGACGATACACGATGCAAGGTTACTACATATACCAGCGACGATCCTCGATGCAATCTTACTACATATACCTGCGACGATACACGATGCAATCTTACTACATATACCAGCGACGATCCTCGATGCAATGTTACTACATATACCTGCGACGATACACGATGCAATCTTACTACATATACCTGCGACGATACACGATGCAAGGTTACTACATATACCTGCGACGATACACGATGCAATCTTACTACGTATACCTGCGACGATCCTCGATGCAATCTTACTACATATACCTGCGACTGTACACGATGCAAGGTTACTACATATACCTGCGACGATACACGATGCAATCTTACTACATATACCTGCGACTGTACACGATGCAAGGTTACTACATATACCTGCGACGATACACGATGCAAGGTTACTACATATACCTGCGACGATACACGATGCCATCTTACCACATATATCTGCGACGATCCTCTATGCAATCTTACTACATATACCTGCGACGATCCTCGATGCAATCATACTACATATATCTGCGACGATCCTCGATGCAAGGTTACTACATATACCTGCGACGATACACGATGCAAGGTTACTACATATACCTGCGACGATACACGATGCAAGGTTACTACATATACCTGCGACGATACACGATGCCATCTTACTGCATATATCTGCGACGATACACGATGCAAGGTTACTACATATATCTGCGACGATCCTCGATGCAATCTTACTACATATACCTGCGACGGTACACGAAGCAAGGTTACTACATATACCTGCGACGATACACGATGCAAGGTTACTACATATATCTGCGACGATACACGATGCAAGGTTACTACATATACCTGCGACGATACACGATGCAATCTTACTACATATATCTGCGACGATACACGATGCAAAGTTACTACATATACCTGCGACGATCCTCGATGCAATCTTACTACATATATCTGCGACGATCCTCGATGCAAGATTACTACATATACCTGCGACGATACACGATGCAAGGTTACTACATATACCTGCGACGATACACGATGCAAGGTTACTACATATACCTGCGGCGATACACGATGCCATCTTACTACATATATCTGCGACGATCCTCTATGCAATCTTACTGCATATAACTGCGACGATACACGATGCAAGGTTACTACATATACCTGCGACGATCCTCGATGCAATCTTACTACATATATCTGCGACGATCCTCGATGCAAGGTTACTTCATATAACTGTGACGATACACGATGCAAGGTTACTACATATATCTGCAACGATACACGATGCAAGGTTACTACATATACCTGCGACGATACACGATGCAAGGTTACTACATATACCTGCGGCGATACACGATGCCATCTTACTACATATATCTGCGACGATCCTCTATGCAATCTTACTGCATATAACTGCGACGATACACGATGCAAGGTTACTACATATATCTGCGACGATCCTCGATGCAAGGTTACTTCATATAACTGTGACGATACACGATGCAAGGTTACTACATATACCTGCGACGATACACGATGCATGGTTACTACATATATCTGCAACGATACACGATGCAATTTTACTACATATACCTGCGACGGTACACGATGCAAGGTTACTACATATACCTGCGACGACACACGATGCAAGGTTACTACATATACCTGCGACGATACACGATGCCATCTTACTACATATATCTGCGACGATCCTCTATGCAATGTTACTACATATATCTGCGACGATACACGATGCAAGGTTACTACATATACCTGCGACGATCCTCGATGCAATATTACTACATATATCTGCGACGATCCTCGATGCAAGGTTACTACATATACCTGCGACGATACACGATGCAAGTTACTACATATATCTGCGACGATACACGATGCAATTTTACTACATATAACTGCGACGATACACGATGCAATGTTACTACATATACCTGCGACGATACACGATGCAATGTTACTACATTTACCTGCGACGATACACGATGCAATGTTACTACATATAACTGCGACGATCCTCGATGCAATCTTACTACATATAACTGCGACGATACACGATGCAATCTTACTACATATACCTGCGACGATCCTCGATGCAATCTTACTACATATATCTGCGACGATACACGATGCAAGGTTACTACATATACCTGCGACGATACACGATGCAAGGTTACTACATATATCTGCGACGATACACGATGCAATTTAACTACATATAACTGCGACGATCCTCGGTGCAATGTTACTACATATAACTGCGACGATCCTCGATGCAATGTTACTACATATAACTGCGACGATCCTCGATGCAATGTTACTACATATAACTGCGACGATCCTCGATGCAATGTTACTACATATATCTGCAACGATACACGATGCAATGTTACTACATATAACTGCGACGATACACGATGCAATGTTACTACATATACCTGCGACGATACACGATGCAATGTTACTACATATAACTGCGACGATCCTCGATGCAATGTTACTACATATAACTGCGACGATACACGATGCAATTTTACTACATAAACCTGCGACGATCCTCAAAGTAGACTAACTTGTCTGATCAAACGAACAGGCATCAAAAGGGTAAGACAACCAGGTAACCATCATCTTCAAGTACTGTGTCTCTTGTCATAGATGATCTTACCTCTGAACAATTTTCTAGCTCTCCAGCGGTTTATCAATTCCTTTGTCGACTTTCTACCGTGTAGAAACAAGGTACACAAACATTATTGAAATCAGAATTTTTTTATAGAATAGTCGATGACATTACAACTGACTACTGCGACAGAACGTTAACTAGGTTAATTTAACACCCTTCTGAGACTGGACGACGAAAAAGATTACATCGGTTGTACATACCAGAAGAATCAATTGAAAAGTGGACATGCAGAATTTGACTTTCCTCGAGTAATCAGAAACACTACCAGTCATGTACAGACAAATCTCCAAATGTGGAGTTGCTATTTTATGTAGTTAAGACATTTCGCACACTTAACGTATTATATTGTATAGAAACAACTTAGACTGGAAATAACATACACATAAAGTAAAGTGTCCCGTCACGCCAAGTGGTGTATAGGGAATATGGTGTTAGTGACCATAATTTTTATGGACCTTCGGCACATGATTTTTGTGTAATATGGTCGGTATTACGACCGTGCCGCTTTAATTTCCCAGAAAAAAATCTGGTATTCATTTAAGGCTGGGTGAACCCGGAAGCAGTTGGATGGGATAGAACCCTACCTCATGTCCTTTGTAGTCCAGTTCACTAACCACTGAGCTATCGCGGCTCTATAATATACGCTTATATATGGATGTAAATAATAGCCCATGCATTAAAAAAAGGAGTAAATGTTCCCTCCATGTCTTGCTAGTCGCATGGAAAATATTGTGTTAGTGACCATATTTTTCATGATCTCGACAAACTTTGGCTGATGTGGTCAGCATCACATTAGGCCGCCTTTACTTCACAGAAAAACCGCTGATACTCATATTTAGAGGCTGGGTGAAAAATCCGCCACTTCTGAGAATTGCAATTGAACTGTAGATCTCTCAATGTGTGACAGAAAATAAGAAATATAAAGAAAAAAGCATTAATGATGATGGTAATGATGATGATGATGATGATGATGATGATGATGATGATGATGATAAAATTTTAAATAACTCTCTGCTCTGTACGTTAAACATAATTTGTGGCCAAAAAAGAATGAGCTAAGATCGTGAGATGAAAGATATAGTGCTTGAAAATAAAGCCATTAATGTCATCAGAAAATGTCAAACAAGACTTGCTTTAAAACATGTAATGTGTTGTTAAGCGCATGAAGTATTTTAACGCCACACTGTCGATGTGAGTGTTTGGAAATGTGAGGAGGGTTTCTTGATCGCTGTTACATAATTAGCAACATTTGAAAGTGTGAAGAAGAGTGTCCTAATTTGTGTTAATGTATAGCGACATTTGAAAGTGTGAAGAAGAGTGTCCTAATTTATGCTACTGTTCAGCAACATTTGCAAGTGTGAGGAAGAGTGTCCTAATTTGTGCTACTGTTCAGCAACATTTGCAAGTGTGAGGAAGAGTGTCCTAATTTGTGCTATTGTTCAGCAACATTTGCAGGTGTGAGGAAGAGTGTCCTAATTTGTGCTACTGTTCAGCAACATTTGCACGTGTGAGGAAGAGTGTCCTAATTTGTGCTACTGTGAAGCGACATTTGAAAGTGTGAGGAAAAGTGTTATAATCTGTGTTAATGTGTAGCAACATTTGAAAGTGTGAAGAAGAGTGTCCTAATTTGTGTTACTGTGTAGCAACATTTGAAAGTGTGAGGAAGAGTGTCCTAATTTGTGCTACTGTGCAGCAACATTTGAAAGTGTGAGGAAGAGTGTCCTAATTTGTGCTACAGTGCAGCAACATTTGAAAGTGTGCGGAAGAGTGTCCTAATTAGTGTTACAGTGTAGCAAATTTTGAAAGTGTGAGGAAGAGTGTCCTAATTTGTGCAACTCTGCAGCAACATTTGAAAGTGCAAGGAAGTGTGTCCTAATTTGTGATACTGTACAGCAAAATTTGAAAGTGCAAGGAAGTGTGTCCTAATTTGTGATACTGTGCAGCAAAATTTGAAAGTGTGAGGTAGAGTGTCCTAATTTGTGCTACTGTGCAGCAACATTTGAAAGTGCAAGGAAGTGTGTCCTAATTTGTGATACTGTGCAGCAAAATTTGAAAGTGTGAGGAAGAGTGTCCTAATTTGTGTTACTGTGTAGCAACATTTTTAAGTGTGAGGAAGAGTGTCCTAATTTGTGCTACTGTGTAGCGACATATGAAATGCGAGGAAGATTGTCCTAATTTGTGTTACTGTGTAGCAAAATTTGAAAGTGTGAGGAAGAGTGTCCTAATTTGTGCTACTGTGCAGAAACATTTGAAAGTGTGAGGTAGAGTGTCCTAATTTGTGCCACTGTGTTGCAACATTTGAAAGTGTGAGGAAGAGTGTCCTAATTTGTGTTACTGTGCAGCAACATTTGAAAGTGTGAGGTAGAGTGTCCTAATTTGTGCCACTGTGTAGCAACATTTGAAAGTGTGAGGAAGAGTGTCCTAATTTGTGTTACTGTGCAGCAACATTTGAAAGTGTGAGGTAGAGTGTCCTAATTTGTGCCACTGTGTTGCAACATTTGAAAGTGTGAGGAAGAGTGTCCTAATTTGTGTAACACTGCAGCAACATTTGAAAGTGTGAGGAAGAGTGTCCTAATTTGTGCTACTGTGCAGAAACATTTGAAAGTGTGAGGTAGAGTGTTCTAATTTGTACCACTGTGTAGCAACATTTGAAAGTGCGAATGAAGAGTGTCCTAATTTGTGTTACTGTGCAACAAAATTTACGAATCACTTTTTTTCGCTGTTATTACTTTCTGTATGTCAACTTTAACTTCAATCCTTACAGGAAAAATGGATTTAACGTTCATTGTATTAAATGACCAACGTGAATTTGATGGGTGATATGATCAATATTACTCTAGACAGCCTTTCATTACCAGAAACAACTCTCTTCTTTCCAGAAACTCCACCCACCTATTCCAGAAACATCATCCACCTTTCCGTGAAGCATCACCCACCTTTCCCAGAAACCTCACCCACCTTTCACAGAAACATCACCCACCTTTCCCAGCAACAGCACCCTTCTTTCCCAGAAAAATTACCCACCTTTCCCAGAAACAGCACCATTCTTTCCCAGAAACATCACACCTTTCCCAGGAACATCACCCACCTTTCCCAGAAACATCACTCACCTTTCGAGAAACATCACCCATCTTTCCCAGAAACACCACCCACCTTTCGCAGGAACACCATCCGTCTTTCCAGAAACATTACCCTTCTTTCCCAGAAACATCACCCACCTTCCCCAGAAACACCACATCCTTTCCAGAAACAGCACCCTTCTTTCCCAGAAACATCACCCACCCTTCACAGAAACACCACCCACCGTTCCCAGAAACACCACCCACCTTTCCCAGAAACACCACCCTTCTTTCCCAGAAACATCACTCTTCTTTCCCAGAAATAGCACCCATCTTTCCCAGAAACACCACCCACCTTTCCCAGAAACAGCACCCTTCTTTCAAAAAAACATCACTCACCTTTCCCAGAAACACCACCCTTCTTTTACCAGAAACATCATCCACCTTTCCCAGAAACATCACCCACCTTTCCCAGAAACACCACTCTTCTTTCCAAGAAACATCACCCTTCTTTCCCAGAAGCACACCCTTCTTTTCCAGAAACACCACCCACCTTTCCCAGAAACATCACCCACCTTTCCCTTAAACACCACCCACCTTTCACAGAAACACCACCCTTCCTTCCCAGAAACACCGCCCTTCTTTCCCAGAAATATCACCCTTCGTCCCAGAAACACCATCCACCTTTCCCAAAAACATCAGCCTTCTTTCCCAGGAACACCACCCACCTTTCCCAAAAACATCAGCCTTCTTTCCCAGGAACACCACCCACCTTTCCCAGAAACATCACCCACCTTTCCCAGAAACACCACCCACCTTTCCCAGAAACACCACCCTTCTTTCCCAGCAACACCACCCTTTTTTCCAAGAAATATCACCCTTCTTCCCAGAAACATCACCCACCTTTCCCAGAAACACCGCCCTTCCTTCCCAGAAACACCACCCAGCTTTCCCAGGAACACCGCCCTTCTTTCCCAGAAATATCACCCACCTTTCCCAGGAACACCACCTTTCTTTTCCGAAACACCGCCCTTCTTTCCCAGAAACATCACACACCTTTCCCAGGAACACCACCCTTCTTTTCATGAAACACCACCCTTCTTTTCGGAAACACCACCCTTCTTTCCGAGAAACATCACACACATTTCCCAGGACACCACCCTACTTTCCTTGAAACAATGCCCTTCTTACCTTGAAACACCACCCTTCTTACACCGAAACACCAACCTTATTTTACAGAAACACTACCCTTCTTTTTCTGAAACACCATCCTTCTTACCTTGAAACACCACCCTTCTTACACCGAAACACCACCCTTATTTTACAGAAACACTACCCTTCTTTTCCTGAAACACCACCCTTCTTTCCCTGAAACATCACACACCTTTCCCAGTAATACCACCCTTCTTTCCCAGATACATCATACACCTTTCCCAGGAAAACCACCTTCTTTCCCAGAAACATCACACACCTTTCCCAGGAACACCACCCTTCTTTCCCAGAAACGTCACCCACCTTTCCCAGAAACACCACCCTTCTTTCCTAGAAACATCATACACCTTTCCAGGAAAACCACCCTTCTTTCCCAGAAACATCACACACCTTTCCCAGGAACACCACCCTTCTTTCCCAGAAACATCACCCACCTTTCCCAGGAACACCACCTTTCTTTCATTATTTCCCAGAAATATCACCCACCTTTCCCAGGAACACCACCCTTCTTTCCCAGAAACATCACCCACCTTTCCCAGGAACACCACCCTTCTTTCCCAGAAACATCACACACATTTCCCAGGAACACCACCCTTCTTTCCCAGAAACATCACACACATTTCCCAGGAACACCACCCTTCTTTCCCAGAAACATCACACACATTTCCCAGGAACACCACCCTTTTTTCCCAGAAACATCACCCACCTTTCACCAGGAACACCACCCTTCTTTCCCAGAAACAATGCCCTTCTTACCCAGAAACACCACCCTTCTTTCCCAGAAACACCACCCTTCTTTTACAGAAACAGCGCTATTCTTTTCCAGAAACACCACCCTTCTTTTACAGAAACACCACTCTTCTTTTTCCGTAAGCAACGCCCTTCTTTCCCAGAAACACCACACTTCATTTCCAAAAACGGCGCCCGTCTTTCACAGAAACAACGCCCTTCTGTTACAGAAACAGCGCTATTCTTTCCCAGAAACTACGCACTTCTTTTTCAGAAACAGTGTCCCTTTTCCCAGAAACAAGATGAAGATACAATTGTGTTTATGGTAAAATGATCTTCACTAAACGATCGTTGGTTCAATTAAAGTTTCTTTTTTTTTAACATACCAGCGAAGGTTAAACTGGACGTCCAGTATTGTACACGGCTGTATTGTCGGATCTTCCTACTTCTCGTCCTCTAACTTCCAACTTTGCGACTCTGCAGCGACGCCTACTTCCCCTGACTACGACTTCACGACAACGATAGTCCTGGTTAACTGTATTCTTTTATTAGTGAACATATTTGATTTGACTTCTTATTTTCGCTTATCAATGTAATTTCTTTGTTCTCAGTAAGTGTTGCTAAAGGCATTTAGTGAAAGTTGCAGATCTGTACAAATGCATTTAGTGAAGGTTGCAGTTCTGTACAAAGGCATTTAGTGAAAGTTGCAGATCTGTACCAACGCATTTACTGAAAGTTGCAGATCAGGACAAAGGCATTTAGTGAAAGTTGCAGATCTGTAGAAAGGCATTTAGTGAAAGTTGCAGATCTGTACAAAGGCATTTACTGAAAGTTGCAGATCAGGACAAAGGCATTTAGTGAAAGTTGCAGATCTGTACAAAAGCATTTAGTGAAAGTTGCAGATCTGTACAAAGGTTGTTTAACACCACTACAATAAATTGTTATTAACAGCCAATTGCAACAATGGAAATAGAGCATAGACGCTGAAATTAAGTACATCTCTGTCTCCACTCTTCCATCACACAATTCTGGTACACCTCCCTATCTTTCCCCTTCCCGTTTCACTCTTAAGAAAAATAGAGCAGATGGGAAGAGATCTTAAACTGATGGCCTGAAGGATGGAGAAGTTGATGGGAGAGTACCGACGAATAAGTCAGACGAAAGCGACTTTTTGAGAGATGAGCTGGAGTTGTGGTAGCATTATTAATCAAGGCAACCAAACTAGATTGGCGCGGCCGTGGAAGGGAAAAACCGCCGATTTATCTCCCCTATGATCGAACAAAGATATGAGAAATCACTCTTCTGGTCCCAATCTCTCTTTTTCCTTGTCTGATTTAGTGTGTAAAGCCGCCACTTCCATCTCCGGTTATTGCTTCCAGGCTTCATCTTCTTGGTCCTTCATATTTTTCTACCCTTTCGCTTAATTTTATTATCACCCCACGCACCATTTCCCCACCCATGGCTCGCCTCCGCTCAAACCCAAGAGACAAGCCACAAAACTCAAAGTTGGTAATGAGTCAGCAGCGATCCCCGAAAAGGCACGCCCCGACCGCGAAATGCCTCTCATTAAAATCACCAACTTTTTGTCTTGTGGTTTTTTTTTTTTTTTTGCCGGGGCGGAAAGGGGATGAATTAGAAATGAAGAAAATGTAATTAACTACCTCAGCAACACCACCAAAATTTAGCAATCTTTAATTTCTTGTCGTGCAGAAACGGTTGTGCCCTTGGGACGTGATCGTGAGGTTTGGAGGCCTGGATTTGTAGGTTTACTTGCTCAAACGCTACTTAAGATGGTCAATGTTCATGTGAAGGAGGAGAGTCCCCAGAGGAATCTAGGACAGTTTACTAGTGTTAGAGTTAGTAGTTTCAAGTGAAATGGTAAATGTTTGAGTGCTTGTATTCATTGTGAGGACGATTTTACTGAATATATGGGTGTTTGTTCATTGTGAGGACGATTTTACTGAATATATGAGTGTTTGTTCAATGTGAAGTCGAGTTTGATGGATGTATGTGCATTTGTTCAATGTGAGGACGATTTTGTTGGATGTGTGTGTTGTGTTTGTTCAATGTGAAGTCGATTTTGATGGATGTTTGCGTGTTTGTTCAATGTGAAGTCGATTTTGCTGAATGTATGTGTGTTTGTTCAATATGAGACCGATTTCGTTAAATACGTGTGTTTGTTCATTGTCGATCATATTTTGATGGATGTGTGTGTGTGAGTGTGTTAAATAAGATGTGAGACTATGTGTGTTCATTGCAGGATGATTTTGGAGTGTGTACGTAGTCAATTTCAGGTTGATTTTGGTGGAGGGGTGTTTTGTGTTAATATGTTCATTGTGAAATTGATTTGAGTGAGAATGTGTGTATGTGTGTGTTTTTTGTGAAATTGATTTGAATGAGAATGTGTGATGTGTATGTTCATTGTGAAATTGATTTGAGTGAGAATGTGTATATGTGTGTGTTCCTTGTCAGGTTCATTTTGGTGAAATTGTATGTGTTTTCAATATGAACTGAGTAACTTCAGCTCTGGTGATTTTTGCCCAGATATCTGGTGCTATAACGGTGTTTCTATATATAACGATGTAAGCTAATATATTGTGCTATAACGATGATAACCGAATCATCTTGAGTTATAACGATCTAAGGGGATCTAACTTGAAATGCAACAATCATACATGAAGCAACCTGTGTGATAACAATCTTATCTAATCGACCACAACAATTAAACACAAACTTAGCTAAGATAACTTGTTTTGCAATAATATTAATTGAGATAACTTTTGCTAAAACAATCTCAGATGAGAAAAAAATAGAATCTATGTGATTGGCAAACTCCAGAATGCAAGATGCCCTAGAAAAACTTGAAAGGTGGACAAACACCTGGCTGCTACCTTTTAATATAAAAAAAAATACTAGTTACACAATTTTCAGCCTATCAGGAAACACACCCTGCAAATTTGAAGATAAAAGACCACACACTTCCTATTGACCAAAACCCAACATATCTTGGCGTCATGACGCCATGGATTGCAGAAAGACATGGATAAATCAGATAGACAAAGCAAGAAAATTGTCAAAAAATGAACAAATACTATGAAAAAATTTGCAGGGACGGACTGGGGTGGGGGGGGGGGCAGACAGCAATATCTTGAACGACTATACACAGGAAGAGTAAGACCAGTCCTTTAGTATGGAGTCACAGCCTGGCTGCAGCTTCCAAATCATAGCTTAGCAAAATTTATCAGAACACAAACCAGGCTGTCCGAATCATCTAGTGCTATGAAATCCACACCTATAGGAGACACTAGAAACAGTAACAGGCCTACAACCATTTGAAGATAGAAGGAAAACTAAAGTAATGCAACAAGCGGAGAAATACAAAAGGCTTCCTAACCATCCCATGTACCAAAGAATAACCAGCTTCCAAAAAGGAAGGCTAAAGAGGAGCAACTTTACGCAATCTCCAAAGAATTGACAACGCTCTAGCAGCCCAGCACTGTCCCAAACAATGCCAAAACCCATACGCACTTCCAGTATGACTCCCCACGGAAAATATAAAATACCAGAGCTTAAGGAAGACATAACAAGTGTCATGAAAAAATGCACCCAAACAGACACATAAAGAAAGCACATGCCAGAAAAATACATAAACGACAACTACCAACAGGACTCCTGGTCACATATATACGCGGATGGCTCTGCTACAAACGCCAGCAGAAGTGGAGGAGGTGGTGTGTTCTTAGGGCTGAATAAACTGGAAGAGATTATCAAGTCAATAGCTACTGGGGAACTCTCAAACAACTTTAAAGCAGACACTGAAGTCCTCAAAGACGCTGTATAACTGGCTATTGAACACAAAAATAACATGCACAACAAATTTGTGATACTGACTGATGCTCTGTCAGTCTCAACAACTCTAAAAAAAACAAAAAAACTCCAGGAACAGCGAGCTAGATGACTTGAAAACAACCCTAGACCAATTGTGCAACAACTTCCAAAAAGTGATCTTCCACTGAATACCATCATACTGTAATACACAAGGAAACTAACGCGCAGACCATCTAGCTAAGGAGTGAGGGAGATTACCATGAGAACCATCTGATCAGCTATGATGAAGCCAAATCTATCTTCAAAGGCCAGTATCAAGAAAATTAGAAACAAATACATACAAAGTATAACGATTGGGACGGATACCTTCAACTATTCAGGAGGGATCAAGTCATCATACCTCGCCTACGCACTGGCCACAACAGAATGAGAAACTACATGTTCACTAAACTAAAAATAGAACAGATAAATGTACGCGATAAGTACGAGACTTGAACCGGCGTCTTAGCACGCGAGTTTCCACCCATATGTGCTTGGCCGCCTATCCAGAAATGTTCGGAGATTTCTGGATAGTGTCGCCTCAAGTATCGAAACTCACGATGCGAGACGACATTCCTCACCTTCCCAGGGTAGTACCCTGGTACCCATTTCTGCCAACGGTTGGGTCGACCGTGGGGGTATTTTTTTTTCTACCATGAGTACAATTCACACTGCTTCCAGCGGGAATCGAACACAAGATAGGAAATACCAGCCAATGCTACTGTACCCTGAATGACATGACAACAGAACACGTTCTACAGGATTGTCCCCTGTACACAGGCCTTAGGAGATCAATGTGGCTCATGCCCACCTCTCTGGAAGAGAAACTCTACAGGTCAACCGAATCACTGAAACAGACAGCAGCATTCATAAGAGAGTTCGAAGTCCTAGTCTGAATGAACCAAGATCGCAGAAGAAGAAAAAAGGTGAGAAAAAACAATGAGCGCGAAGAAATGTTGTGGTATAACGCTGTTGCAACACATTAGTGTCTGACCTGGACACAAAGCTCGAGAAGACGAGGAATAAATAACTTAGAAATGTTTCTCACGACCACAGTGAAACAAGGGTAGTCAGAAGACAAATCTAGACATCGAACTGACCAATGGTATAATATCTAGACCCCTCAACGGCAAATGTTAGACAGCAAAACCAAAGAGGATACATGTCTCTTTCAGCTCATTCACCTCGTTGCCTCCTAGATGATCGCTCGAACCTGCCATACTAGGCCAAGAGTTTGCGGAGGACAGATGAGCAGGAAAGGTGTTAACACTTGTAGCGAGAGTTGGACATTGTCATTATCCTTGATTGGGCAAATTGTAACTAGAAACTATGAAGTAGATAGTTTGTTAGAAATAACGCCTTAGCAATTAATGCAGGAGAATGTTAATCTAAACTGGAGGTTCCAGAACTGTCACTAAGGGATGGTTCGCTAGACCAGAGTTGTTACTGAAAGTAACGGTTCGTAGATGGAAGAGATGACAATCAGAGTGGCAAGATAGGAGTGCAGAGAATGAATTATTCAATGATGAATTATGAGTTGTGCTATTCTCGTAGGCAGGATGAGGTATAATTGGAGTGTTTGAAATAAGATATGAAGATCTTACTATGTCAGGTATATATGAGCTTTCATGTGCGTTGCCTTCGAAAGATTGTGAACATCAAATGGCACGACAAGTTAATTAACTCTAATGTCTTACAACGAACCAAACTCCCATCCATCAATTCAACTCTTATGAGTCGTAGAATAAATTGGTTGGGTCACTTAAGAAGAATTTGCAAATAATTGTATTCCCAAACAAATAAGTTATGGCGAACTAAAGGACGGAAAGAGACAAAAGAGCAATCACTGCTAATATATAGGGATATTTGCTGGGCTTCCTTGAGTGAATTCTCTACAGTGAAAGGAGCTTGGAGTATCTAGCTGGAGATAGTAAATAGCACATGGAGAAAACAATAAAAAGTGGTACAACAACTTTCGATACAGTGCCGATTTTCAATTTAGAAGACAAAAGGCGCAGGAGAAAGAAGACTAGGCCAGGCACCACATATACATCTTGTTCGTTCTGCAGATGGATCTGTCTATCCAATATTGGCAGATTCAGCCAGGAGAGACGCTGTTCAGGAAAGCAGCATGCAGAATAAGACACTAATAATTTTACCAAACTACTGACTTATCGTGATAGATTGCTACCAACCATCTGTCAAGACACCAAAGGCCATATATATATGTATATATCATCATCATCATCATCAAGTACCAAGCCTGCTGGCGTAGGTGACCATGTCTCTCCACAACTTTCGATCACGACAGTTATTTATCATTTCTGTTGGTGACCTACTGCAGAGCCATTCTCTTAAGCTGTCTGGTATCTTTTCTCTTTGCTTCCCTCTATCTCTATGTATGTATGTATGTATGTATGTATATATATATATATATATATATATATATATATATATATATATATATATATATATATATATATTATGTGTGATACCAGTGCTAACATCTATCTATTGACCTTTCGAGCCGTAACCGGCCCATAGGGCGTAGACCAAGATACACCTTCTCCTATATGAATTTTTGTTCTAGCAGTTTTCTTTTAAAGATATTTTATTAAATCTCGCCATCTGTCTCTGTTCTGTGCAAGCAGTTCTATCTCATTGAGGGAGCCGATTCCTGCTGCTCTTGCCTCTCTCATCAATGTTCTTCTCAGTGTCTCCCTGGGTCTTCCTCTTTTTCTTTTACCTGTTGTTTCCCATATGAGGGCTTGCTTTGCTATTCGATTATTATCTCTTCTCATCACATGTCCAACGTATGACCATCGTCTTTTCTTTATTACTGAAGATATTAGTGGTTGATTGGCGATTTCTCTAATTTCCTCGTTTGTTTTGAATTCGTTCCATTCTATACCAAGTATTATATACCAAGTGCTAACATATGGATGAGAAATTTGGAAATCTACCAAAACTTTAAATAAATAATTAAATGCCTTTAAAACAAACGTCTTCGTAGGATCTCAAACATAAGCTGAAATAATATATTTCAAATTAACAGGTAAGTCACGAATCAAAACAAGAATATGTGTCGAGCTTTATAAGAAGAAGGCGTTGGAAACACATCGGCTATGTGCTGAGAATAAGAGTAAACAAAGAAAGATTTCCCGTCAGGCTTTCACGTGGAAACCATCTGGTGAAAGAAAACAAGGTAGACCATGAGAATCGCTACGCACAACAATTATTAGTGAAGGCTCAACCATTGTACTCAGAAACAACCAAGAACTACAAGAACTAGCCGCAAATTGTCGATCGCGAAGAACTATGACTTCCGTCCTGTGTGCCGTCTTCGGCCAGGGTGGAAAATGATGATGATATGATGATGATGATGATATGATGATATGATGATGATGATATGATGATATGATGATGATGATATGATGATGATGATGATGATATGATGATGATGATGATGATGATGATGATATGATGATGATGATGATATATGAAGAATATTTAATTCTTTTGAAATTACTTCATAGTTTTGAAGAGAAGGGAATGATTTGTTGATATTGGTTGAAAGTAAGAACAACGTTGTATCCAATTTGATGCTGTTTTGTCCAACGGTGCAACACTGTTAACAAAGTTGTCTCATTTATGCTGAAAAATCCCATGACATAACAATGTTAGCTTAAATTGTATGTGCTTTAAAGATGTTAGGTTAGACATGTTGTATTATAACGTTGCAATCTAACAAATGTGCTATAATGATGTTAGGTAAGATATATTGTTCTGTAACGATGTTTGAAATGATTTAGGAAAAATGAAAAAAATATGTACATATAGAAAACAAAATAGAAAAAAAACTGTATGGTTAAATCTTCACATAACAAGTGAAAAACACATATCAGAACGACGTTTCGGTTCAATAGGCTTTCAACAGTGACAAACATACAACACATGTACAAATATGTATTTAAAATAAAAAAAATAAATAATAAAAAAATCAAACTAGAAGGAGAAATGAAAGGAAAATGATAATAAAGTTTTCCAGTAAGATCGGATGTGGAAAGAACGGACGTGTGCTTGGGGTGCGTGTGTGCGCACAAAAGTGAAAATGTGCGCACACAGAACGCAGTAACAGAAGTTTCCAAAAACAGGTCCATGCGAATACAAAAAGCGCAAGAAACAGACTAGAGAGGAGCAGAGATAGAGATCTCGTAGAGTGGGGTAATAGATATAGGTTACAGACAAAGTTATACCGTGTGGATTAGTAGAGGAGAGATGTGAATAGCATATCATTTGTTTATAATAATGTTTATTAAGCATGAACAACAAAGAATAAGGGACAGCCACAGGGAAACTATGTGTAGGAATGTGACACAGTAATGCCTCGTGGGGTCAGCGAACCAAATTGAACTATAAAGCGATTCTGCAAGGCAAACCGACTGCAGTCGCTGGAGTGGCAGAGGACAATACCAGTGATACGGATGTCTTTTCCTTTATGGTCTGAAGAATTAAAGTGGGACGCAACTGGAGTGCCAGAATTATTTTGCACATCTCGAAGGTGTTCACAAAATCTTACTGCTAAACATCGACCACACTCGCCAATATAAGTCATGTGACATCGTTGGTATATGATAGCATAAATTATATTGCGGGACAGACATGTGAAACCATCCCTGATCTTGAATCTTTCCTTAGGGAATCAGACAGAGTCGGTGCGGAGCACATAAGCACAGGTTATGCAGTTACGTCCACAGGGAACCGTATCAAAGTGTTTATGGTCGGAGCGTGGGAGACAGCTCCTAACAATAATGTCCTTTACATTCTTGTCGAGTTTGAAAGCGGCCTTAGGGGGATCACACACAAAAAACTCATTTGTTTTGTTTGAATTGTGTTCAGTAGTTCTCTTTTCATTTGTAATTGCTTTAAGGTTTCATCGTCTGTTTTCTTTTCTTTCCATCCAATTCTTCCTATACTTCTATAAATCCATATTTCAATGGCTCAATTTTCTGTTCTGTTTTCTTGTCTAATGTCCATGCTTCTGCACCATACAGGAATGTTGAGAAGATATATTATTTGCTATTCTTAGTTTTAGCCCTGTTGTTATATATTTTGATGTTGATATATTTTTCATGGTATTCAAATTACTTGTTGTCATTCCTATTTTGTTTATTTCAGTTTTACATTTTCCATCACTGGCTATAGTTTGTCCAAAGTAGTTGTAACTCTGAACTGTCCCCAGGCCTATTCCCTCAACTTTTAAATCAACTTCTAGGTTTTGAGTATTGTTTTAGTTTTTTGGATATTTATATCTAATCCGTATTCTTTGCTTATCATGTTTATTTCATTATGTAATTGTTATAGATCTTTAGGATTTTCTGCAAGTAATACAATATCATCAGCATATCTTAGGTTATTGATTATCTTTCTATTAATTAGGCCTGACATCTTTGTGATGTTTTTAAAGATTTGCTCAGTGTGTAGATTGACTAAGATTGGCATCCCTGTCTTACTCCTCTTTTTATATCAATAGGTGTAGAGTTCTCAGTGTTATATTTTATTATTGTTGATATATATATATATATATTGTTTAGTATAAATTACATATTAGTCGTATGTCCCTGTCTACTAGATGTATATTTCTTAGGTAGTTTTTAAGTTGTTTATGGTGTATTCTATAAAAAGCTTTAGTGTAGTCTATGTAGCAGACACATAATGGGTTGTTTACTTCTGTGTTTTTGTTCGATTAATGACATCGTGCACAATATGGTTTTTCCTAAATCCAGATTGTTGTTCTTCTAATTCCATATTGATTTGTTTTTGTATACTTCCTTGCATAACTTTTAGCAAGATTTTTGTTACATGGCTCATTAGGCTTTTTGTTCTAAAATCACTGCATTCAACTGCACCATTCTTTTTAGACAATGCAATGAAAGTTAATTGTTTTAGTTCATTTGATATGTATTCTGTATGGTATGTTTTGTTGCATATGTCTGTGATCACTTCAATGCCAAAATCTTCTAATGCCTTTATCATCTCTGTATGTATGTTGTCAGGTCCTGCTGCTTTTCCATTTTTATTGTTTGTTTACCCTTTTTTCTACTTCCGATTTTTAAATTTTATTGCCTGGTGTACATTTATAATTTGGTTCAGCAGACATATTTGTTGTTATAAATATGTCAACTGAGATATCTTCTGTAAAAAAAAGGTGTCATACGAATTCACGTGTGCTGTAAAGTTGTCAACTGAGATATCTTCTGTAAAAAAAAAGGTGTCATACGAATTCACGTATGCTGTAAAGATGTCAACTGAGATGTCTTTTGTAAAAAAAAAAATATGTTAATTTAGGTATCTTTTGATATACAAAGTTGATATGTCTTATGAAATGAAGATATCAGTTGAAATATCCATTTGTATTGAAGATATCAGCTAAGACATCTTCTCTAGTAAAGATGTCACCAGAGATACTTAGAGAAATACGGTTGGTTGTCAGCTAAGATATCTTCTCTAGTAAAGATGTCACTAGAGATACTTAGAGAAATACGGTTGGTTGTCAGCTAAGACATCTTCTCTAGTAAAGATGTCACCAGAGATACTTAGAGAAATACGGTTGGTTGTCAGCTAAGACATCTTCTCTAGTAAAGATGTCACCAGAGATACTTAGAGAAATACGATTGGTTGTCAGCTAAGATATCTTCTCTAGTACAGATGTCACCAGAAATACTTAGAGAAATACGGTTGGTTGTCAGCTAAGACATCTTCTCTAGTAAAGATGTCACCAGAGATACTTAGAGAAATACGGTTGGTTGTCAGCTAAGATATCTTCTTTAGTAAAGATGTCACCAGAGATACTTACAGAAATACGGTTGGTTGTCAGCTAAGATATCTTGCGTTGAAAAGATGTTCATTGAAATATGGTGTGTTTTAAACACGTAAGTTTATATTTCTTAAATTATATAAATGTTAGCGAAGACATTTATTGTGATGTAAATGTCTGGTGCGATAATTTTAATTATAAAGTCAACCGATATCTTGTGTCATAAGATGACTGCTCAGATATCATGAACTACAGAGTTGTTAGCTGAGATCGCTTATGTTATAAAGATGTCACATGGGATATCGAATGTTATAAAGATGTTACATGGGATATCGTATGTTATAAAGATGTCACATGGGATATCGTATGTTATAAAGATGTTACATGGGATATCGATGTCAGTTACGATATATTGCATTATAAAGATGTCAATTACGATATATTGCATTATAAAATGTCAGGTACGATAGATTGCATTATAAGATGTCAGTTGCAATATATTGCATTATAAGATGTCAGTTATGATATATTGCATTATAAAGATGTCAGTTACGATATATTGCATTATAAAAATGTCAGTTACGATATATTGCATTATAAAATGTCAGGTACGATAGATTGCATTATAAGATGTCAGTTACGATATATTGCATTATAAGATGTCAGTTACGATGTATTGCATTATAAAGATGTCAGTTACGATATATTGCATTATAAGATGTCAGTTACGATATATTGCATTATAAAAATGTCAGTTACGATATATTGCATTATAAAATGTCAGGTACGATATATTGCATTATAAGATGTCAGTTACGATATATTGCATTATAAAGATGTCAGTTACGACATATTGCATTATAAGATGTCAGTTACGATATATTGCATTATAAAAATGTCAGTTACGATATATTGCATTATAAAATGTCAGGTACGATATATTGCATTATAAGATGTCAGTTACGATATATTGCATTATAAAGATGTCAGTTACGATATATTGCATTATAAGATGTCAGTTACGATATATTGCATTATAAAATGTCAGTTACGATATATTGCATTATAAAATATCAGGTACGATATATTGCATTATAAGATGTCAGTTACGATATATTGCATTATAAAGATGTCAGTTACGATATATTGCATTATAAGATGTCAGTTACGATATATTGCATTATAAGATGTCAGTTACGATATATTGCATTATAAAGATGTCAGTTACGATATATTGCATTATAAAAATGTCAGTTACGATATATTGCATTATAAAATGTCAGGTACGATAGATTGCATTATAAGATGTCAGTTACGATATATTGCATTATAAGATGTCAGTTACGATGTATTGCATTATAAAGATGTCAGTTACGATATATTGCATTATAAAATGTCAGGTACGATATATTGCATTATAAGATGTCAGTTACGATATATTGCATTATAAAGATGTCAGTTACGATATATTGCATTATAAGATGTCAGTTACGATATATTGCATTACAAAAATGTCAGTTACGATATATTGCATTATAAAATATCAGGTACGATATATTGCATTATAAGATGTCAGTTACGATATATTGCATTATAAAGATGTCAGTTACGATATATTGCATTATAAGATGTCAGTTACGATATATTGCATTATAAAAATGTCAGTTACGATATATTGCATTATAAAATGTCAGGTACGATAGATTGCATTATAAGATGTCAGTTACGATATATTGCATTATAAAGATGTCAGTTACGATATATTGCATTATAAGATGTCAGTTACTATAGATATCATTATAAGATGTCAGTTACGATATATTGCATTATAAAGATGTCAGTTACGATATATTGCATTATAAAATGTCAGGTACGATAGATTGCATTATAAGATGTCAGTTACGATATATTGCATTATAAGATGTCAGTTACGATATATTGCATTATAAAAATGTCAGTTACGTTATATTGCATTATAAAGATGTCAGTTACGATAGATTGCATTATAAGATGTCAATTACGATATATTGCATTATAAAGATGTCAGTTACGATATATTGCATTATAAGATGCCAGTTACAATAGATATCATTATAAGATGTCAGTTACGATATATTGCATTATAAAGATGTCAGTTACGATATATTGCATTATAAAATGTCAGGTAGGATAGATTGCATTATAAGATGTCAGTTACGATATATTGCATTATAAAAATGTCAGTTACGATATATTGCATTATAAAAATGTCAGTTACGATATATTGCATTATAAAATGTCAGGTACGATAGATTGCATTATAAGATGTCAGTTACGATATATTGCATTATAAAGATGTCAGTTACGATATATTGCATTATAAGATGTCAGTTACTATAGATATCATTATAAGATGTCAGTTACGATATATTGCATTATAAAGATGTCAGTTACGATATATTGCATTATAAAATGTCAGGTACGATAGATTGCATTATAAGATGTCAGTTACGATATATTGCATTATAAGATGTCAGTTACGATGTATTGCATTATAAAGATGTCAGTTACGATATATTGCATTATAAGATGTCAGTTACGATATATTGCATTATAAAAATGTCAGTTACGATATATTGCATTATAAAATGTCAGGTACGATATATTGCATTATAAGATGTCAGTTACGATATATTGCATTATAAAGATGTCAGTTACGATATATTGCATTATAAGATGTCAGTTACGATATATTGCATTATAAAAATGTCAGTTACGATATTTTGCATTATAAAGATGTCAGTTACGATAGATTGCATTATAAGATGTCAGTTACGATATATTGCATTAAAAAGATGTCAGTTACGATATATTGCATTATAAGATGCCAGTTACAATAGATATCATTATAAGATGTCAGTTACGATATATTGCATTATAAAGATGTCAGTTACGATATATTGCATTATAAAATGTCAGGTACGATAGATTACATTATAAGATGTCAGTTACGATATATTGCATTATAAGATGTCAGTTACGATATGTTGCATTATAAAGATGTCAGTTACGATATATTGCATTATAAAAATGTCAGTTACGATATATTGCATTATAAAATGTCAGGTACGATAGATTGCATTATAAGATGTCAGTTACGATATATTGCATTATAAGATGTCAGTTACGATGTATTGCATTATAAAGATGTCAGTTACGATATATTGCATTATAAGATGTCAGTTACGATATATTGCATTATAAAAATGTCAGTTACGATATATTGCATTATAAAATGTCAGGTATGATATATTGCATTATAAGATGTCAGTTACGATATATTGCATTATAAAGATGTCAGTTACGATATATTGCATTATAAGATGTCAGTTACGATATATTGCATTATAAAAATGTCAGTTACGATATATTGCATTATAAAATGTCAGTTACGATATATTGCATTATAAGATGTCAGTTACGATATATTGCATTATAAAGATGTCACTTACGATATATTGCATTATAAGATGTCAGTTACGATATATTGCATTATAAAAATGTCAGTTACGATATATTGCATTATAAAATGTCAGGTACGATAGATTGCATTATAAGATGTCAGTTACGATATATTGCATTATAAAGATGTCAGTTACGATATATTGCATTATAAGGCGTCAGTTACTATAGATATCATTATAAGATGTCAGTTACGATATATTGCATTATAAAGATGTCAGTTACGATATATTGCATTATAAAATGTCAGGTACGATAGATTGCATTATAAGATGTCAATTACGATATATTGCATTATAAGATGTCAGTTACGATATGTTGCATTATAAAGATGTCAGTTACGATATATTGCATTATAAGATGTCAGTTACGATATATTGCATTATAAAGATGTCAGTTACGATCTCATCATCATCATCAAGTCACGAGCCTACTGGCGTAGGTGATCATGTCTCTCCACAACTGTCGATCTCGGCAGCCATTTATCATTTTATTGTTGACCTTCTGCCAAGCCATTCTCTTAAGCTGTCTGTTATGTTTTCTCTTTGCTTCCCCCTATCTCTTCGTCCTCAATTTTTCCGTTTGTTACAATATATTCCAGTTGTTCTCTTCTCATTACATGGTAAAAAAATGAAATTCCTAATATTGGAAATTAGCTCTCTTTTTGCTTTTACCTCTCTCAGAACATCTTCATTGCTCTTCTTAGCTGTCCATTGTACTCTCAACATTCTTCTGTAAAACCACATTTCTACAGACTCCAGTGATTTTCTTGTCTGTTGTCCTATTGTCCATGATTCGCATCCATATGTTAAGACTGGCTCTACATAACATTTAAGAACTCTTTTCTTGTTTCTATTGTCAAAAATGGATTGCATAGTATCTTTCTCATTTTTTGGAAAGCTGCTTTTGCTGAGTCATTCTGCATCTCACCTCTTTTGTACATTTTCCGTCTGAGGTTAACAAAGTTCCAAAATATTTAAATTCATTTACCTGTTTTAATATTGTTCCACTTGTCTTTATTTTACACTGAGGTGATGTCTTTTTCTTTGTTGTTACCATTACCTCTGTCTTTTTGCTATTAAGACTGAGTCCTTTATTTTTGTTTTCTTTCACTATAATGTCAAACATTTCTTGTAACTCGTTTTCACTCTTAGCGATTAAGATTGTATCATCAGCATACCTTAGATTATTTATATTATGACCTCCAATTGTTATTCCAGGCATGCCCTTATGGATCTTAAAATAATCTGTTTTATTTGTTGAAACATTTCCAATTGGTTTCCAGTTCTTAAGGCCGCTGTTTGATGCCAGTACATGTTCTTTACTATTCTTAGATCTTTGCTGTCTACGTTTATGCTTTCTAAAATTTTGATTATTTCTTGTTGCTTTACTTTGTCGAATGCCTTGGTGTAATCTATGAAACATAGGTATAGATCTGTTTTCACCTTTATGGCTCTTTCTACTAAAGATCTTATAATATAAATGACATTGCTTGTTCCTTTATCTCTATCAAAACCACACTGTTCATCGCTAATTTCTGGACTGATTTTGTTTCGCACTCTTCGCATGATGATTCTTAGTAATATCTTAGTCATATGACTCATAAGGCTTATTGTGCGATGATCATCGCATTCAATCACACCAGATTTCTTTGGTGGGGCTATGAATATTGATTTGAGCATGTCGTCTGGTATATATTCGCTGTTGTAGATATCATTCAATATTTTTGTTATTATTTCTATTTCAAAATCACCCATGGCTTCAATCTCTTCTTTAGTTATATTATCTGGTCCAGGAGCTTTGCCTGCTTTCATATTGCGCAAGGCGTCTTCCACTTCTTCTCTGAGTATTTCTGGTCCTTCTCCATTATCCTTAATATTTACTTCCGTTCCTTCAGCATTATAAAGATCTTTAATGTGTTCTGTCCATCGTTCCCTTAAGTTTTCTTGATCAATCAACAGTTCTCTTTCCTTTGATCCTAGACATCCAGTTTTTGATTGCGTTTTTCTTCCTGTTAATTCCTCAACTTGTTTGCATTTAGCTTTAGCATCTCCTTTTTGTTGCATTTCAATCTCTTTGCATCTCTCTTTTAGCCATGCTTCTTTTGCTTCAATGCATTTTACTACAATTTCTTTATTTAATCTCTTATACTGATCTTTATTTTCTTTATTTCTTCTTCTTTTTGTGTCTATTAGCTGCAAAATGTCATATGTCATCCATTTCTTTCTTGAATTTGTCCTCACTGGTGGTATGAACTCTTTTGAACAACTGGTGGTATGAACGCAAAAGAGTTCATACCACCAGTTACAATATATGGCATTATAAAAATGTCATTTGCGATATATTGCATTATAAGATGTCAGTTACGATATATTGCATTATAAGATGTCAATTACGATATATTGCTTTATAAAGATGTCAGGTACGATATATTGCATTATAAAGATGTCAGTTACGATATATTGCATTATAAAGATGTCAGTTACGATATATTGCATTATAAGATGTCAGTTACGATATATTGCTTTATAAAGATGTCAGTTACGATATATTGCATTATAAAGATGTCAGTTACGATATATTGCATTATAAGGTGTCAGTTTCGATATATTGCATTATAAAGATGTCAGTTACGATATATTGCTTTATAAAGATGTCAGTAACGATATATTGCTTTATAAAGTTGTCAGTTACGATCTATTGCATTATAAAGATGTCAGTTACGATATATTGCATTATAAAGATGTCAGTTACGATATATTGCTTTATAAAGATGTCAGTTGCGATATATTGCATTATAAAGATGTCAGTTACGATATATTGCTTTATAAAGATGTCAGTTACGATATATTGCTTTATAAGATGTCAGTTACGATATATTGCATTATAAGATGTCAGTTACGATATATTGCATTATAAAGATGACAGTTACGATATATTGCATTATAAGATGTCAGTTACGATATATTGCATTATAAAGATGACAGTTTAGACAAATTGTGTTAGCAAAGTTAAGTACCTGCATTTCGTGTTTTTTGTGTATTGGTAATTGATTTATTGTATATGATGAAGGATGCTGTCCAATCGTCGTAGTTTGTCTCATCTGTCTACAGGTTTAGCTGCTTAATATCATTTTATGTGTATTTTCCTTGTGTTATGAAGATATCATCTCAGATTTCCTGTGTTATAAAAATGTCACATGAGATATATAAAAATGTCAGCTAAGATATCTTGTGTTATAAAGATGCCAGTTTGGATATGTTGTGCTATAAAGATGTCAGTTAAGAAATTGTATGCTATAAAGATGTCAGCTAGAATAATTTTTGTTGAAGATGTCTTTTAAAATGCACAGTGTTATAAAAATGTCAGCTACGATGTCATCTGTTATAAATATATCAAGTGAGATATCTTGATTTATAAAAGTGTCATATGAAATGTTCTGTTATAAGGATGTCATTTGAGATATCTTGTGCTAAAAGTGGTAGCAGTGTAACCTTCGTCAGGCATAGTTGACAATAGATTTTGCCACGCCTTTAGAAAATGTCATTTTTTTTTCTTCATCGTGTATTCTCTTTTTCTATGAGTCTGCTTCTTGTTTGAGTTGGAGCTTTAGAGTGTGTTTCCAAAGATTGCGGTCTGTAGCTATGACTTCCCAGGCTGCAAAGTTTATGTTCAGAGTCTTCATGTCATGTTTATACACGTCTATGGATCGGAGTTTTGGATGCCCCTAGTTTGCTATCTGCTAGTTGTCCTTAAAGTATATTTTCTTTTTATGTGCGGCCATCTTTTATAGGGGTTAAGTGACCAAGCAGACGTAACCTGCATCGTCTGAGTAGAGTGCTCGGCAGCCTGTGCGAGTGAGGACCTCTGCGTTTATCTTTCCTTGTGCTAACGAAGCTGCTAAAATATTATGTTTTATCAGTTTCCTCTTCTACAAAGAGAGTCTTTTGAGAAGTCCTGTTTAAAAACAAAAACAAAAAAACTTAGTTTTGACGACTGGGCATGTATTTAAGCACACAACAATATAACTTATATGCGTATAATTCTATGTAAATCGGAGTTACGTTTGTACCAGATATGCTTAACGTATTTATTATCTCATATATAAATTAGCAACTCAAAACTGACTTCTGGCTTAAAGGTAAGCAAATCAAAGCTGACAAAGACTCTGCTAAACTCTGTTCTGATTATCTAGGAAAATACAAATTGGCCAGGTTGAGTAAATGTGGGAAATAGAAGGCAAGCCCGAGCATCTCCCTAACTTCCTTCCACCCATAATAATAATTATAATTCATTAATTAAACCTTGACCAGCTTATATGTTTGCGCTGATATGCGTATGTCTCGCATTAAATAGTTACAGAATGTTACAACACCTATATTCCTGGAGAACAAGGCAATCACGGAAGTTGAACTGACATGTGTTGCGCATCGAATTTCGAGTTTGTATGTATTTAGGAACCGATACAAAGGAGATCACGGTAAGGAGTACGGGAGTACGGGAGTACGGGGAAATAAAGAGCGGTCAAGTTTGCAAGCTGCGCTATCGTTGAAGATGGTCAACCACTGGATCGGGCGGACATCATCAATGCCCTCCTATATGAGGGTAGGGCACAGGACTTCGACAACCATGAGTCCACGTCACTCCTTCGGATGAATACTATGGGAGTTAAGATTAACACAGCCAGAAACGAGAAACCTAGCGGGCGTATAAGAAGACTTATCAACCAATACAGAACTGGAGTCATCAGTCGCTGGATACTGGGGGGAATTCCTGAGAAGTGGAATCTGAGCACCTAAGGAGATGTTCGGAGTGCAATGATGATGACCCGCAAATTACTCAATAACTCGGTAACACTTGAAAAACAAAAAAAACCAAAAAGATGTTACTAGAGCTATGATGTATGGATCTTATTTGATTGGAATATGTTCATGTTGATCGTTCAGCGAGGACCAACAAAGGAATTACGGACATTTTTTCCTGAAATTTGGGGGAAAGTACACGACATTGACTCGATGAAATCTAGTTTTTCCGTCTCTTCTGTGGATGCTGGTCTTACAGGGAAGTACAGATCGACATTTCCGTCTATAAATATATTCTCAAATTGTTGTAGTAACCTCAAGCCCTAGTCACTTGATGACGTATGCACGTAGACATCACTTGTGCTAGCAACCTTTTTTAGATTGCTTAACCGGCGGTGTGCTGAAGTGCAGGTTTATTGTGGCAAGGCGCTTTGTACTGTATTCGATCCTAGTTCGATGTCTGTTGTGCTCTGTATTTTTCTGTTTTTGTTTGTGGATTTTTCTGAGTGCTGTAAATATACCGTTTGCCCCATTTTGTTTGTGGATTTTTCTGAGTGCTGTAAATATACCGTTGTCCCCATTTTGTTTGTGGATTTTTCTGAGTGCTGTATATATACCGTTGTCCCCATTTTGTTTGTGCATTTTTCTGAGGGCTGTATATATACCGTTGTCCTCATTTTGTTTGTGCATTTTTCTGAGGGCTGTATATATACCGTGGTCCCCATTTTGTTTGTGGATTTTTCTGAGTGCTGTATATATACCGTTGTCCCCATTTTGTTTGTGGATTTTTCTGAGTGCTGTAAATATACCGTTGTCCCCATTTTGTTTGTGCATTTTTCTGAGTGCTGTATATATACCGTTGTCCCCATTTTGTTTGTCTCTCCTCGAAAGTTTCCTAAAAATATTTACTTATTGTTGTCTTCAGTCACGAAAATGGTAACTTTTAGGGCTCGCTCTGTTAATCGAAATCGCTATCTTATTGGACTGGTGAGCATCCTATACTTTCATGGCATCCTTGTCATCTTTGTCATCTTTGTCATCTATGTCATCCTTGTCATTCAATGCACCAATTTCATCCATGCCATCCTTGTCATTCATGTTATCCTTGTCATCCCTGTCATCCTTGTCATTGAGTGCATCTATGGCTTCCATGCGGACTTGACATCCATGTCATCCTTGTCATTCAATGCACCAATGTCATCCCTGTCATCCTTGTCATTGAGTGTATCTATGGCTTCCATGCGGACTCGACATCCATGTAATCCTTGTCATCCATGTCATCCTATCATTGAATGCATCGATGTCTTCCAAGTCTTTAATGTCATCACTGCAGCTAGTACATAAGCACTAGGACTAGTCATATCCACCATCTCTACCTCGAGATACTATCTCAGAACGCGGTGTATTTAAACAACCTCTAGCAGTAAATAATAGCAACATGCTCCTCATCAATGACCAAAACACCACACTCATGCGCATACACATATTATACCCACATACACAAATATAGTGAAATATAATGTGATATCATAATTGTGGTGAGTTTAATTTTAAATATGTTTTTAGCAACCTATTTTAAGCGTTAGCTGTGTGATGAAAGAGGTGAATACGTTTGAGCACTCGCATACTGATCAGCTATGTTTTGGTTCAATCACCAACCGCGAATGTTATTTTCAGAACTGACAGATCTTACGGTTTACACAGCCTCTTAAAATGTGCATCCTCGGTTTCTTCAGGGAATGCTGGATGGCCCCAGCGTGATTCCAAATCAGAAGACCAATAAACATGCCGATGGTCGTGAAAAACATGGGCAATAACACCATTGTCCCCATACGCCTTAGTCAGGTAAAGTTATTACTTGTAAAGTGTTTATTTGTAAAGTGTTTATTTGTAATACAACAATGAGATAAAGTAATTCCTATTTTAAAAGCTAAGGACAACACTTACTGTAATATACACAAATTGTTCAGTAATATTGAGAAAATTAACAACAAACAAGTAATAATTTTGGGAGCCGCGATAGCTCTGTGGTTAGTGAACTGGACTACAAAGGATGAGAGGTAGGGTTCGATCCCAACCGACGGGATCAGTTCACCCAGCCTTTAATGGGTACCGGATTTTTTTCTGGGAAAGTAAAGCGGCATGGGTGTAATACCGACCACATAACGCCAAAAATCATGTGCTGAAGGTCTGTAAACTTTATGGTCACTAACACCATATTCCAAATACGCCACTTGGCGTGACGGGTGTACTTTACTTTTAAGTAATAATTTTATTAATATTAAAAAAAAATTTTTTTGTAATTTTATAATTATATTTATTATTATTATTTATTGGAGTTTTTTTTTTTTTTGGTCTTTAATTCAGAGAGAACGAGAAAGAGAGAAAGCGATATATATATATAAATTTGAAGTGAGTGGTCAAAGTTGATATCAAGAGAAGGGGGGATAATCTGTTCAAGCAACGCAATTCTGATCTGAAATGAACGTGGGATTTCAAGGGATATAGAAGTAAATAGCAAATAACCCGGCCTGATAAAGTTAACTTTTCTGATAATGATATTTGATCAGGTTTGGGGTATAAATACAGAGTTTGAGGAACTGGGCCTGCGGGAGGATGTGGGCAGATAGAATGTTCACAGAAGGGCATTATATTGTATAGGCTACGAAGGTTAATTGTTAGTTTGTTTAAGAATATGATCTCAAGCGAGTAATCAGAGCCAGAGAGATTTTAATTAGAAAAACTAGTGAACTCAATGAGAGACAAATAGGCTGGTGGGTCATTGGTCGATTGGTTATTTGGTGATTGATGAGTTAGTTGTTTGATTAGCTGTGTAATCAATCGATCAATCATGTAGTCAAATAATCGCTTAAGTTGCCATTGGAATGATCAGATAGATTGCTAGTCGGCCGATTGTCTATTGAATAAGCTGTACTGAGACGTTGGCAGGCATTAAATCTATTAAGTGTTTGAGCTAGATAGAGACATGCAGGCAGACATTAAATCTATTAGGTGTTTGAGCTAGATAGAGACATGCAGGCAGGCATTAAATCTATTAGGTGTTTGAGCTAGATACAGATATCAAAGTAGAGTTCAACTATTACTTATTTGAGCAGCTTGATACAGACATGAAGGCAGCTATTCAGTCTGTTACGTGTTTGAGCTAGATAGAGACATGCAGACAAGCATTAAATCTATTAGGTGTTTGAGCTAGATAGAGACATGCAGGCAGGCATTAAATCTATTAGGTGTTTGAGCTAGATAGAGACATGCAGACAAGCATTAAATCTATTAGGTGTTTGAGCTAGATAGAGACATGCAGGCAGGCATTAAATCTATTAGGTGTTTGAGCTAGATAGAGACATGCAGACAAGCATTAAATCTATTAGGTGTTTGAGCTAGATAGAGACATGCAGACAAGCATTAAATCTATTAGGTGTTTGAGCTAGATACAGATATCAAAGTAGAGTTCAACCTATTACTTATTGAGCAGCTTGATACAGACATGAAGGCAGCTATTCAGTCTGTTGCGTGTTTGAGCTAGATACAGACATGAAGGCAAACATTCAAACTATTACGTGTTTGAGCTAGATACAGACATGAAGGCAAACATTCAAACTATTACGTGTTTGAGCTAGATACAGACATGAAGGCAAACATTCAAACTATTACGTGTTTGAGCTAGATACAGACATAAAGGCAGACACTCAATCTATTACGTGTTTGAGCTAGATACAGACATAAAGGCAGACACTCAATCTATTACGTGTTTGAGCTAGATACAGACATAAAGGCAGACACTCAATCTATTACGTGTTTGAGCTAGATACAGACATGAAGGCAAACATTCAATCTATTACGTGTTTGAGCTAGATACAGACATGAAGGTATATTCATGCTATTACGTATTTAATCTAGATAGAGACATAAAGGCAGACACTCAATCTATTACGTGTTTGAGCTAGATACAGACATGAAGGTATATTCATGCTATTACGTATTTAATCTAGATAGAGACATAAAGGCAGACACTCAATCTATTACGTGTTTGAGCTAGATAGATGCATGAAGGCAAACATTCAATCTATTACGTGTTTGAGCTAGATACAGACATGAAGGCAAACATTCAAACTATTACGTGTTTGAGCTAGATACAGACATGAAGGTATATTCATGCTATTACGTATTTAATCTAGATAGAGACATAAAGGCAGACACTCAATCTATTACGTGTCTCAGCTAGGTACAGACATGCAGACAGCCCAGTAGGCAGTGGATCGATGAGCTATTTGATTAAGTAGACATGCTAGCAGAAAGTCAGTAGTTATTTTTGTCACTCGGCCATTTTCTTTCATGCCATAACCCGGGGACGTCAAGACACAGACTTCGTCAAACTTCACTATTGATCGCTATCTCCAGTCATTCTTTATGACTGTGAAATCGAGATCTGTATATTCTTTGACACTATCTTCCCATCTCTCTTTTACCCTTCCTCGCTCAACTGCCTTGTAGAGTAGTCTTTGCTAGACCCGTCGATCGAGATACGCGGCCAAACAATTTCATTTTGCGCCTCTTTACAATAGTCAATTGATCACCATGTTCTCCGATTGCCTGTTTTATCTTTTTGCGAAAATTTTCATTTGTGGGACGATCTACGTAAAAGGTGCTCAAAATATTAGGATAATATTTCATCTTCATAGCTTGTATTTTCTTCAGTAGCCCAGCTTTAAGTGTCAATGTTTTGCAACCGTATAGACAAAAGTGATATAACAAGGATGCGCATCAGCCTGATTTTAGAGTCAAGAGTGATGTTCTTATCTTTCCAAACAAGTTCTGGCTCTACAAGGGTTGCTGTAGTGTGTGCTATTAAGGCCGATATTTCAGGTTTCAAACCTTCATCGCTAAGAATCGCTCCCAATTATTTAAACTTGTCAACTGTTTTTAGATCTTGTCATATCTCATATCTTGGTGTGTGTCCGTGTTAATCATGTCTCATATCTTTGTGTGTGTCTGTGTTTAGCCATTTCTCATACCTAAGTGTCTATCTGTGTTAGTCATGTGTAATTTCTTTGTGCGTGCATGTCTGTGTTAGTCATATATCCTATCTTTGTGTGCATGTCTATGTTAGTCACATCTCATATCCTTGTGTGCATGTCTATGTTAGTCATGTATCATATATTTGTGTGTATGTCCATGCTAGTCACATTTCATATCTTAATGTGTGTCTGTCTATGTTAGTCATGTCTCATATATTTGTGTGTCTGTGTTTAGTCATATCTCATATCTTTGTGTGTGCATGTCTATGTTAGTCACATCTCCTATCTGTGTGAGTGCATGTTTATATTAGTCATGTCTCATATCTTTGTGTGTGCATGACTGTGTTTAGTCATATCTCATATTCTAGTGTGTGTATCTGTGTTAGTCATATCTCATATTTTAGAGTGTGTCTGTGTTAGTCATATCTCATATCTTAGTGTGTGTGTCTGTGTTAGTCATATCTCATATAGTGGTGTGTGTCAGTGTTAGTCACGCCTCATATCGTTGTGTGCATGTCTGTGTTAGTCACATTTCATATCTTTGTGTGTGCATGTCTGTGTTAGTCACCTCTAGTGACTCGGGCAGATAGTGCTCGTAAACCTGGGAGGGTCGACCATCTAAAGGCAGAATCCCCCTACAGAAAAGACAATCTGCTGCCTTGCAGGAAGATTGGGGACAATCAAAGGCTAAGAAAAGCAAACCTGAATAAAATGCTGGCGGAAATCGGTTGCACTGGGCCACTGGCGCAGAACACAGTGCAACGTTTTAACAGGTATTCAATCACGGTGGATCTGACAGACTCTAATTATGATATTCTGTCTGTGGGGTCGATCAATCCACTTAAACAGACAGCTGTCTTCATGTGAGAGTTTGTAATCCTACTCTGATTGAGTCTTGATCGCAGAGAGAGAGAGATCTTGTCCATTTATTTTGATTTCTGCAATAATGCCTCAGAGTTATTGGACACGAGTTTTGTTTGTTTGTTTGTTTGTTTTTTTTAAATATTGATCTCCATGCCAAATACAATAGCTGCTCTGTATATTCGTTGTCTCAAGTGTGTTAAATCTTGTTTTTTTTCTGCTAAACCATTGACGAAATCAGCAAACCGAAGGTTATTACATTAGTAGTTCTACCACCAATACTGACAGTATTTTCATGAACCTTTAGAGCATCTGTCATGATTCTTTCCAAAGAAGATGTTGAATAAGGTAGGAGAGAGGAAGCAGCCTTGTCGAATTCCAGCTGTTTTGAGCCATTCCGCCCATCTTCCATTTATAAGTTCTAGCTTGTAGAGTTGTAGAGAATTTATAGCGAGAACAATGTTAGCATCGAAAATATAAATCCTCATTGTCGCCCATGGGGTTGTTTGCATGCCAAACTCTTATCAAATGTTTTGTGCAAATCTATGAACTAATGTTGTAGTTTTTACTCGGGATATTTCTCGCATAAATTAGAGGCCTCAGTAGCCTAGTTGGGAAAACCACATGACTGGGCTACCGACGTTCGGACACCCGTGTTCGATTCTCGCCGGAAGCAGTGCGAATTGCAATCGTGGTTTAAAAAAAATATCCTCGCGGTCGACCCAGCCGCTGGCAGAATTGGACACCAGGGTATCACTCTGGGAAGGTGAGAAATGCAACATTGCATCGTGAGTTTCGATTCTTCAAACGACACTATCCAGAAGTCTCCGAACACTTCCGCATTTGCGGCCGAGAACTTATGGGCGAAAACTCGCGTGCTAAGACGCCCATTCAAGTTTTGTTCTTTCACCCTACCTTTACCTTTCTCGCAGAAAATTCAAAGATTGAAGATCTGCTCTGTTGTACTTCGACCAAAACTCCGACTGTTTCTCAGCAATGACCGTTTCTGATGGTGGCTTTTTGGTTGAGTAACATTTTAAACATTACTTTGTTTGGATAAGACTAATTGTTCTGTTGTTGTGTTATTGGTCCAGATTTCCTACTTTTGGACAGTCTTAATTAATTACTGGGTCCAATGTGACAGCTCTCTGCTGTCTGCCGGGTCTTTCTGCAGATATCAGTGGGTGCATTTATCAGGATCTGCCCGTATACCTAAACCAGTTCAGTTGGAATGTTATCCGCTGCTAGGATATTGTCCTTGCTTCAAGTTTGTCTCAGCTGCTGCAACTTCATCATGCAGTTTAGGATAATCTTCTTCTCCCACAGACTGTGGACATTGTGGTATAGCTGGATCTCCGTTACTTTCAGCGTTGAACAGCTCGGATGTTTGTTTAGTCCATCGGTTGGTAAGCTCTCTCGCTTCGGTAAGACTTTTTCCTGATTTATCGAGTATTATTGTGAATCTGTTTTGTCGTTCGATAATTAAGTCATTAACAATTTTTATGTGCTTTTAAAATATTATTTTTGCTTAAGTTATTTTCTATTTCTTTGCATTTTTTATCTATCCATTTCGTCTGTGCATACTGCATACTTCATACTTCATACTTCATACTCCATACTTCATACTTCATACTTCATACTGCATACTTCATACTCCATACTTCATACTTCATACTTCATACTTCATACTCCATACTTCATACTGCATACTTCATACTTCATACTTCATACTTCATACTGCATACTTCATACTGCATACTTCATACTGCATATTTCATACTTCATACTGCACACTTCATATTTCATACTGCATACTTCATACTTCATACTTCATACTGCATACTGCATACTTCATACTTCATACTGCATACTGCATACTTCATACTTCATACTTCATACTGCATACTTCATACTTCATACTGCATACTTCATACTTCATACTGCATACTTCATACTGCATACTTCATACTTCATACTTCATACTGCATACTTCATACTGCATACTGCATACTTCATACTTCATACTGCATACTTCATACTGCATACTTCATACTTCATACTGCATACTTCATACTGCATACTTCATACTTCATACTGCATACTTCATACTTCATACTGCATACTTCATTCTGCTTCGAATGTTGAAGTTTGCTTCTCTATTTTTGGCTGGAACTTTGTATCTCCCTCGACACCCGAAGTAGAAGAAGTGAAGAAAGAAAGTTGGGAATCTTGGTTAATCTTTTCGGTCGAAGTTTACGCCAAAGTTTATTTAGCATGTTATTATCATTTCTTGAATAGTTATTTCGCTATTTTAAAATATGGATATATGGTTAAACAATAAAATATATGGTTAATCATCTTGTAGATGATTCTGTTTTATCCGTTAAATTAGTTTGTCACAAGGTGAGTAGTTTCGTTGTTTGTTTCTTCCCGTTACTCCCCCCCCCCCCCCCCACTCCCATTCTTGACACTTATGCCTGCTTGTTTAAAATTGTCCGCTATCTCACGAAAGAATGATAACATTTTTTAACAATATTTCCATAGATAGCTGCATCGTTCGTTGACTTCACACAGCGCTCACGACCAACGCTTAGATATCAGCAGATATTTATCAATTCTGTTGTTGATTCCTAGCAAACCATTCCTATGAATTGTATTTTATTTCTGTTTTCTCCTTACCTCTTCTTCTCTTTACTATTCCATGTTTCACTGAATACCGTAGTGGTTCCTTCCTTATCACATGGCGACAAAATCGTGATTGGAAATTAGCTTTCTTTTTGTTTTATTGTGGCGACCCATGACCACACAAAGTACATGGTGGTTTTACGCTGCCTTCAATTGGCTTTGTTTACGGGGCAACTCTTCCAGTCTTTGGCTAAATAATCTCAACCATAATGTAGTAGGACAAAAGGATCGACGGCTTCCGGGTTCACACAGTTTTAAATAGGATTTTTAATTGGAAAGTAAAGAGAAGTAGCACCGACCACAATACCCCAAAAATCATGTGTAAAAGATCTGTACAAATTATGGTCACTAACACCATATGGATTCCCTTTACGCCACTTGGCGTGACGGGGCTCTTCACTTTTTTTTTTTTAAACTCAGCAGGGATGTCTTTTTAATGTTAATGTTCCCTTCCTTAGTCTTTTTATATCAGGAACAAATCTGCAAGGTTAAAAAGCAGATATTATTGTCTACTGCATACAGTAGCAAGTAAATTACATGACACGACAAATATTAACCACAGATTATGCCTAAAAATATATCATGGCCGTTGTGAGCTCTTTTCTTAAAACCGCACCACGGGACCGAGTAGTAGTGCTCGTGGACTTTTAACTGTCTCAAGTGAAAGAACGACCGTGATCTTCCGAGTAACAAATGAGCGAATCTAAACCTATGCACATCCCCTCTGGCTGTATTTTACATTAAGAATTCGTAGACAATACGCCGCACTTTCATCCTATCGTAATAATGGAAAACCTGTACCTGAAAAAAAATAATGTATTAAGCACAATAACGTAATCTTTAAACAGAATGCAGACTTCTTATAGAGTCTCAGAAAGCCTATAAATTTTCACTTAAAAACCGCAAAGAGTATTAGCACCTTCTCGTCAAGAATAAACAGCAAGCTGAGGCGCAAAGCGAGGGCTCATGCCTCAACGAAAACTCTACTTTACTGGGCTTCGTTCCCTGCGGGGGATCATTAAAGCTGGCGTCGAACGTCCCTGGATGAGGCCAAAAACCGCGGACCTTTAGTTTATAGCTAATTAGAGTTATCTTTTCGTTACATCTCAAGACTTATTTCCCTTCCTGTCAGGCGGGTATTTTGTTTCGAAGAATTTAAGAGGATTTTCTGGCTTAGAACATCTTTTCATCACTTGGGCAGCGTTTTGTTAAAGGATTGAGGATTAAGGGGGATTAAAAACCCACACAGGCCGCCTTTTGCTGGCAATAATACGTCAAACACCGGGTTTAAGTCCGTAATTGTCTTGATGCTAAATCACAGTGAAGAGGAAAATCAATGGCTTGAAATCGGGTTCGATTCTTGTTTTAGGTGTCGGCCAATTACTCTGCATTCTTCAATATGGCATGCGTTTAGTTGAATGCGGATAATACGTATTAAGTTCTGGCATTTTAGAGTGTCCTAAGCCCGAACATTGTCTGTCACGGCTCTGACTAGCTCTGCCCATCTACAACTCTGCGCATAATGTTATTAGATGCTCACGAAAAATCAAACAGATCAATTCAGCTCCAGCGGCTAACATTGTGTTTTTACAAAGGAACCAGTTAGGTTATTTTTACGCCGATGAATTAAAAAATAGACTAGTTTTACATTTGTGGAAATGTTCATACGTTATTTCGCACGCGTTTATGGAATTGTATATTTGACATTTGTGAAGCGAATTAGTCATTTTACTTTTGTGAAACAATTTTGCCATTATGGATATCAACCATTAGCCATTTTATATTTATGAAACAATTTTGTCATTTTATTTTGTCAGCCAATTTACGATTTTACATTAATAAGAAATATATCTTATTTTTCATTTATAACATTTTTCCACTTAACTCTTTTTTTAAAGTAAATTGTGAAGAGTAAAATTGTTGTTACAGTTTCTCATTTTCCATCCATGAAAATTGTTACTGTTTTACAAGTGAGTAAAAAGAAATATATGTAAATAGAAAGCAACGCATTTTATACTTGTGGAAAAAAATATGTCGTTTTAGACCCAAAAAATTCGCCTTTTTATGGTAAAAGAAAAGTCTGATTTTGCACTTCCAAACAATCTTCGGTGGACAAGTTGTTGACATACATAAATAGAAGTGTAACATTTTGTCTTGACAAAATGCATTGCAATATTTTACTCTTGTATGAAGTGTAATCACATCTTGTTTTTCCAATCGTTGTGTGTGTGTGTGTGTTTGTGTGTGTGTGTGTGTGGGAAAGTGGGTAGCGTGCTCGACACTGACCAGAAAGGTTTGGGTTCAGATTCGATGGAATTAATTATTGTTCCGACCGACACAGATCAGTTTAAGAGACCTGCCTCTGGGTGCCACTGATTTGAGGTTTTTTTTTTTTTTTTTTTTTTTTGGGGGGGGGGTATACCTGGCGTTATACCGACAGCGACACCCATAGAATATGCAGTTGATAATTAAATAATATATCTTGACATGGATCTGACAATATTTTCCATATGTTTTAAGACGTGCGGTGAACACTTATTCACGTGTTAAACATCTATGAAATCCTAGCTAAATTTAGGTAGTTAAAGGTGAGTCGGTTTGACATCAATGTTTAGCCCTTACTCGGATTTATAGACTTTTTTTCATAAAAATTAAATCGATGACCTAATCTTGTTTAATCAAATGAGATCATAATTTTACTTTTTGTCGTTACGGCTTTTATTCTATATCTGGGGTGCGCTAGGCGTTTTCCTATATGTCTGGAGAATACAGGCCGCATGTCACGTGCTGACACCACAAAATGTTCGGACTGGAGCTTTATTACTTTTTGTCCTTCAGCGCTGAATTGTAATTTCCATGACCACAGAAACCATTTTCTTGCGATGATCACAAAGAAGAGAATTATTTTGAGAAGAGAATAACGACAATCGTCTCACATGCTCTTACATAGATGTGTGTATTGCTGAATAAATTGATTCTGGGAATGAAAATACTACTGAGTTGGTCGGCAAATCTAAGATCATAGATTTGGCTCTCCAAAAGACTCAGCTGTATAAACGTGCGTGATTCAAAGAAGAAGATAATGCCAGAGAGAATACACGCACTAACCATTCTCACAAAGTGCAGCGATATATAGTTTTGAGTTACAATTTAATCCGTCCATTATAGCCATCAGTTAATCCTGCTTGTTTCTCGTTTGAGCACTCTTGAGAGATTTATTTTTATACGGGCAGCCATTATTCTCACCATAATTGTTCAAGAAACTTCCAGAAATTCTCTGCATCGGCAATTACATTCGGCAAATTGTTGTTTTCCTTCGGTTGAATTATCGTGTTTACAATTATTTTTCATGCAGTTTCTCAGTCATTGATTTTTCTGTTTGATTGTTAATATTTTCTTGTGAGCTGCTTTTTACCTTTTGTTTCTCATTCATGCTTTCTGTTGGAAAACTAAATCTTTCACTTTGTTTGTCAGAAAGCTACCTGCAGTTTTGATAAATTAAGAACATCATGGTATTTGCATGTATCAACAATTGTTCGTCGATTTAAGAATAAATGTGTGCTGCGAGTATTTGTGATGTTTGAATGTTGCAGTTTGTAACAACTCTTTACTCCATCTAAGTGTGAAACTACTTGAGTTGCATGCTGCCAAGGGGAGGTAATAGTTGCAGTCTCATGTTAACTCGGGTGAAAATGTGTACCCAATTTGCTGCATTAAAGGAGTCTTCAGTATTCAGAAGGACTTACGGTGAAAATTATATCCGGGCGGAACTCTTAACATATATTTGATTAAAGGAACTGTGCACATACAGGTGAGCTATGAGTGCAGTAGCACCGTTTCTAGAGTAATTCTTCACAGTTGTTATTACTTTGGGCTCTCCTTTATCTATATTTTCCTCTACTTTCCTGTATTTGTGATGTACTATTCGCCAACTTGCTGTTGTTGCATATAAATGTAAAGATGTGTTATTTCGTGTTTCCTTCCTTAGTCTGCATGTTGGCACTGACTGGACTGTAGCCAAGGAGAACCTTCTTGTGATGCACAATCTGTCCAGCCACAGACTACACCTTTTATGTTAGACCCCAACTGCCATTACGATAAATATCGTGGCAACTGTATCGACGTGTAAGGGCACTTCTGTGAAAAAATTCGGTTCAATATTGGTACTAATATGTACCTAGCCCTGATTGCCCACAGAGCTGGCCCAGATACAAATAAATACCACTAAAGTATATTCACAATTTGCACTAGGTTAATCCTTATATCCCTCATCGATTGATTTCATAAATTTCATAATTTAGCAATGACTGGCTCCAACTCACTTATAGCACGACTTTTCCTCACGTCTAGAGACTACTACTGATTGATTGCAACAAATATGGGATAAATAATACCTTGTATAACGTTCACCGTACTCGATCATTGTCATTATTTGACAAATAAAAAGAAAGTTTACCAACTCGGAGATAATTTCGTGAATTCATATTTTTCTTATGATATATATATATATATATATATATATATATATATATATATATATATATATATATATATATATATATATATATATCTGTTGATATCTCTGAATTATAAAAAAACGAAATCTAAATATTAACGGACTGTTTTGAAGCACATACATATTGGACCTAAGATGAAAATAATAAAATAATGTATAATTTGGAGCAGAATACAATTGGAACTTTACCAAGAGTAAGATGGAGATGACAATTAATAGAGAGTTGAGGCTGCTGAAAGACCGAGACTTATAACTTTGTGTTCTTTTCGTGAACGAAGGGCTGTAAGAGAGAGTGAATATCAAGACCCTTTCTATTGTGTTAACCGTTTATTTATTTGTTCAAATTTTGCAATTTGCAAGTGCTTAGAAGAGTTACTGGTGGTCGCACATTGGTGTTCTAACAATTCAATTTCTCTATTTATTTATCTATATTCCCGAATGAACAACAATCTTTGATTTCCCACCACTCATTGACGAACCTCTTTTTCTCAGATGCGCCCATGTAACTGTCCTGATCTCAGATGCGCCCATGTACCTGTCCTGATCTCAGATGCGCCCATGTAACTGTCCTGATCTCTGATGCGCCCATGTAACTGTCTTGATCTCAGATGCACCCACGTAACTGTCCTGATCTCAGATGCGCCCATGTAACTGTCCTGATCTCAGATGCGCCCATGTAACTGTTTTGATCTCAGGTGCGCCCATGTAACTGTCTTGATCTCAGATGCACCCATGTAACTGTCCTGATCTCAAATGCGCCCATGTAACTGTCTTGATCTCAGATGCACCCATGTAACTGTCCTGATCTCAGATGCGCCCATGTAACTGTCCTGATCTCAGATGCGCCCATGTAACTGTTTTGATCTCAGATGCGCCCATGTAACTGTCCTGATCTCAAATGCGCCCATGTAACTGTCCTGATCTCAAATGCGCCCATGTAACTGTCCTGATCTCAGATGCACCCATGTAACTGTCCTGATCTCAAATGCGCCCATGTAACTGTCCTGATCTCAGGTGCGCCAATGTAACTGTCCTGATCTCAGATGCGCCCATGTAACTGTCTTGATCTCAGATGCACCCATGTAACTGTCCTGATCTCAAATGCGCCCATGTAACTGTCCTGATCTCAGATGCGCCCATGTAACTGTCCTGATCTCAGATGCGCCCATGTAACTGTCCTGATTTCAAATGCGCCCATGTAACTGTCCTGATCTCAAATGCGCCCATATAACTGTCTTGATCTCAGATGCACCCATGTAACTGTCCTGATCTCAAATGCGCCCATGTAACTGTCCTGATCTCATGCTCGCCCATGTAACTGTCCTGATCTCATGCTCGCCCATGCAACTGTCCTGATCTCAGGTGAGCCAATGTAACTGTCCTGATCTCAAGGTGAGCCAATGTAACTGTCCTGATCTCAAGGTGAGCCAATGTAACTGTCCTGATCTCAAGGTGAGCCAATGTAACTGTCCTGATCTCAAGGTGAGCCAATGTAACTGTCCTGATCTCAGGTGAGCCAATGTAACTGTCCTGATCTCAAGGTGAGCCCATGTGACTGTCCTGATTTCAGATGCACACATGTGACTGTCCTGATCTCAGGTGATCCCATGTAACTATCCTGATCTCAGGTGAGCCAATGTAACTGTCCTGATATCAGGTGAGCCCAAGTGACTGTCCTGATTTCAGATGCACACATGTAACTGTCCTGATCTCAGATGCGCCCATGTAACTATCCTGATTTCAGGTCAGCCCATGTAGCTATCCTGATCCCATATGTGACCTTTAACCTTTAATTTCACCGGTCGATGTTGCCAACCTTTCCACAACTTTGAATTACGGCATTTACAGGTCAATCATGACGGATTTAAATGAAGATTGAGATGAGGACGTGTTTTCTTTTCAATTTTTGAATGGGATCTAGAGGTTTTATTTTGTTCTTGTCTCCAGGTATTTTAATAGACCTTTTATTTCAGGTTTTAACTTCTTTTTGCAACATTCTGTTGTGACCTTAACACCTGGTATGCGGGTTAGGGCTTTCATTCCACACGCGATTAATGGTAAAAACACGTTAATTAAAAAAAGTGGACTTATTTTGAATCAAAACCACGTCGTTTGGTAGGAAAAGGACTAATCCAATTCATTCATGGTCGCTTACGTCCGTGGGTTTGGCATCAGATTGATGTCTGGAGGCGAAGGCGCGCCCCCCCCCCCCCCCCCCCAGCACCAGAGCTGGAAGTCGTCAGTGACTCATAACTGATGGCTTGCGCCAGGATCGGTGAACCAGAACCATCCAGACCCTGCTACACCTCTTCGTGGTGCCTCTAGAAACAGACTAACCTGTCTAGTCTGGCCAAGCGAGCAGGGATCGAAGTGGGAAGACGAACCCGGTACACAAAAAAGCGTCGGCTGAAATCGGATGTGTTGGGCCGAAAGGCGCAGATATCACAGTGTTACACTGCAAACTGCAACACAACGTAACTACGTCCACTTAACGTCCTTTTAAGGGCGGATGACGAGGAGGAAGTCTACGGTTCGTATCCGTTAGAATACCTCAAATCATCGGACGAACGCATCATCATCATCATCATCATCATAGATTGATGTCTGTCATGACCAAAGTATCGTTACTGAAGATAGAGAAGAGAAACATGCAACATATAAACGCCTCTGCTATCTATTAAACGTCACTATATAAGAACTCTCAAATCTACCACATAGTGAGGTACAGCTCATAATCTCCTTAATACTAAATGGAAAACAGACACTCGGACCAACCATACATCATCATCATCAAGTACCGGGCCTGCTGGCGTAGGTGATCATGTCTCTCCACAACTTTCGATCACGACAGTTATTTATAATTTCTGCTATTAACCTTCTGCCAAGCCATTCTCTTAATCTGTTTGGTATCTTTTCTCTTTACTTCCCTCTATCCCTTCGCCCCTCAATTTTCCCAGTTGTTACAATATATTCCAGCTGTTCTCTTCTCATTACGAGGCCACACAAATTATGATTGTTTCTTCCTGTTACCGGGGCCTCATTATGAGGGAAATAAAGAATAGTGACACTGTGACCTTCCAGGCATGTCGTAAGAGGCGACTAAGGAGGTTGATCGATGGCTTGACAAGCTGTCATTGTAAAAAGTATTATTATGGAAACAGCGCCATATATTTTAGAGCAGTGATCTCTGCAATATGTGCCACTTTGGCGCGCAAGGTTTCTGTTTTTGAGATTGTGGTTCTGCCCTATGTGCCGTCTTCGGCTCGAAAGGGCAATAGATAGATAGATAGAATATTGGAAGAAATTTTACTATACTCTTTTTGATTTGGCCTCTTTCAGAAAGTTTTCATTACTCTTCTCAGCTATCCATGGTATTCTCATTATTCTTCTATAAAACCACATTTCTACAGACTCCAATGATTTTCTTGTCTGTTGTCTTATTATCTATGATTCACATCCATATGTTAAGACTGGCTCTACCAACCATAAAGCCTCTTCTTAATATTGTGACTATGGTTATGGTTATGGAATGCCCCGGTATCACTGCAAACGAATTAAAATCCATAATTGCTCAACCGCCCGTGTCAGTGGAATCATCCGAATTAATATCTCATCTCCCAAACAAACAAAGGTACTTGCAGTCTCCATCAGAGCAGTCTCAGCATACGTCAAAAGACATAAGGCGAAACCGCACAGAAAGTGAACACAGCCATCTGTACCACGTCATACGATATCATCATTCATCGTAAGCAATCTGAATATCGAAACACAATCAAAAGGGATGAAGTGCGCAGCTCACGGTGTACACAGAGCACTAAACTCAGTAGCTCCGACAGCAAGCCGGACTTGGAATATGAGAAAACTGCAACAAGGAACACTTTTCAGACACAGCCTTCAAAAGTTCTTGCAGCCTATCCGCCATATTGACCGGTATTCCAGTGATGACGTATACTGCAATCAACACAGAACACACGATTGGGAAGGATTTCATATCACATACACGTAATCCGTTTTACCCGCGAAGATCCCAACAGTGGAACTTCCTATCTATACACTTATCTGCATTGGAAAGAGAGAATTAACCATCTTTCCTGCAAAAAACGTAACAGTGAGCGTTGACGCAAGTATGACTGCGCCATCTTGAAAACGGAAATCCCTTTTGTGACTAACGCTTTGTGTCAACAGCAATTATTGAAGCAGGGTACTTCAGGCCATCAGATAAATCATCAAGAATAACCATAATGATGACACTTATTAAAAATAAACAAGGAAATGGACATACACAACATACATTTTCAAGGCACTGATGAGCGCAGATGGCCTGGACGAGGTCATTTTGAGACTCAATCAGGTAATAGATTTATATATTCATGGAAGGAAAAGAATCAGTTAATAGATTTATATATTCATGGAAGGAAAAGAATCAGTTAATAGATTTATATATTCATGGAAGGAAAAGAATCAGGTAATAGATTAATATATTCATGGAAGGAAAAGAATCAGGTAATACATTTATATATTCATGGAAGGAAAAGAATCAGGTAATAAATTTATATATTCATGGAAGGAAAAGAATCAGGTAATACATTAATATATTCATGGAAGGAAAAGAATCAGGTAATACATTAATATATTCATGGAAGGAAAAGAATCAGGTAATAGATTTATATATTCATGGAAGGAAAAGAGCTGACCTAGAGCCGTAGGGGTCATCCTGGCAAAAACTCTGCAAATCTCCTTGCCTACAGTCCACAATCAGTGACAGATTGTTCAGAACCAAACTAAAGAGAGAGAAAAAAATTATCACAGTTTTATAAATACATACACCAACAACATAATCATCATTTTTTGGCCATGTAATGAGAAGAGAACAACTGGAATATATTGTAACAACTGGAAAAATTGAGGGACGAGGAGATAGAGGGAAGCAAAGAGGAAAAATAACAGACAGCTGAAGAAAATGACTTGGCAGAAGGTCAACAACAGAAATGATAAATAGCTGTCGAGATCGAAAATTGTGGAGAGACATGATCACCTACGCCAGCAGGCCCGGTACTTGATGATGATGATGATGATGACACCAACAACAGCAATAGATTATAAGAAAATTGACGAATCTTTGTAACACAATGCAGGAAACCACAACATAAAGTAGATGAAACAAATAATTTAATCATCATGGGCGATTTCAAAGTGAAAATTTGCATGGAAAGAACATAAGAAGAGAAAAACTGTTCTGTAGCCATTTAGTATCGGACATAAAACAACAGATGGAAACAGCTCATAGGATGTTGTCAATAGAATATTTGATATTACAAACACTTTCATTAGACAACACACAAGAAGATTATACCCTTAGACCTTCTCAGGTGGCAACTCCATACTGGACTTCATCCTGGTCCAGCAATGATGGAGATCAGAGGTAACTTCATCTAAAACATTACCTGGCACAGACTGCGACTCAGTCCATGGAACTCTGATGGCGAATTTCAAAATAAAGCTTTAAAGAGTTGTGTCTGATGTCCGCCCAATGCTCTTTGACACAGATGCTATACCTCCAAAATACAAGATCGAAGTTCACAACAAATTTGACTTGTTGATGGAAGTACAACAAGATATCTTACTAGACGACATGCCGAACGTGCAAGAGATATTTTCATTTTCTCAGGCCAAAACATCATCCCCAGTAAATCTCATAAGGAACATAATTATATCTCGGAAAATGTTATTTGCACGGAAGAAAGAAGAAAACCAAAGCAAATTGGAGTGAAACGAAACAGTAAAACCATAGAGGCTGGAAAGTGGTCTTGGGAATTGGAGAGGTGGGAGAACATAGAAACAGACAGATAAACATATAGGAATATAGAAATACATAACAGATAGCAATAGAAAACAGACAAGCATACTAATAAAAGAAAGATACATAGGCAGAAACACATACAGAGTGATATACAGACAGAAATAAAGAAAATGCACACAAATACGCAAATTGAAAATGCTAATATAGAGAAAGCAGAGGCCGCATTCTCATCATGGCAATAAAGACAGTTAAAGAGAGAAATAAATACAGTTGATTAACCAGAAACACAATATTCAGAGTTACCAGGAATATCATAATTTCTTCATTACTCTCAGACGCACTGGAGAAATAAACAATACATGAAACTGAATTACATATATATGATGTACAAAATAATGTGACTCATTTGTGGTAAATTCTAGTAAACAAATGGAAAGTGAACATCGACGCTCCAAGTAAATTACAGATAATATCTGGCGAAATTAAGTGAACTTCTTCTTGTCTTTCTCCTTTTACCGCTTCGGGTGTCGAGAGATACACAGTTCTGGTTCTTGATCTTCTTCAGTTATTGATACTTGATGCTGCAGTATAGTCTCTCCGATGTTGTAGTCCTTCCGTACCTTCCTATCCTCTAACCCGGGGGGGGGGGGGAGAGAAATTGGGCCACCATTGATAGACTTCGTCAACCTTCTCCATTGATTTCTACAACCATTATTTGAGACTGCGAAGCCGAGTCCTGTCCATGTTCCCCCTCTCTTTCCCTGTCTACCTCTCCTTCTCCTTCCGTTCACATTTCCCTACAGAACAGTCTTCTCAGACAAGATGATCGCGACTCGTGGTCAAATTATTTCATTGTACGTCCCTTCACAATAGTCATCATCATCGAGTGCCGTCTCGACATCGAAGGTTGGCTACCGTGCCGCGCAATTCCGTTCTGTCTCTTATTTTGATGGTGCAGGTTGTCAGCGGCTGACTTGTCAATCTTTGATGTTGCTCGTCCATGTTAGTCTTGGTCTGCCTCTGCCTCTTTTACCTTGTATTTTCTTGTCCGAGATTACTTTTAGTAGGCTGTTGTGTCTTTAAACATGCCCCCCAAAAGTCATCTGTCTTGTTTGAATTTTGTTTAGTAGTTCTCTTTTCATTTTTAGTTGTTTTACGACTTTCTCGTTTGTTTTATTTTCTTTCCATCTAATTCTTCCTATTCTTCCATATATCCACATCTCAAAGACTTCAATTTTCTGTTATGTTTTCTTGTCTAATGTCCTTGTTTTTCCACCATACAGGTGTGTTGAGAAGACAACATTTTACTATTCTTAGTTTTAGCCCTTGTGCTATTTGTTTGTTAATTGTTAGTATATTTTTCATGGCATTACAATTACTTTTTGCCATTACTATTCTTTTGTTTATTTCAGGTTTCCATTTTCCATCACTGGTATGTCCAAGGTAGTTATAGCACTGAACTGTCTCCAGGTTTATTCCTTCAATTTTAATATCCACTTATAGGTTGTGAGTACTGTCTTTGTCATTTTGCGATCATAGTTTTAATCTTTTTGATATTCATATCTAATCCATATTTTTGCCTTATCATGTTTATCTCATTAAATAATAGTCAAAAGATCAATATATACGTGGATTGGATGTTGTGTCCTTCGTGAAATTTTTCATTCTTGAAACGATCCAAGTAAATTGTCCAAAATCTTTCAATAACATTTCATTTCACTAGCTTTTATTTTTGCCGTGCGCCCGGGGCCTGAAAGGGGAGTAAAGAATAGTGGCGCTGTTCCCTACCATTCATGTACGTAAGAGGCGACTACGGAGGGTTGGACATGGGACTGGCTATACGGTACTGCAAAATAATAAGCGGAAAAAAACTTGACAAACATGGTCAAGTCAAATAAAAGAAAACAACATAAATCCGTCATCCAGGAAAGATAAAGGTTCTCTGTCTAAGAGATGTATGACGCAATCAGGAGAAAGCTGTAAGGAGTGCGGATTGCCGACTCACCCTTTGTCTACCAGAAAGTCCTCCAGAATTGGCACCTGTAATGTACGTACCCTAAATGAATAAGGAAACTGCACAGGTAGCAGCAGAAATGAGAAATTACAAAATATATATTCTGGGAATGTGCAAAACAAGATGGCTAGGAACGGAAAGGATAAACTTAAATACAGGAGAGATGATTTTATCATCAGGACACCAGGAATCTAGAGCACAACATAGTGAAGGGGTGGCTATAATGTTATCAAGGAATGCACAGAAGACACTGATAGAATGGGAAGCAGTAGAGCCAAGACTAACGAGAGCAACATTTTAAACACACAAAAAATAAATACAAATACACATTACCCAATGCTACGCAGCAACCAATGATAAGGATAATTTAGTTAAAGATGAATTCTATATAAAGTTGCAATGTCAGATGGATGAAAGACGAGCCAAGGATATTATAATCTTGATGGAAGATCTAAATGCAAAAGTAGGATCGTACAACAGAGGCTTCGAAGAGATTATGGGAAAACAAGGACTTAGAGATATAAATGAGAATGGAGAGATATTCATGAACTTCTGTGCTCTTAATCAAATGAGCATATGAGGAACAATATTCCTACATAAAAGAATGCATTAAGCTACATGGGTGTCACCGGATCATAGAACTAAGAATCAAATTGACCACATATATATTAATAATAAGTTTAAGTCATCCTTATAGGATGTAAAAGTATATAGAGGGCAGATAAAGATCATTATTTTCTGATAGCCAAACTTAAACTTAAACTAAAAAAGATATACTACAACGAATAAGGATAGAAAGTATTTCAATGTAGGGTTTCTTAAAGAACAAAGAATTAACGACAAATTTGCAATCACAATATCAAACAAATACCAAGTCGTGCAACAACTAGAAAATACAATAAATATAGATCATTAGAAACAGGTAGAGGATATATGGAAAGAGACATGCGAAGAAATGCTGGGGAAAAGAGAACACCAGAATAACGCATGGATGACAGCTTAGACCCTGGATAAAATAAAGAAAGAAAAAATGAGAAAGCACATAAATAAAAGCAAAACGAGAAATAATAAAGTCAAGGCACAGAAAACTTACACATAGGTGAACAAAGAAGTAAGAAGATACATTAAAAGGGATAAGAAGAAATATATAGATGAACTAGCTAAAGAGGCAGAGGAAGCAGCAAATAAAGGGAATATGAAAGAAATGTACAACAGCACAAAGAAACTAAGTGGTAAACACAATCAGATCAATCATCATCATCATGTGCCATACTGGTTGGCGTAGGCGATCATGTACGTCCACAATCTTCTATCTACAGTGCATCGTATCAGTTCTGTTGTTGACTGTTTTCCATGTCATGACACAAAGCTATCCAGTATTTTCTCTCTTTGTCGTTCGCGTTCTCTTTTTCCTATTATTTTGCCAGTTGTAACCAAGTATTCCAACCTTCCTCTTCTCATGATGTGCCCGAAAAATGTTTATTGTTTCTTTCTGATGTTTTTTTAGGAGTTCCCTTTTTGTGTTGGCCTCTTTGAGAATTTCCTCATTGGTCTTTTTAGCTGTCCAGGGAACTTTCAACATTCTTCTGAGAAATCCCATCTCTGTGGCCTCTAATCGTCTTTCATGTGTTAGTCTATTGACCATGATTCGCTTCCATAGGTCAGAATTGGTTCTATATAGCACCGATGAACTCTCTTTCTCACTTCTGTTGACATAGATTTGTTTCATAAGATATTTTTTTTTTCATTTTCTGAAATGCTATTTTTGCCTGAGCTATTCTGCTTTTTATTTCTGTGTTGCGTCTTATATCGGTAGCCCTAATGTCCTTTTTTCTCTTATTGCCACTATTTCTACAATTCCTTGTTTTATTCCTACGCCCGTGATGTTCATTGCTCATATTTTTCATTTCACTGTTATGTCACTTGGCTGCCATGGGAATTTTTCATTTGATCAGTCCATCTGTATCTCGATGTACAATTTTAAGTGATATAATATCCACTGATGGCTTGCTGGACCTGTCTTAGGTTCACCAGCCCTTGTTAATCTAGAATTTTGGAGGTGACCCAGGGGGGCCTACATGGTTATCGTAGAAGTCATGTGAAACAAGGACACGCTATACCTTATTCACTCCAGCGATCCTCATCAGAGCCACTCCTTGTCTTGGGATGGAGCTTAACAGTCACCAGGGACTGAAAACCAAGACTGGCCAGGCCTTCCTACACCCGAGTAAGACCACAGTCTGCTCTAGCAAGTTTAAGTGCTGAAGTCGGAGGCAACCAGCCAAACGGCGCACTACAACAATCAGGATGCCACGCACTCACGCCAATGGGAAGTATGTCTATAACTGCAAATCGATATGGCACTCGCCCTGTGATAGACACTTAGGCAGGTGCAGTGCCGGGCCCTCAGCCACGAAATGGCCCAACCTCTATTACTGGATGTCCTTCTCAACCGCTCTGAGGAGTCAGGGTCGAGAGATTAGAGCTACAGGCCAATCCAAAATAAGACCACTCAAAATAATGCACTGGAGTGCTGATGGCATTAACAGCAAAAGAGATGGGTACAGTAAAAAGATAGAATTAGAAAATATCCTGCATGAAGAACAAATAAGCATATGCTGTTTGCAGGAAACCCATCTAAACAACAACATAGCCTTGAATATTAGGGGATATCAGTGCTACCGATCTGACAGAAAAAAACAGACAAAAGGTGGAATATTGACACGTGTAAAGAACAACATCAATGCATGTCAGATTGAAGTGTATATGGATGGGGCGGAATATCAAATACTGCACCTCAGGACAGGAAATACAGACTTCCATCTACTTAACTACTACTGTCCGAGTGACCGCCCACTAGCACTAGACACAATTACATTAAAAGAAAGAATAATTATATGTGGAGACTTTAACAGCCACTCACAGAGCTGGGGCTATGAACATATGGACAAGAGAGGTGAAGAGCTTGAAAATTGGCAGGATGACAATGGGCTTATACTATTAAACCAGGCAACAGATCCACCAACATTCTACTCCAGATCATGGCATACCACATCTACACTAGACTTTGCTTTCCATTCACCAGACCTGGATTGGAATAGCACACGTATTGTTGGGAAACAACATGGAGGCAGCGACCACCGACCAGTCTTTTTAGTGGTGCAAAATAAGGCCATCAGGGAGAGTAGCACTCTCTCCAGATGGAATTACAAAAAGGCAGACTGGAAAATGTATCAACAATACACCAGTGTACTGACTAAAGATCTAAATACAGACAAAGACATCAACAAAATAGTTGATGAATTCAGTAGACTAATAATACAAGCTGCCAGTGAAACAAACCTAGAGGGGCACGGAAACACTACAAACCATACTGGAGTAACTGCACAATGACATGGAAATATCTCGAAAGCAAGCAGAAAATAACTCTTGCCAGGAACACCACAATAACTATCAGCATGCTAAAGCCACATTTCAATGGGCTAAACTACAAGCCAGACGGAGAAGCTGCAAAGAGAAAACAGAGTCCTTGAATCTTGAACGAGACACAAGAAAAGTGTGGAAGCTTGTAAAACAGCTGAATGATGAGGGTACAGAAAGGAAAACCAAAATTACACTGAAGAAGGGTGGAAACATCCTAACAGGTAAGCATGCAGCAAATCACTTTGCAGACTCCTTTGCAAATGAAATAATATTGAAATTAGCCTAGAGAAACGACAAGAGACCCGTTTAAAACAACAAAATACAAGACAAGAAGAGACTGTACATGAAGTCATGGAAATACCCATTACACAAAGAGAGCTAGAGCTAGCAATATCCAAATTAAAAATGAAAAAAGTCACCAGGCAGCAAACTACTACAGATCTACAACATTTGCTTGATCACAGGTAGAGTGCCACTGGCATGGAGAGAAGCAATTATGATACCATTACTAAAGACAGGAAAAGATGGTTCAACGACATCCGGCTATAGACCAATCAGCCTTACAAGCTGTTTTGTGTAAAACAATGGAACGTATAATCAATCTCAGACTGCAGTGGTACCTGGAAAGTGAAAATCTCCTTGTCCCACAACAAGCAGGCTTTAGACAGTGTTACTCTACCGTAGACAAGGCAACCTATCTTTCCCGGGAAATTGAGGATGCGTTTCAAGAAAAGAAACTGGTACTAGCAGCATGGATGGACCTAAAGAAAGCATTTGATAAGGTATGGAAGGGAGGGCTTTTGAAGAAACTAAGAAATTATGTAGTAAATAGCAGGATGTACAAATGGGTCAAAGCATACCTGCATAACAGGAGATCCAGAGTGCAACTGGATGGTCTTAAGAGTAAGAAGGTCTTACTGCGTCAGGGCGTTCCACAAGGAGGGGTACTATCTCCAACACTTTTTCTGATCTACATCAATGACCTAGTTACTGAACTACCACATGGTATCAAAGTGGAAATGTATGCAGATGACTTGGTAATGTGGTGCACAGAGGAGTATGCAACAGTGGTATCCAAATTGCTACAAAGAGCTATGAATGCACTGAATTCATGGACAAATAGATGGTGTATCAGCATCAATACAGACAAATGCAGTACTACACTTTCCACTCACTCCCCAAAACAAAAAGCAGGAGCCATCTACATAAATAATGAACCTGTGAAAGAAGACATTCAAGCTACGCATCTCGGAGTTACATTTGATAATAAACTATCTTGGAAACAGCAGATAAATAAGGCAACCCAAAAAGCAAGGAGGAATTGGCTATTCTAAGAAAGTTGTGTGGAACCACATGGGATGCGAGTGGGAGAATACTCAGTAAAGTTTACCAACAGAGTATACGCCCCCATTTAGAATATAGATCATCTGCATGGTGCTCAGCATCAAACACCACACTGCAAGAACTGGATAAAGTACAAAAACAGGCACTTAGGGTCATCACAGGAGCAATGAAATCAACACCAATATTGGAGATGGAGAAATTGTGGAGGATACCAGCACTGAGAGAACGGAGGGACACAAGGTGCTGATACAGGCAGAAACATGTGTATGCATGATGCATGCCGAGACATCCAATGAAGGACCGATTCCAAAATCTTGCATTGGGACGACTTAAGAGAAGCAGTTTTATCCACCAAGCCAAGCGTATTAGTAGACAAACACCAGACATGCCAAGAGTTGTTAAACCCCTACTGCCCATACCAGAACAGACTCCCTGGACAGAGGAATCAGGATTATCAGTTCAAATACGGACAGAAGTGAAAGGAATAGTTGACAAAGAGGAACAGAATAATCTACAGCGAAAAACAATAACTCTGTTTCCTGGATGAAGAATACTCACAAGACATATGGATTCGTGTGTACACAGATGGATCAGCACAGAATGCAGTAAAGAATAGGGGAGCAGGTGCATATATAGAGTGCCCAAATAACACTAGGGTTTCGGTAATATTTTATTTGGAATATATATATATATATCTTCGTTTTCCTTTCAGCTCCCTGTGGATCATGTCTTCAACAACCACTTTCCAAGCCGTCCTGTTTTTACTAGACTTTTAAGATCCTCTTCATCCTCTTCATCTCTGATTCCGCATGTCTTCTCCAAGAATAGTTTGATCATCCTGTTTGTCTCTTTCTTCCCTGAGGATTCCAAAAAGGGCCTGTCGTGTAATACTCTCAGTTGGCTTGGCGTGTGTATTATCCAGCGCTATATTCTTCGTTGTATCTCTTCGTCCATTGGTACCAGTATTTGACTGGTACTTTCCTATAATTCAGCGTTAGCAATTTTGTCCTGCTATTTAAGCATCATTAAAGAAGGTATGTGTCTTCGTGAATGTCATTATTGTTGTTCTCCATGTTTCACAGCCATATAATAGGACTGTATTAATATTGGATTTGAAAATTTTCATTTTTATTTTTATCTAAATTCTTTGGCTTTCTACGTGCAACGAAGACTCCTTTTGCTTTTTGTATCCTTCTTTTAGTATAATTTTCTGTTCCTCCTTCTTTGCCTGTATTTTGCCTATATATATATATATATATATATATATATATATATATATATATATATATATATATATATATTTAAGATTGTACTTCTAGTAGTGAGGTATTTCTCTTATTGTTTTTTGCTTATCGCCAACTGCATTAATTCTCATAATGTTGGTCTTATCTCTATTTTTTTCAATCCCAGCTATTGTGATCTCAAATCAAGTATGCTCATTTTATCCTGTATCTGTTGATGACAATGTGATAGGAGTGCTATGACAACGGCAAAGTCTAGGTCATTAAGTTACTTAGTCAGTAACCAGTGGATTCCATTTCTGTTGTTCTGAGCTATTTGCATAATTCAATCCATGATTGGCAGAAAAAAGAAATGGAGATAGAATGCATCACTGCATTAATCCTGTTCTTATTTCAAATGCTTCTGTGAGCCGTCTTTCGTGCACTACACTACATTTCATGCCTTTATACATTGTTTTTATCAGGTTAATAAACCTTATGGGGATTCTGTAATGAATCAGTAAATTCCAAAGCATTCCTCTGTCTAAACTATTAAATGCCATTTCATAGTCTGTGAATGCTATACAAAGTGGGGACTGTAGTTCTCAACTTTGTTCAACTATTATATGTACGGTAGTTTTTTTTATTTTTATCAGTGCATGATCTGTCTTTCCTAAAACCTGCTTGTTCATCTCTCAAATATTTCTGTTGCCTCTTTTAGCCTGTCCAGAATGATTCTGCTTAGTGTTTTTCCTGGCACTAATAGCAGCATAATTCCCCTATAATTTATGCACTCCTGTAAACTTCCTTCTTTCATAGGTTGTTCATTTAACTTTCTTTGCAGTCTTATGAATTTCTTCCCTCTCCCCTATTTTAGTTAGAAAATTATGTAACGTAACATCTTAGTAGAGGTGTTAATATCTGCTTTGATGGCTTCTGGAGGAATTTCAACTGATCCTGTGACTTTACCATTTTTTAATATCTTGATGTCTCTCATTAATTCTTCCTTGCCTTCCACAGTTAACGTGTAACTCTTCCCCTGCTGGTAATATATCTAGGGTTTATTGAGTCCGATCTGTTCAAGAGTTCTTCAAAGTGCTCCTTCCATTTCTTCATTTGTTCCCTTACATTACTAAGCAGATTTTCTTTCTTATCTTTAATAAAGGCATAGATTTGTTAGTATATTCCTCTTAATTTCTTTTCGCTGTTGTACAGTTCATTCATATTTTCTTTGTTTTCCGCATCCTCTGCCTGTTTAGCTAGTTCATTTATGTTTTTCCTCTTACCCCTTTTAATACACACGACTTTAAATCGGAGTTTTAGACGCCTCATGGTTCTTTGGCCATCTGCTTGTTGACCATAAAGTACATTTATATATATACATATATTACAATTTGGATTTAGAAAGAACAGTGGGACAGGAAAGGCTATTTTCTGAATGAGACTATTAATAGACAGATATATCATCATCTCATCCTGTGCCATACCGGTTGGCGTAAGCGATCATATCCCTCCACAATCTTCTATCTACAGTGCATCGTTTCAGTTCTGTTGTTGACTGTTTTCCATGCCATGACACTAAGCTATCCAGTATTTTCTCTCTCTGTCGTCCGCGATCTCTTTTTCCTTTTATTTTTCCAGTTGTAACCAAGTATTTCAACAACAGATACATAGAAGTAAACAAACCAATGTATGCATGCTTCATAGACTACACCAAAGCTTTTCACAGAATACTCCATAAACAACGAATAAAATATTTGAAAGAAACATCTGCATAATGCTGACATAATACTAATATGGGACTTCCGGTCAATATGGCGGATAGTCGACAGGAATCGTTAAGGACTGTGTCTGAAAAGTGTTCCTTGCTGCAGTTTTCTCATATTCCAAGTTCAGCTTGCTGCCTGAGCTACTGAGTGAAGTGCTCTATGAACACCGTGAGCTGTGTTTTTCATCAAGGTCGTCTTTCGATATTCCGATTGTTTACGATGAATGATGATATCGTATTACGGGGAACAGATGGCTGTGTTCACTGTCATTGCGGTTTCGCTCCATGTTTTTTTGGCGTGTGATGGAACTGCTATGATAGGGACTGCAGCTACCTTTCTTTGTTTGGATCCTTCAATGAGATGAGATGTTAATTCGGATGATTTCACTGGCACGGGCAGTTGAGCAAATTATTGATTTTAATTCGTTTCTAGTGATAACGGGGCCTTTCATAACCATAACGATAAGACTGATATGTAATCTATACAGGGAACAAACAGCTATGATGAGATACAACAATGAGAACTCTGCCCCTAGTGATATTGGATATTGAAGTAGATGGAAAGAACATAGAAAAAGTTTCAAGGATATAGCTATCTTGGAAAATGTATAATAAATGATGGAAAATGTAAGACAGAATTTAACATAAGAATAGGAATGGCATAATACAATTTAAACATGAAAAACATATTCACACCAAAGCTAATAACATCAGAACTAAACCTGCGAATTGCAAAATGATATATTTACTCAAACTTCATTTGTAGTGCAGAAATACGGACTTTAAATTAGAAAAAAAAAATCAGAAAATTGAAGCTTTTGAAAAGTGGATCTATTTTTAAAAATTGGGGAGAATTGGGTGGAAGAAAAAGAAGACAAACAAGGAAGTTCCAAATCAACTGAAAATAAGAACAGAACTACTAAACATATTTCTAAAAGAAAACAATTGTTTGACATTTGAGGAGACATAACACCCTTCTAAAGGAAAGGGAAGGCACAAGGTAGACGAGGCAGAGGCAGACAAAGACTAAAAGTGGACTGATGACATCAATAGGAGGACTGGCGAACCTGTGACAACAATCTCAAGACAAGAGACAGAGTAAAATGGAGCTCCACAGTAGCCAACCTTCGATGTGGAAACGGCATGTAATAAATTAATTATAATATACTCGTAAATTAACATTTGTTTAGCTAAATGTAAGAAAGCAGCATACTATTACAGCAGAGACATATATGAGAGATTAAACAAAGCTTTAATATGTGCTGTGGCGTTACTTGTCTGATTTAAGACAGTACAATGAGGACGTAGGAGAGGCGATGGGCGCCTTAATGTGTAAATTATTGAAACCAAGTGTATCCTTTTGTTTGAGAGTAAGGCACTGCTAAAGTGCTCTGGTTTATTTAGTGGACATGTTGGCATGAGTTAGACTTTTATCAAAGGTCGTAAGAGCGACATTGTTGTTTGTTAATATCATTCTGTCAGAACTGCGCTGTCGGCATTTTATGTCATACTGAATAATGATAATGACTAATGATCATGACTAATAATGCACTCTCAGCAGTTTTGCTGCGTCTGACACAGATATTTACTTCAGTGCACTCCCAGCGATCTTGATTAATGCAACAGTGACGTCATTAGTGATATCTACGTATATTGTGTCCTTGAACCTTTTCTCCAATCCAGCGCTGCCATTTTCGTAGCTCACTATAAAACAGTTTCCTCCGTTAAGGTTGATCCGGGATCTAGAAAAAATAGCTTCCGGTGCATCTTGTTGCTAGAACACCAAGCTTGAGGTGCACGGTTTTCAGTACACAGAAGCTTTCAACACGCATAACATCAAGAACACATAGTTACCATAACATGTTGCTAAAAGGAGCACACAGTTTTCAGAACACATATCTACAACAACGCATAACTTTCAGAGCACATAACTTTCAGAAAACATAACTTTCAGAACACATAACTTTCAGAAAACATAACTTTCAGAACACATAACTTCAGAAAACATAACTTTCAGAACACATAACTTTCAGAAAACATGACTTTCAGAACACAAAACTTTCAGAAAACATAACTTTCAGAATACATAACTTTCAGAAAACATAACTTTCAGAACACATAACTTTCAGAACACATAAATTTCAGAAAACATGACTTTCAGAACACAAAACTTTCAGAAACACTCTTTAAAAGCTCCTTTTACTTTCACAAAATCCAGGATCGAACATGATCCCACTTAATTACTTGCTGCAAATTAGTGTAGCAGTTTTGTCTGTTCACCCAATGTGACAGAAGCGTACACAACGTATAGATTGTACTGACACAGTTTAAACATTAGCGAAATGACGAAGGTGTAATAGACTAGACACGTCGACGAGGTCTAATTAAATGCTGAAACTATCAATATTATCTATTAATAAACATTATCAACTCATTTGCTTCAAACTGTATTTCCTTACTTCATCTGTCTACTTTAACTCTCCAAATAAATTTCTTTGGTTGTACTAATGGTTACTGTCTTTATTGATGTTCTATCTACATGAGTTGACAGTCGTTATATGTATTAATTAAATGTGTATACGTAATGACGAATTTCCGGTAAATATGACGGGTAAGCGGCAGAAACCGTTGATGCACTGTCTATAAAGTGTTCCTTGTTGCAGTTTCCTTATATTCCAAGTCCGGCTTGCTGCCGGAGCTACTGAGTTTAGTGATCTGTGCACACCGTGAGCTGTGCCTTTCATCCGGATGGTGTTTCTATGTTCAGATTGCTTACGATGAATGATGATATCGTATGATTAAGGATTGTTCAGCTATGTTCACTTTCGGTGCTGATACGCCTTATGTTTTTTGACGTGTGCTGTGTTTGCTATGGTTGAGACTGCAGCTGCCTGCCACTGTTTGAATATTCGATGACATGTTAATTCGGATGATTTCACTGGCACGGGCGGTTGAGCAATTATCGATTTTAATTCGTTGCAGTGATACCGGAGCCTTCGAATAACTACAACTATATATAAGACATTCATCAAGGAATTGTTCCTAAAGTTTTCACTTTAATTAGGTAATTAAACTTGGTAACTGACTCGCAAAGTTTGCTACAGAAGATTAACAGTGTGTTGCGGTAGGAGTGAATGCAGCTTTTGAATTACTCCAAAGTGAACACGTTAACATGGGTGTACTGTCCAGGACACGTTGGTATACATGGCAGTGAAATAGCCGACAAGCTCGTTGGCAGCTCTGTCACTGAGTGTGGCCTTACTCTCGACAAAGAGGGCATCGTCAAGTTTGTTCTTCATTCCTTAAGAGAAGAGGAGGAGAATGTGTGGGACAATGATGTATATATTGAAAGACTAAGGAGTCTAAAGGTGGAAAAGGAATTTGGTCGATCCGGAATGCTTTGTGGGAAAAGCAGATGTATCTACAATCAACATCTTACATGAACAATCAGTCCGCTAAATTTTCGAGAAATGCTGGGACGGCGGTGGAGCGGATATGGGGATTTCCCGACTGTAGTTAAATTGATTCCATAAGTGCAATCGAGCACGTAAATTTCTAGCTTATTTATTGTGCTTAATTTCTTGATTTTATTTCTTCGACGTCTAAGTGATCGTCTACGTCTCATTTGGTCCCTGAGTGTCCTCTCGGTAGCCAAGTTGGGAAAACCAACCCACGAGCTACCGACGTGTGGACACCCCATGTTCGATCCCCGCTGTAAGCAGTTTGCGAATTGTAGTCATGGTTGACAAAAATGCCCTCGTGTTCGACCCAGTCAATGGCAGTAATGGGAACCACGTAGCACTCTGGGAAGGTGAGAAATGGAGCCTCGCTCATGAGTTACGATGCTTGAGGCGACACTAGAAAGGAATCTCCGAAAACTTCTGTATAGACGGCTGAGCACACATGTATAACAACCCGCGTGCTAAGACACAGATTCAAATCTCATACCTTAACTTTTTTTCTTTTTTTTAAATGAAGACGTGTTCTAGTTGTCCTCTAGTTACATACTTCGAGAATGTTTGTCAATTTTTGAGTTGTCTCTAAAGTCCATCTTGTGGTTTCCATTTTATGTGTAGAACGTTTTCAATATCGTGAAAGCTGTCATGAAAATTATCAGACCAGAAAAGTAAAATCACACCCGATATGTTTTGCTATTAGTATCTCAAATGAAAAAAAAATTAAACAAGTTCATTTTAATGAAAAAAACAACAGGACAAGTTTGTTTAAAATGTGGTTTATATTCCAAATGCTTATTATTTTACAAATTCTACTGGCGATGGAAATATAGACCTCTAGTTCAGCTGTCGATGGAGACACGGTGCTCCTGATCAACTGTCAATGGAGATACAGTGCTCTACTTCAGCTGTCGATGGAGATACATTCCTGCAGATCAGCTGTCGATGGAGATACATTCCTGCAGATCAGCTGTCGATGGAGATACATTCCTGCAGATCAGCTGTCGATGGAGATACATTCCTGCAGATCAGCTGTCGATGGAGATACATTCCTGCAGATCAGCTGTCGATGGAGATACATTCCTGCAGATCAGCTGTCGATGGAGATACAGTGCTCTGGTTCATCTGTCAATAGAGATACAGTGCTCTGGTTCAGCTGCCAATAGAGATATAGTGCTCTGGTTCAGCTGCCAATAGAGATATAGTGCTCTGGTTCAGCTGCCAATAGAGACATAGTGCTCTGGTTCAGCTGCCAATAGAGATATAGTGCTCTGGTTCAGCTGCCAATAGAGATATAGTGCTCTGGTTCAGCTGACAAATAGAGATATAGTGCTCTGGTTCAGCTGCCAATAGAGATATAGTGCTCTGGTTCAGCTGTCAATAGAGATACAGTGCTCTGGTTCAGCTGCCAATAGAGATATAGTGCTCTGGTTCAGCTGTCAATAGAGATACAGTGCTCTAGTTCAGCTGTCGATAGAGATACAGTGCTCTGGTTCAGCTGTCAATAGAGATACAGTGCTCTAGTTCAGCTGTCAATAGAGATACAGTGCTCTAGTTCAGCTGTCAATAGAGATACAGTGCTCTGGTTCAGCTGCCAATAGAGATATAGTGCTCTAGTTCAGCTGTCGATAGAGATACAGTGCTCTGGTTCAGCTGTCGATAGAGATACAGTGCTCTCGTTCAGCTGTCGATAGAGATGCAGCGCTCTGGTTCAGCTGTCGATAGAGATACGGTGCTAGTGTTTAGCTGTCGATGGAGATACGTTGCTAGTGTTTAGCTGTCGATAGAGATACGTTGCTAGTGTTTAGCTGTCGATAGAGATACGTTGCTAGTGTTTAGCTGTCGATGGAGATACGTTGCTAGTGTTTAGCTGTCGATAGAGATACAGTGGTCTAGTTCAGCTGTCGATAGAGATACAGTGCTCTAGTTCAGCTGTCGATAGAGATACAGTGCTCTAGTTCAGCTGTCAATAGAGATACGGTGCTCTGGTTCAGCTGTCGATAGAGATACGGTGCTCTAGTTCAGCTGTCGATAGAGATACGGTGCTCTGGTTCAGCTGTCGATAGAGATACAGTGCTCTAGTTCAGCTGTCGATAGAGATACGGTGCTCTGGTTCAGCTGTCGATAGAGATACAGTGCTCTAGTTCAGCTGTCGATAGAGATACGGTGCTCTGGTTCAGCTGTCGATAGAGATACAGTGCTCTAGTTCAGCTGTCGATAGAGATACGGTGCTCTGGTTCAGCTGTCGATAGAGATACGGTGCTCTAGTTCAGCTGTCGATAGAGATACGGTGCTCTAGTTCAGCTGTCGATAGAGATACGGTGCTCTGGTTCAGCTGTCGATAGAGATACGGTGCTCTGGTTCAGCTGTCGATAGAGATACGGTGCTCTAGTTCAGCTGTCGATAGAGATACGGTGCTCTAGTTCAGCTGTCGATAGAGATACAGTGCTCTAGTTCAGCTGTCGATAGAGATACGGTGCTCTGGTTCAGCTGTCGATAGAGATACAGTGCTCTAGTTCAGCTGTCGATAGAGATACGGTGCTCTGGTTCAGCTGTCGATAGAGATACGGTGCTCTAGTTCAGCTGTCGATAGAGATACGGTGCTCTGGTTCAGCTGTCAATAGAGATACAGTGCTCTGGTTCAGCTGTCAATAGAGATACAGTGCTCTAGTTCAGCTGTCAATAGAGATACAGTGCTCTAGTTCAGCTGTCAATAGAGATACAGTGCTCTAGTTCAGCTGTCAATAGAGATACAGTGCTCTAGTTCAGCTGTGGAAACTGTCGATGGAGATACGGAGATCTAGTTCTCATCTCTCAGTCAGTCAATCCCTGTAATTTATCCTTTTAAAATTTTGTTGTTGGTATCTTTGTCTGGGTGTGCCTCCACTTCTACATTTATTTTCTTATAAATACATATACGCACGTATACACGTATACACACACACATAAATGTATATATATATATATATATATATATATATATATATATATATATATATATATATATATATATTATATATATGGTGTGATTGTGTGTATCTGAATACGGCATTTTTCCACTTTATTGTTGACTCTAGCAAATAGTTTACTGGAACACAATCATTTGATCACATTATAAAAGACCAGTACATACCAAGCTTTTGAAGCTCTGATTAAATTACCTTCGTCAGCTGAGATAGTTACTCTTATTATATTTATATTAGATTTATCAAATGGAAATAAAATTAAATACAGTGAGATGTCAATGTCAGTAACCCTTAAAGTCATACAAATTTTACCACAACCCGTTGCAGCCGAAAAAAGTCTGGTATATACTATAACACATTCACACAGACATGCGCACACACCATTTATTTCATAAAATCACAGGAAACTATTTTCAAGTGGACAAACAATTTGGTCAAACAATTTGATCAAACAATTTGGTCAAACAATTTGGTCAAATAGTTTGGTCAAACAATTTGGTCAAACAATTTGGTCAAACAATTTGGTCAAACAATTTGGTCAAACAATTTGGTCAACAATTTGGTCAAACAATTTGGTCAAACAATTTGGTCAAACAATTAGGTCAAACAATTTGGTCAAACAATTTGATCAAACAATTAGGTCAAACAATTTGGTCAAATTTTTTGGTCAAACAATTAGGTCAAACAATTAAGTCAAACAATTTGGTCAAACAATTTGATCAAACAATTAGGTCAAACAATTAGGTCAAACAATTTGGTCAAATAATTTGGTCAAACAATTAGGTCACTCTATTTACCTTGCTAAACATTTTATGTGATAATACAATTTCTCTTTAAAATTAAGAAAAAATCAAATAATTTGTTAATTAATGAAAGGCTTAGGCCAGGCTCCCTTTCTCGCCTTAAGACTTATTACGTGAGTGCCCATATTTTTCCAATAATTACAACATATTTTATTAATCGTGTGATCGGTACCACGCTGAGACGCTCTTTCATGCGTTCATTTTGGCTCTCGGACCGAAGACGGCACAGTTCTTAGTCCCATGCTTGAGAATTCCCTAGTAATTGTCCTGAGTAGCGATTCTCTAGGTATGCCTTGTTTTATTTTATCAGACGGCTTTCACATGAATACCTGCCACGTATGTCGTAAGTGCCGACTATGGAGTTTTGACATTGTCGCTTGTTCAGTCGAGTAGAACGTGCACGGAGTGACCTTGTCAACAGAAATTATCGATGCATTGAAGGAAATGCTATGACAAGTGGTGGAGAGAACATGAGGAATTCTTGACTGCAATGAAACTGGTTTCATGGGGAGGATAGAATAGGACCTGGCGAGAAAGTCTTTCTTTATTTTTTCTCAGCACATGACCGATGTATTTCCAATGCCTTCTTCTCGACACGTATTCCTGTTTAGATTGATCTCTTATCTCTTCATTTGAAATGTGTTCTTTCCGCTCTACTTCCCCATAAAAATGTCTTGTAACTTTTACAGATTTGGGAAGCCTAGAGTCGGCGACCAGAATCATACCTGACCTCTTGTACTTAGCTTAAGAGAATGACTTGGCAGAAAGTCAACAACAGAAATGATAAATAACTGTCGAGATCGAAAGTTGTGGAGAGACATGATCATATACGCCAGCAGGACCGGTACTTGATGATGATGATGTGCTTAGCAGCCCAGTTAATTAACCACTGAGTTATCGAAACTCACTCGACAAACAAAGGAATTATGTATTTCATAAAAGATCAAAAATATTATACGGTACAATTGTCTTTGTTCGTGACGAGTGTTTTCTCTCAGACCAAAAAAAACATTGTAAAAAAGATATTTGTCCTGCAAAGAAGCAACGCATACTAACAACTAACATCCACGAACATCTTATAAGAACAGCAGCAGCAACAAAACACAGCGACATAAACATATCTTGAAAAAAAGAAACAAGAAAATAATGTATGAAAGTCACTACAAATAAATTTGCAAGAAATACATGTAACTCAAGTTAAAAATAAACGCAGTTTAGTAACAAACATTATTTGCAACATCAGGGACAAACAACTCAAATGCAGTGATATGTATTATCACAGAAAAATATGTTTGATAATTCAGGATCAAGAATTGTTACAACTCAGGTAGAGGAGTGTTGCCATTACGGTTACAATGTTTGAGAAGCACACTGAATCGATGACCAAGTTTTCCTGTCACTATGACCCGAGAAACTGCACACCAGAAACACAGCCTCCGAACCAAGACAGTTGAGGACACATATTGCAGCTCTAGCAAGTACTTATCAACTGAGTGCTTGACAAAAATCGATAACGCCTGGATCGTCTTTTTATGGACAGGTGAAAATTCAGGTGTAAAAAGATGAAAGCAACAGCAATTACCGACGACATTCATGTGAGCGTTTTCATCATTTTGAGTGAAGTAGGGAGTAATCAAAGTAAAGTTCCAGGACTCGTGTATGAGTTAGAGCTACTAACGTCCCTTTACATTGGTCAGCTGTTCACAACAAAGCAATGAAGAACTCTATTATTACTTGTAAAATCAAAGGAACTGAAGGGATCTATACGGTTTAGTGTGTCACGATAAGAACGCCGAGTTATACGTCATTTCTGTTTTCATACACTAACCCACCACCTGTTTCTTCACATCAAAAATGTTTTCTTTCATGTATGTAATCCACTTCGGATATTTGTTGTAAACACGAATTTTGTAGTCGATCCTTCGAAATGCCGATGAGATTGCATGTTGATATTTCTTTCAAATACCAACGGTGTCTTTTCTGAAAGGCGTCTAAGTGATCTTGTTCCAAAAACGCTCACAAAAGATTATTCCAACACACACACACACACACAAACATACACACAAAGACATGCCTACACACAGTCACTCGAATGTGTGCAAAAGTTCACCAATTTTGTCTCTGCGGTTACTCACTTGATGACGATAAAAATGCACGAATCGGAAAGATAACATCTATATTTTGAAAACTTAAACAGAAACCATGGACCAGGACAAAACTACTCAACTGCGCCAAAGATTTTGCTTATCAAAGCTGAGCACTGTTGTATAGGAGTCCGAAACTTGGACTACCGTGGCACGGCAGGGGAAAAAAATCAAAGAGCTTTCATATGTGTTATCTTTTCAAGGTAATGAACATAAAATGACAGAACAAAGTAACGAACTCAACGTCTTACAATGAGCCAGACCCCCATCCATCATGATAACACTTAGGATTCGGAGACTGAATTGGCTGGGTCATATGTGACAATAAAGGGACAACAATCGTATTCCCCAACAATTATTATATAGAGAACGTAGGAACGGAAAGAGACCAAAGGGTGTAACGGTGTAAGGATAACTTCGTAAATTTACACGTTCTTGAATGTAAATATAACGTATGTAACGGGACGATCTCGATGTGTCAGTCTCTATAAGACTGAGCTCAGACGTTACTGCGCTGTTGACTTCCTCGTGCTGACCCGTTCTCCGTTTTAACTGGACGCTCGTCTCAGCCTTGACCTAGCTGGTTTGCCGTAGTACTTCTGTCTTGTTGTTATTATTACTGCTTCACGCTTGTGATGCCGCGACAACTTCGCTGATTTTGAGATTCTCCCCAGAGAGATTACGCTAGGCAAGATATTGCAACTGTTGAACACATAACAAACACGCTAGTTGTAAGAATTTTACCGCTTTTAATTCCGCACAATATCGAGCGCCAACACTACACATGTGACATGGCATGCAATCACACTTGACTGATGCACACTCATACCATTCCTCTAGTCTACAGCCCTATCACTTGCGGCTGGGGTTCTAGGTTCATTCATACTCGCAACTAAATTGATTGTGAACCGTTCCCCATTGAACGGTTCTTCCTATGCTAGCTATCTTCTATCGGCCCTATTCTGTCCCTTTACTACTGTTACGAACTGTCTTAAGTTCTGCTTTCTCACTAACCTGTCCGCCTAAACTGTTCCTTACGTTATCTCCCGTATTAGGCTCTGCGTCTCCTACATAACGTGCGTCCTTCTGCCGGACTAATCTTTCTCAAGTGCTCAATCTAAGCGTAACTTCTTGCCGGACTGATCTTTCTCAATTGCTCATATTATTATCCTAACTTGCTTACTAGTACACATTGATTATAATTCTACTGGCTATGGGCAGCCTCTATGGGCCGACCAACACGTGGTCGCCCGTCTCCTACTTAACGTGCGTCTTTCTGCCGGACTAATCATTCTTAAGTGCTCAATCTATGCGTAACTTCTTGCCGGACTAATCATTCTCAAGTGCTCAATCTAAGCGTAACTTCTTGCCGGACTAATCATTCTCAAGTGCTCAATCTAAGCGTAACTTCTTGCCGGACTAATCATTCTTAAGTGCTCAATCTAAGCGTAACTTCTTGCCGGACTAATCATTCTCAAGTGCTCAATCTAAGCGTAACTTCTTGCCGGACTAATCATTCTTAAGTGCTCAATCTAAGCGTAACTTCTTGCCGGACTAATCATTCTTAAGTGCTCAATCTAAGCGTAACTTCTTGCCGGACTAATCATTCTCAAGTGCTCAATCTAAGCGTAACTTCTTGCCAGACTAATCATTCTCAAGTGCTCAATCTAAGCGTAACTTCTTGCCGGACTGATCTTTCTCAATTGCTCCCGATCCTTTGTGTTTTCCTCTTAAATCTCGATCTTTTCGGCCAATCAAAATGACTTCCTACGCGTCTATCTGCCCACTCATTTCTGATAATAACTTTCACACTTCCCACGTGAATTTCCTATCATCGTCTCCTTATTTTTCCCCGTGACTTCCTCTTACTGTCTTTTAATTTATTTTTTCCTTGACCTCGTCCTATCGTCTTTGTTTACTCACCTACTTTTCCACTCCTCTCCTTTCTAAAAGGGCAGACCAGTGCTGAGATATACACATGTTTGTGGGGCTTCCCTGAGAGAATTTTCTTTACCAGCGAAATGGATTGGGAGAATCTGGCGTCAGATCTTAGAACATGGAGAACAAAAGTAAGAAGTGACACAACAGCATTCCAGGAAGTGACATCGTTAAAATCAGCAAACAAAAGACGTAACAGAAAGGAGATGAAGTTAGACAACATGAATGCATGTGAGATCGGATTTATCGTTCCAATATAACAGAATCAGGAAGTGGAGAAGGCTGCCCAGTAAAACAGCACCCAGTCTAATACACTAATATGCTACCAACATATGTTTGATTACAACCAATAGTCTGTCAAGATGCTAAAGTCTGTGTGTGTGTGTGTGTGTGTGTGTGTGTGTATATATATATATATATATATATATATATATATATATATATATATATATATATATATATATATATATATATATATATATATATATATATATATATATATATATATATATATATACGCACACTAATGTAGACACACAAATCTAGAGATTATTTGAGCCCGGTCTGTTCAAAAGTTCTTCAAAGTTCTCATTCCATGTCTCCATTTGTTCCCTTATATTACTAAGCAGATTTCCTTTCTTATCTTTAATAAAGGCATTGATCTGTTTGTATTTACCACTTAGTTTATTTGTGCTTTTTACAGTTCTTTCATATTCCCTTTATTTGGTTCTTCCTCTGCCTCTTTAGCTAGTTCATATATATATATTTCCTCTTAACCCTTTGAATGCATCTTCTCCCTTCTTTGTTCACCTCTGTGTAAGCTTCTTGTGTCTTGGCCTTATTATTTCTCGTTTTGCTTTTATTTATGTCTGCTTTTTTGTCTTTCTTTCTTTAATTTTATCCAGGGTCTCTGCTGTCATCCATGCCTTATACTGCGTTCTCTTTTCCCCAGTGTTTCTTCGCTTGTCTCTTTCCATATATCTTTTGTTATAGAGCTGTTATATTATTTATTCTTTATATTATCTTTGTACTCTCTTGACAGCACATCACATTTATTTTTAGTTGATCACAACAGGTAATTCAAGACAGACTCTTTCTCTGGATACATAATGATAATCAAGTTTATTGATATCTCTAAGCACAATGATCGACTAGTGGTTGATGCACTTATCTTAAATTAATGTAAATTAATTCAGGACTTCTCGGAGGCTACCGCCGATGACTATGGTCCGTCCCAAGTGCACATTTTGCATACAACATTATTCAATTTACGTTCATGAGGAATGTGAAACAACTTGATATACTTTTAAACATACGTCACAACACTAATGTTCATATTCTCATTTCTATACCCCTACTCTCTATCAACTTATACTAATAACTTCTCAACTGACTTGAACTACAACTTGGAGAATCTAACTTACTTGCTTCACTTTATAATCTTAACTTTCTAACTGTTCTGACTGTTTCTAACTCTATCTAACTGCCTTCGGCAGTTCGGCCGAAACCGGACTAAGCTTACTTAGTCTACATCTTGACTATTCTCATTCTCTAACTAATTTAATCCTGACTGTTGACTAGACTGTCTTAAACCTATCGTGTTGAAGTTTAAATACTCCAACCACTCTCTTCACCTGAAAATCAGTAGCCAATAAAAATTGTCGCAATTTTGTCGCGAAGTGACAAATTGCAACTCGGTCAGCCCTCCTCACTCTGTGTCCGAGACCTGAACTCCAAATTCTGACCTGTGTCTCAACTGTCCCCCTATTTTACAATAACATTATTTTCGTGACTTCTATAACCTATTTAAAATAATGGTCACCTCATGACAACAGGTTGTTTTGGAAATCGTGGAAATGTTCATTAACTATTATGTCCAGATAATTCTGGACCGTCCTGCCTTAGCTTGGTGGGTGTCCTTGTTATGTCTGAGGTCCCTACCCTTACAACACTGCGTTAACTTCTAATTTCCCCAACTTGCTGCGTGGAAAATTCCATGGACCCAAACTCTCCGTATAATTCTACTTTACCTTCCTCACCTCTGTGTTTCCACCGCCCACTATAACTTTTACTTCCATAACTTCGTCTCTACAACTTGTCATTCTGGAAAATTTCCATTCCTTAACTTTAAACTAATTACTACTGGTCTTTACCATTTGTTACCGCTATTGTCTATTAAGAAGCGGGTAACAACTGAGTTACCTGCCCTTTATGCTTCCATTAGCTCACTCTATAACACGTTTGCCTGTTTCCTATGATCTTCTATATTTATTGTATTTTCTAGTTGTTGGAGGACTTGGTATTTGTTTGATATTGTGATTGCGAATTTATCTTTAACTCCGTGTTCTTTAAGAAACCCAACATTGAAATACTTTCTACCCTTATTCGTTGTAATATATCTTTTTAGTTTAAGTTTGATTTTGGCTATCAGAAGATGGTGATCTGAAGCTACATCTGCCCCTCTATATACTTTTATATCCTGTAAGGATGACTTAAACTTATTATTAATACATATGTGATCAATTTGATTTTCCGTTCTATGATCTGGTGACACCCATGTAGCTTTGTGTATTCTTTTATGTTGGAATATCGTTCCTCCTAGGCTCATTTGATTAAGGGCGAAGAAATTCACAAATATCTCTCCATTCTCATTTATATCTCCAAGTCCACGTTTTCCTATAATTTCTTCGAAGCCTCTGTTGTCTGATCCTACTTTAGCATTTAGGTCTCCAATCAAGATTATAATATCATTGGCTCGTCTTGCATCCATCTGACATTGTAACTGTTTATAAAATTCTTCTTTAACTAAATCATCCTTATCGTTGGTTGGTGAATAGCATTGGATAATGTGTAATTTTATTTTGTTTTTGGTTGTTTTAAATGTTGCTCTCATTAGTCTTGGCCATACTGCTTCCCATTCTATTAGTGTCTTCTGAGCATTCCTTGACACCATTATTGCTACCCCTTTACTATGTTGTGCTCCAGGTTCCTGGTGTCACTGATGATAAAATCATCTCCCTGTATTTAGTTTTATTCTTTCCGTTCCTAGCCATCTTGTTTCACACATTCCCAGAATATCTATTTTGTAATTTTGTCATTTCTGCTGCTACCTGTGTAGCTTTTCCCTGTTCGTTTAGGGTACGTACATTCCAGGGGCCAATTCTGGAAGATTTCCTTGTAGACAAAGGGTGAGTCGGCAACCCGGACTCCTTACGGCTTTCTCCGGCTTGCGTCATACGTCTCTTTAACAGAGAGCCCTTATCTTTCCGGGTGACGGATTTACTTTTTTCTTTTTATTTGACTTATCCATGTTTGTGAAGTTTTTTTCGGCTTATTTTTTTACAGTATGGGATAGCCAGTGCCATGCCCAACCTTCCTTTCTCGCCTCTTACGAACATGCCTGGTAGGGTACAGCGCCCCTATTCTTTACTCCCCTTTAGGACCCCGGCAGTACACGGGCGGGACTACAATTTAAAGTGAGAAAAATATCACAGCAATGAAACCTGCCAAACGTGTGACAGGAGTTAACTAGCGAACAGACATTTATGTGGAGAACTAAAACAACACATAGGAATCACCTCTGCTTAGAAAATACAAAGAAGCAACTAATAACAGGTTTAGTGATGTGAAAACTTCAAACAATAAACAAAGCTAAACAAGAAAGGCTGAGAAACCAAAAAAATAAAAGGGTGTCCACGAGGAAAACTTATGGAAAACTGAACGCTAGAAAAGCTTGACAATCATCATCATCATCAAGCACCGGGCCTACTGGCGTAGGTGAACATGTCTCTACACAACTTTCGATCTCGGCAGCTATTTATCATTTCTGTTGTTGACCTTCTGCCAAGCCATTCTCTTAAGCTCTCTGTTAGTTTTTCTCTTTGCTTCCCTCTATCTCTTCGTCCCTCAATGTTTCCAGTTGTTACAATATATTCCAGTTGTTCTCTTCTCATTGTATGGCCAAAAAATGATGATTGTCTCTTCCTAATATTGGAAATTAGCTCTCTTTTTGCTTTGACCTCTCTCAGAACATCTTCATTATTCTTCTTAGCTGTCCATGGTGCTCTCAACATTCTTCTGTAAAACCACATTTCCACAGACTCCAGTGATTTTCTTGTTTGTTGTCATTATTGTCCATGATTCGCATCCATATGTTAAGACTGGCTCACCATAACATTTAAGAACTCTTTTTCTTGTTTCTATTGTCAAAAATGGATTGCATAGTATCTTCCTCATTTTTTGGAAAGCTGCTTTTGCCTGAGCCATTCTGCATCTCACCTCTTTTGTACGCATGACAAAGTAACAGTTAAAGAGGTCAACCTATTAACAAACAAAAACAACGATTTGTCTTAACTTGACAGGCAAATGAAGAAGGAAGGAAGAAGATAACTGTAGAATAATGTATGTATATGTGTGTATATATATATATATATATATATATATATATATATATAGAGAGAGAGAGAGAGAGAATCTCCGTATGTATATGTATATATGACCTTTGGCGTCTTGACAGACGGTTGGTAGCAAGCAATCATGATATATAGTTTGGTAAAAGTTTTAGTGTCTTATGCTGGATGCTGCTTTGTTGAACAGTTTCTCTCGTGGCTGAATCTGTCAATATTGGATAGACAGATCCGGCCACAGAACGAACAAGATGTATATGTGGTGCCTCGTCTAGTGTCTTTTTTCCTGCTCCTTTTATCCTCTGAATTTGATATCAGCACTGCCTCGAAAGTTATTGTGCCATTTTTTAATTTATTTTTGTTCTCCATGGGCTACGATCTGTAGTCAGATGTTACCAGTTTCTTTCACTGATATAGAATTCGCTAAATGAAGCACTGCAACCATAATTATTTATCATCGCTGGTCAGTCCTTTGGTGGATTGTTTGGCCAACAACAAAAATATGTATCACAAGGAAACCTGCACTGACGACACAATTCCAGCAGAGACTTTGAAGAGAAGATTGTGCTGGATATGCTATCTTCTCAGAATGCTTCAAATCGTTACCCCAAGAGTATCCCTTATATATAACCAAATTATATATCTCCCTTATAAATCCAAATATTATATCCCAAGAGTATCCCTTATAAATCCAAATATTATATCCCAAGAGTATCCCTTATATAAATCCAAATATATATATATATCCCTTATAAATCCAAATATTATATCCCAAGAGTATCCCTTATATAAATCCAAATTATATATATATCCCTTATAAATCCAAATATTATACCCCAAGAGTATCCCTTATATAAATCCAAATTATATATATATATATCCCTTATAAATCCAAATATTATACCCCAAGAGTATCCCTTCAAGCAATTCTTGATGGAAAGAGAACAAAATGGAACCAAAAAGAGACATAGCGCAGAATGGTGATAAAGACAGGATAACAACAGCTTCAGCTGGGATGGGAGTTTCAAAGGTAGACTCATGACAGACTACGATAGAGATCTCAAGTAATGACTATAAACCAGAGAATACATATTCGTATAAGGAAGATATTGTTACTTTCATGTACAAGTAGCAGGACTCTGATTATATTCGACAAAACTGATCCATCCTAATGTATAGCCTTATCGTTTGTGAACAGGCAGGAAAATATTGAGAACTCTATCGGTAGTTCAATGGCGCATCGAAGGTGTCCCATAAGAGGCAAAAGCAAGAAGAAAGTTTATTAACTTCAAGAGGAAACAATCTTTTCTTCCTTTTGCAATGAGAAAGGGAAAACAATTAATATATTGTGACATAAGGACAATTTGAATGAAGAAATGAAACAGGCAAACAGAGAGAAAAGATACTAAGTAGTTTAAGAAAGAGATTTGCTAAGGTTCTAACAATATAAATAATAAACACGTGTAAAGCCAGAAAATTGCGAAAAGACATGATCACCTACGCCAACAGACACGGTTCTTGAAAGGCATAAAGATAACATCCCGCTTGCGGATGTGACAGGACGAAAGTCCAGGGTGACCTAGCTATATAATTAAATGTTTAAAACAGGTCCCCTTCTGTGTAACCTCCCGTAGATAAATGCTGGCACAGAATGGATTCATCATCACGTGCGCGCTCACCGTCCTAACAGTTTTTCGCCTGTTGAGCTTTGCTATTCTGTGGTAATGGCAACCTCTATTTTGCTACACCCGCGTTTCCTGGTCACCATACCCCACCTCCCGACCATTTCTTCTCATCTCTTTAACAGCCCTAGACTTGGCCTCGTTTGACCTTCAAGCAGTTCAGATTTACACAGAATGTCAAGGGCGCAGGTAAAATTTGTTTACCTGTTTCCTGTGACGCAACGAGTCTTTAAAGTCCGATATATTTGCAGCCTAAACGAGGTACGAGGGGTGAGGACGCCGGTAAATGAAAGCCCAGGAGCACCAGCTGGCGCAGAAGTAGGTGATGGGAGAACCAGGTGTCCACGTGCTAGTGCGGTATGAGAGGAAGAGAGCGCTTGAGAAAACATGAACACCTCCAAGTTTTAGTAGATACCGGGAGTGAGTCGAGGGCAATTTTAGAGAAGAAAAAATGAGGGGCAGGTGAGCATGAGTATATCTCAAGTCCTCTTGCACGTGATGGTTCAAGTGATGTTGCAGACTTGAGATGACGACAAAGAAAGCATTTTCATTTGCGGAAAATCGCTTGAATGATATTTTTTGCGAAGAAAATAACATGTGTCGTCTTTTTCTCTTTCTATCTGGAATGACTGAAACCCAGAAAAAGGAGAGAAAAGCAAACGAAACACTTCTTGGAGGTGTTAGATGGGTTCTGTCTGTCTTAACCTTCAGGCAATCCCATGGGGAGTCCTAGCCAATAAAGCCTGCATGACGTCTGATGGCGAGTAGGAGATAATATCGAAAACCGTAAACCTGAGTATAGTATGACCGGCCTAAAACTAAATGAGTTAAACAGGAAATCAAGTGGTATCTACTCATGAAACACTTCGTATCTCCAACATTTTGTAGGTCTATACATTGTGTGCGTTCGGTGAAGATAAACATATTATCCATCTGCCGGATCATGGTTAAATTCAGTTTCCTAAATTGACACCACCTGAGCAAAAAGCAGCCAGTGACTCACAATCGACTGTTTGCATCATACTCCACCTCCCCGCTGTGACAATGGAAACAGCCTAACCGGCCTGGTAAGGATCGAGACGGAAAACAAATCAGTACCAAAAATGTTACGATCAAGTCGGATGTGTGGGTCTTAATGGCGCAGTTATTAAAGCTTGCTGTAAACAACACCTTAAGGCAACCACGTCCACTTAACGTCCATTTAGGGGCGGACCGCCGTCTTAAATGGGATGCAATAAGTAGGTTTAGTTGTGTCATAAATCTGACCCACATCTGTTGTCAGTTTTATCTTGCAGCCTGTATTGGTTGCTAGGAGATGTTCTTGGTTTCACCTTCATATTTACTTCGTATTTACGGATACGTTGACAGATGTTGACTGTGAATTCATTGCACAGGAATTTGCTTCATTTATTATTATTTTCTTTAGGAATTCAACAGACTCTTTGTAGTTTTCTTCACAGACTTTCTCACCAGGGACAAACGTCTAAGTCTAGGCGCGTGGTGACATTTCATCAGCCGCACACGCGATAAATAATAATTTCTAAAAAAGATCAAGTGTTTTTTTTTTAATTCCAATAATGTTATCCAGGATCAAGACAATTTTATATTCTTTTTTTTTTTAGTTCTCTTCACGATTACCACTCTTCGTCCTCTGTTCTTTAAGATAGAGTTTTTAAATGGTGGTTGCGTTATATCACGGTTTACAGCAAGATGCAAAATATTGTCCTTTAGCCCAACATTAAGCTCTAACTTCCCCACGGATTCTTGGGTTAGGGGTTGCCTTCTCCCGTAAGTCCTAACTCGCTTGACCATATCTAAAGCCCCAGACCGAGCCGTCTAAAGTAGGCTATTGGTCAAACTAATTAGTCTATTTTAACTGCTAGCACAAGGATCGTGCTATATTATAATCTAAATAACTAGTGTGTAGTTTTGGAAATAACAAATAATATATATCTTCTTGTTAGGTTTAACGAGGTAGCGAAGCCTCAATGCAGTCAGAGCATTTCAGTTTCCGCTGTGCTGCCTTTCCAACAGTCAGTCTTGTGCTGATCGTTCATGCTGCTTCGTACTGTTTGTGAGTTATTAGTTTCCTCTATGCTGCCTTTCCAACAGCCAGTCTTGTGCTGATCGTTCATGCTGCTTCGTACTGTTTGTGAGTTATTAGTTTCCTCTATGCTGCCTTTCCAACAGCCAGTCTTGTGTTGATCGTTCATGCTGCTTCGTACTGTTTGTGAGTTATTAGTTTCCTCTATGCTGCCTTTCCAACAGCCAGTCTTGTGCTGATCGTTCATGCTGCTTCGTACTGTTTGTGAGTTATTAGTTTCCTCTATGCTGCCTTTCCAACAGCCAGTCTTGTGCTGATCGTTCATGCTGCTTCGTACTGTTTGTGAGTTATTAGTTTCCTCTATGCTGCCTTTCTAACAGCCAGTCTTGTGTTGATCGTTCATGCTACTTCGTACTGTTTGTGAGTTATTAGTTTCCTCTATGCTGCCTTTCCAACAGCCAGTCTTGTGCTGATCGTTCATGCTGCTTCGTACTGTTTGTGAGTTATTAGTTTCATCTATGCTGCCTTTCCAACAGCCAGTCTTGTGCTGATCGTTCATGCTGCTTCGTGCTGTTTGTGAGTTATTAGTTTCCGCCCATGAGCACGTGCTAGTTCTACACTTTCCTTGTCTCGGGCCCCGATCCTTCAATCATGTGGTTATTTTACCATACCGTTTCGTTTTCTTTGGAGAAAATGTTTCCAACAACGTTTAATAAGTTCGACTTGTCCTGTCTCAATATCCCCTGCTTTGGGGCTCTCCCTATCTACCGATCAACCAGCTCGTTACCATGAACTTTGTCATGTTCCGGGCTTTATATCCAATATTACCTTATATAGTTATACTATTTATTTCGCTATAACAAATATATGCAATGTATTATATATATAACATCATATTTATACAATTTATATATAAATACATATATTATGCTAAATTATATTATTTTGTATACATCAAATCATCATCGTTATCAAGTACGGGACTGCTAGCGTAGGTGATCATGTCTCTGCACAACTTTCGATCACGACAGTTATTTATCATTTCTGTTGTTCACCTTCTGCCAAGCCATTCTCTTAAGCTGTCTGGTATCTTTTCTCTTTGCTTCCCTCTATCTCTTCGTCCCTAAATTTTCACAGTTGTCACAATATATTCCAGCTGTTCTCTTCTCATTATATGGCCAAAAAATGATGATTATCTCTTCCTAATATTGGAAATTAGCTCTCTTTTTGCTTTGGCCTCTTTCAGATCGTTTTCATTAGTCTTCTTAGCTGTCCATGGTATTCTCAACATTCTTCTGTAAAAACACATTTCTACAGACTCCAGTGATTATTTTGTCTGTTGTCCTATTGTTCATGATTCACATCCATATGTTAAGACTGGCTCTACATAACATTTAAGGACTCTTTTTCTTGTTTCTATTGTCAAAAATTATATTACTAAGAATCATCATGCAAAGTCAATGAAGTTCTAACATTCCTTGTCAAAAATGGATTACATAGTATCTTCCTCATTTTTTGGAAAGCTGCTTTTGCCTGAGCCATTCTGCATCTCACCTCTGTTGTACATCTTCCGTCTGAGGTTACCAAAGTTCCCAAATATTTAAATTAATTTACCTGTTTTAATATTGTTGCACTTGTCTTTATTTTGTACTGAGGTGATGTCTTTTTCTTTGTTGTTACCATTACTTCTGTCTTTCTGCTATTAAGGCTGAGTATTGTTTTCTTTCACTATAATGTCTAACATTTCTTGTAACTCATTTTCACTCTTAGCGATTAAGACTGTTTCATTATCATACCTAAGATTATTTATATTATGACCTCCGATATACATCAAATAATATAACATAATCTCTCAAAAAAATAAAATCAGGAAATCAGAAAAAAAAAAATTTTTTACATGTCCAAACACATGAATTGATCACTATCAAGGTTTGTAAATTTGTTAGTATCAACCAGAATATTTGGACTAAAATAACATTATTAGAAAGGTATTCTTCTTTGCCTTTCTCCAGTTTAATGGGCGTGGATACCTTGTTGCTATTTTACTTCTGGCGGCGATATCTGTGTCTTTCACATCCGTCTTTGGGATAGGCTGCTTTTCGATTGCGCCACAATTCTACCATGTAACGTGCACTCCGGATATCCGTCTTTTCTTTGTTTATTGCACACAGAAACCCGAGTGGATAAAGCCACGGAGATACCTTTGTTTATTGCACACAGAAACCCGAGTGGATAAAGCCACGGAGATACCTTTGTTTATTGCACACAGAAACCCGAGTGGATTAGGCCACGGAAATACCTTTAATTCGAAGAGAAATTCTCACAGCAGGTGGCGGCATTCGAAACCTGAACTTTCTTGTCTAAAGATCAGCGCCTTACATCTTGACCAAGCAATCCCTCAACAAGCGTATAACTAAAATGATGAACATTAGAGGTGGGACGAATACTGCATTTTATCGAATTAACATTTGAAATCTGAAAGCTACCCAGATTTCCTGGATCTCGAATCTCTCGAATTTTTCATATAAGATGAATAACAAGAAAATAAAAGGGAATTATAAATTTCTACTTAAATTTAAAATATTTTAAGCAAAGTTAAATTTGAAAAATGTGTTTAATTTTAGAGAAAAAAATAACAATTAAGTTCAAAACAAACATGCCCATATTTATTAAGACGATGCGAACGAAATTTACATTTAGTAAATTAAGTACACGGGAGCCGCGATAGCTTAGTGGTTAGTGAACTGGACTACAAAGGAAAAGAGGTAGGGTTCGATCCCAACCGACGGCTTCCGCTTCACCCAGCCTTTAATGGGTACCGGATTTTTTTCTGGGAAAGTAAAGCGGCACGGGCGTAATACAGACCACATTACCCCAAAAATCATGTGCCGAAGGTCTGTAACATTTATGGTCACTAACACCATATTCCCTATACGCCACTTGGCGTGACGGGGGCTCTTTACTATTTATTTTGTTTTTTAAATTAAGTACATAACTTAAACATTAAAATTATTGAAGTTCGTTATAAATGAGATAACGTCGAAAGAAGACTGATATCGTTTGCAAGGAAGACGCTGAGAAGAGTTGAGCATAACTAGTAATTCTGAGTTATAGACTGAGTAGTGTTGTGTAGCTCAGTTGGTAGACAACATGAGTCACGTGCATGACAAAGTTTTTACTTACATCTTATCAGTTGTTAGAAAGCTCCAGAACTATCGAGAGTTAGTTTCTAGAATGTTCGAGACAACGCTACGCTCGGCAAGTCTGATTACGATACAAATTTGGAAGATTTTGCTCGAAGGTAAATTGAAACATAATAATGTGGCAAACACTGCCGCCAGATTCGGATACCAACGAAATAGCAACAATCGCCTTTTTCTTTGAATAATATGTATTAATATACAAGATTCCATTGGAAGACAATAGGGTAAAACTAATCTCTCCACAAGTTTAACTAAAACTAATCTCTCCACAAGTTTAACTAAAACTAATCTCTCCACAAGTTTAACAGCTTCTTTTAGGCTAGGATTCGAAAGATTCGAATGACGAAAAACAAAAATGGTTCGTTTTTTTCCCTCTCTTCAAATCACGTGCTTATTTTTTTTCTAGACCCGTGGGATTCGAGGATTCGACTATTCTATTCCTAATTAAAACATCAACTTATTATTCATTATTATAATTGAATGTAAATGTATGCTGGCTTAAAGTAGTCATACCTATATTTTAATTTGAAAAGAAAATTATGTAATAAGTAAACCCATAAATATTTCTACAAATATATGATAAATGTATCAGTTTAGGACTTATGGATGATAATACTACAAAATGATAATATTGCACAGTGAAACGACATTTTGAATTCATCAGTTCATAATTGTTAGTTCAGAAAATATTTTTTGCGGCATTTTCTCGTTGCTTGGTTCTGCGGGAGGGACTGTTAGTTTAAAATATTGTAAAAATTAAACAAAATTGATCATTTGAAAACACTTCTTGAAATCAGTAAGCTTCTCTTAGTTGGTGATTTAAGACTACGTTGTATCGCTGCGTCATGAATGAGTAAACTGGTCACTTTTATAAAACTTTCAAAACTATTTCCAGGAATTACAGCATACCAGTTAATCATTTCTCAAAAAATTGTAATTCACTATATATCTTCATCAAAGATTACACAATATATATATATATATATATATATATATATATATATATATATATATATATATATACGCGTATATACATACATAAATATAAATAAGAATATCACTTGTACCAACTTTATGTCTTGAAAAAGACATAGAGGTAAATAACAAGCTACCAGTTTTTAAAACAATTATCAGTTGTACAAATCAGTTACATTCTCTTTTTTATTTGCATATCTCCACTGGATAACTTGTATTTTAACGATAACTTTCAGAGCTGAATATTGAGTTATTTATCTAAAAACATATTGTTAAAATGCTCAATGACTATTGCTTCAGTTTCATTTACTGCTACTTCTTTTTTGAAATATTAAATATTAATGAATGTGTCAACAAATGAAACTTCCACCATGTTAACTAATATTAATTACACTGCCCATTCATGTCAATGACCCATGGGAGAGAAATTTATGGTAAAATGTGTACACATTAATACGCCAAGAGAAACAATAGAGGGGTGGAGACCTTATTATTCGTTTATTATTTTGTAAAATTCATAACTAGAACGAGATGTTGTCTTACAACTACATCATTTGCTTCTGAATCACCATTGGTAGATGGAGCTAGATTCGTCATTTAGTTCCAAAACTATATCGTTACAGCTGGCACATGCAGAAAGTCCTGTAAGTTCGGTACCAGCCCTAAGACGGTTAAAGTATACAAAGAGTTTGCATTAACTGTTGCACTTTATTTTCTTTTTTGTGTGTGGCGGTTTATTGTTTATTTTTACCCTCTGATATGTAGCACATCTATTTCTCTCGTTGCATCTTTCCATATCTTGTCCTTCTGTTTACTTCTCCTCGACTTACCTCCTCGATCATCCTAGATGTAGCAGAATTTATCTGTTTTTCATTGTTTGTTAACGTTGCTCTCGTTTTCTGAAGAAGGCCGCATGTAGGCCGAAACGTCAGTATTTTGTTGTGTTTCTTTTTTCGTAAAGCTATCACCATAGCTTGTAGGAGTGTACGTGACACCCCACTACTGCCTCCTTGCTACCAGCTTTACCGCAGCACTGCAATTATTTGCCTGTTCCTTGCTCAAGTTTGACGTCATGAAATTTCCGTCACATTTAAAAATAAATATTTTGGTGTTTCATTGCACGTGATATGGCATGTCACTGCGCCGACTTCTGACATTTTGCTTCATGTCCTCTTACGTCCTCTCGAGCTTTGTGAAAGTGCTTTCCAGGTGCTATCATTCTTGAATACATTTAAGTTTGGTACCATTGACATGAACTTTAAATGTCTTGACTTGGTAGGTTATTTGCATTCATTGTGTTTCTAGGTAGTCTACTTCTACAAATTATATTTCTAGGTAGTTTACTTGTACAAATTATGTTTCTAGGTAATCTCCTTGTACAAATTATGCTTCTGGGTAGTGTGCATGTGTTATTATGCTTATAGGTAGTCTACTTGTACATGTCATGTTTCGAGGAATTCTATTTGTGCAAATAACGCTTCTGGGTAGTCTTTTTGTTTTCATTATGCTTCTGAGTAGTCTACTTGAGTTCTTTGTGTTTCTAAGTAGACGAACATTCATTATGCTTCTGGGTAGTCTACTTGAGTTCTTTGTGTTTCTAAGTAGACGAACATTCATTATGCTTCTGAGTAGTCTACTTGAGTTCTTTGTGTTTCTAAGTAGACGAACATTCATTATGCTTCTGAGTAGTCTACTTGAGTTCTTTGTGTTTCTAAGTAGACGAACATTCATTATGCTTCTGGGTAGTCTACTTGTACAAATTATGCGTCTATGTATTCTGCATGTATTCATTTTGCTTCTGTGTAGTCTACTTGCATCCAATATGCTTCTGAGTAGAATACTTGGGTTATTTGTGTTTCTTAGTAAACAACATATATAAAATATGTTTTAGGTATTCTACTTGTACAAATTATATATCTGGGAAGTCTGTATGCATTCATTATGCTTCTGGGTAGTCTACTTGTACAAATTATGCTTCTATGTATTCTGCATGCATTCATTATGCTTCTGTGAAGTCTACTTGCATCCAATATGCTTCTGAGTAGAATACTTGGGTTATTTGTGTTTCTTAGTAAACAACATATATAAAATATGTTTTAGGTAGTCTACTAGTGTAAATTATGTTTCGTTGCAGTCGGCATGTATTCATTCTATTTCGCTGGTATGTTTTAGTTTTCATAATTTAGCTTCCACATACAGAAAGTAGTGCATCTGTATGGTGTTGCCACTTTTTCGTGTATTAATCTTTAATCATTTGCAAAAAGTAGTTCGTTATTCTGAGTAAAATATATTTATATAGCAATTGTGATAGTAAAAAGTCCGATCTCCACCCTCTTGTCGACAATTGTATATCAAATGTATAGTTTGTTCTAGCCAATCGACTTTTTAATAGACTTGATGCGACATTTATTAAACATTTCATGTATTCCATAATCTTGTAATATGACTGAAAGTATACGTTTACCCATTCTATAAAAACAACTCCATTTGCATCAATATCAGGACACTAAAATACCCTGTATGTGCGTTCTCTTTTATTGCACCCTTTCATTAGAAGTGATACTAATATGTTCTTTTTTGCCAGTTCTCATAGGTTGTTCGTTCTGTGATCATTCAGTAAATCTAAGCTGTCATATCATTCGTTTATTTTCGACTGCTTCACTAGTTGTCTCTCTTATATCTGTGTAGTTTGTATTGTATGTTAGTTTTATAGCTTCTCCTAGCTTTTCCCTTGATTCTTTTAGCTTGTATATATATATATATATATATATATATATATATATATATATATATGAGCATGAACATATACATGAGATGTACTCATGTTCATACATGCTCTATGAACATTCTTTCTTTGGATATGTTATTTCAATATGATTTTTATAATTTTATTCGCATTTAATAATAGTATTTTGCTTGAATTGTACAGTTTATGGTCAGACTGAAGCTTCCCTCTATCGCTATCGTTAGTGTCCTAGATTTTATGAGTACAGAAATGTTATATTGTTATTATTTCTTATTTATTCCACGAATTCTATTTTATTGATCGTTTACTTCGTATATTTGCTTGGAATAATTACGTGTGCCAGACAATCTTTATGAGTTATTACAAATGTTACCCCGGACCATATTATTCTATTTTGTATTTCTTCTTACTTTGGATTGTTGTTTAGTTGTACAATCAAGTTGTTGTTTTTAAGTTGTTTTTTTTAATTGTTGTTATTCATTGTAATTTCAGAATTATATTTGATGTCGCTGCTTTACTTTCCGTTTATCACATTAAACATCTTCCTAAACTAGTTCTTTAGTACATCAAAAATATGTCTAAACAATTGTTTAGTATATAAAATATATTTCTAGACAGTTTCTGTAAGTACATTAAGTATTGTTCGAAACCATTTCTTTAGTACATCCAATATTTCTCTAAATAATTTTGTTGAATACAACATTTATTTTTCTAAGCAATTTCCCGTAGTACATCAAACATCTTCATAAATCACTTCGTTTACAATATCAAACATTTTTCTAAACAAATCACAAATTATTGCTGTCATGAAAACTGATGTCTTGCTTGTGTTTTAAAAGGACAATGTTTGGAGTAAACCCCAAGCAAGCGCGGGATGGCATTGTAAGGATTGAAGGCAAGCTTAACGCCATGGGTAGGCTCAAACAAAAGGTGGGAGATGAGATGACATTAACGGCCAGGCCCCAGTTTTCCATGTTAGCATCTTGTCCAATTAGACGAACATTAAAGGTTTCCTCTCCAGGGTTTTTGGTAATGTCACTTTCCTCTTTCGTTCCCTCTCTTTAGGTGGGCACGTAATTTGTTGTGCATCTGGGCTTTTATCAGGATTCGCTGCGCCTTTTGTGCGGAGCTCCATGTTAGCGGGCTGCCCTTGGGGCACAGCTCACGTTTGTGTGCACGATTTCGTAATGAGGCTAGTTACTAAGTTAGCAACGCGCGCATTACTTGCTCTATCGATCTTCACACTGGCATTATGTCATGGGACTTTTCGCTCATTATGTTATTAGCTCGCGGAGGCAGCTCTTAAGCAAGTTTGTCATATTCGTTTACTACTGATTATTGTTTGCGGTTTGGGTCTATTTCTTATCACATATTTTGGGACTTTATACTTCTTTGATCTCGAAAACATTGAGATGGGAGAGGAAATTATACAGGATGAATGTGGAGTATGTAGAACTCTAGATTCCGGTCTCTATATTAGTTCTGTAATGATGAACTTAGTATTTAGCTTTGAGACTTTCATAAATTAAAACCGTCAAATCATTAATTGCACGATTAAACACAACGACTGCATTGTTGGCATAAAATGGCGAACGAATAAAGTCAATGTCATGAAACAAATAAAAGAACAAAGAGACGTGGTCGGCATATTTTTAGCACAAATTCGACTACCACGTAATTGATTCTGATCTGCCCCTGCAACTTCAAAACTACCGACGTATTGCAGCGTATGGAAAGTAATGCCATGACCTACACGATAGTTGTATGTGTATGACGTGTTTTAACCTAAGTAATAAATCACACGAATTGCATGCAAATCAGCCAGTACACTTCATCCCTGGTATTACCTCCTTTACCAAAGTGAACTGGAGACCATTTTAATAAATGAGTTGACTGTAGTTCTGTCTGGCACTGAAAGTGTTTAGCCGTTCTACTTACTCTGTTCTTTCCTTATAATTAGCATTTTTTGGTGACTGCGTAATACTTCTAAAAATTCTGTGGTTTTTTTCCTCAGTATTTTCAATTTAAGTGAGGGGAAAATATAGTAGTGTTGATACTGATCGTATCGATCTCTAGTGAAATGGGCGTTGAGCCAATAGTGACAGAACCAATGTGGCTTGTTAGCATGTCATGAGTAGAGCAGTTAGACTCTCAGTCTAAGCTCCATAAGGTTCACAACAGATGGATGGAGCAAGGGAAGAAAGAATGGATGGGGATGTTTTAAGTCTACAGGGGCCATGTAGAGTAACCACTAGCCCATGTCGGATTCCATGGCAGTAAGAAAGTTGACTGAGAGAGAAAGAGAGAGAGAGATGAGAGAGAGAGAGAGAGAGAGTGGCGCAAGGGAAAGAGGAATAGAGATATTTGTTCTGAAGGAAACTGACGTTGGAGAAAGAGGTTGGGGAAATAGGCTGAAGAAATAGATGAAGAAATACAATGAAGAAAAAAATTGAGGACAAAAAGAGGATACTGTAATAAGGTATTAACGGCGGCGTAACAATTCAAAAAATGCAATAATTTTCTTTAAAAGATGATGGCGACACAGGGTGGCGACACAGGGTGGCGACACAGGGTGGCGACACGAATGCTGAGGTAATCCACACGTCAAAAGAATGTTGGAACACGCTCGACGAAGGGCAAGAGAAGCAGGAAAACATATCCTCAGTGCTAGGGAACGCAACACGTTCATCAATACAGGTCAGGAACATTTAGTAAACAAACATTTCGATGATTGCTGAAGCGGCTGGCATAACAGATAGAGAGCGGTGATGAAAATCGGCACTAAAAACTACAGACTAAAAGCAATCATTGAAATGTTTTTGTTTTGGTATTGTTTATATTTTACCTCTCATGACAATATCCATTTTGACTTTGGTGTCAATTGTGTTCTGTTCTGCGGCGTATTATGGCGGGCGTCTTGATTTGGGGTGTGGGGTGTTCTGATTTATTGGATTATCTGGGTTTTTTTTGTGTGTGAAAGCACATAGCTGGTTGTTTGGCCGCTGCATCTTCCTTTCCCAGCTGGTCTGTTTTCTCGTTTCCTGGAATTTTACACTGAGATGGGATACATTGCCGGGGAACCGCGCATTGCTTGCGAACAATGTATTTGAACCTGAGGAGAATGTCTTAACCTCAGCGCTACATAGACACCCCCCCTTCCTTGCTATCACCACCACCAAAGACAATCCATGAAAGTACAATCAAGAGATCTGCAATTAAACGTGAGTTCGCAGAAAGGAATGATTTCTTCTCGCACAAGTCAAGTGTTTACCCAGCAAGCTACATCATCAATGTAGTCATACCTTCATTTTCTGATAACAAGCTGATAGCGCATTAAAAAAAATCTACTCTTGAACACTGAGTTATGTTCTGTTAATTAAACAATCATTCATCAAAAGGCAATAAACTCCGGTCCAAGATACTAAATAAATCAATATTATGTTAATATGCATGTGTGCTTTTACTTTTCTACAGAAATGCTTGTAGCAGCCTAACGTCGCTCTCCGGTATCTTGTCAAGCATATTCTCTCAGGGCGGTTCTGCCCATATTTGAATCCAGTTCGATCTGCAGAAAGAACAAAGTACAGTTATGTTGTACATTTTCACGTTCTATTCTCTGGTGCCTTTTGTCTTCTAGTTGAATGAAAATATGGAGTTTTCAGTCGGCGATGTGATCATCAAACAGGATCCCATGAAATAAGTGTTTCATCTAATTAACTTCTTGGCGCACAGAGGAAGACCATCGGACTCGTGATTCCAAAGTGTCGACCTGCTATTGCATTCTGAGCCTTAGAGTTCGCGAAACACCGTGATATACTAGGGTTCTGAGCATTAAAAAATGACCTCTACATAAGAAGACGGAGAGACATTAGTATCCACTACCTGCTGATTCTAATTGCCATAGATGAAGGGGAACTAACAGAAACAGTAATTGGTCTCCTTCCAAATGTTATTAACATGGCACATACGTCAGTCATAGCCACCATGTCCGCATTCAGCCGGAGGAGACTCCGGCGTAAATATTTTGTTGCTACGAAGTCAGTCAATTGTTTGGATGCTCTACTGTCGTGGTTCTTCTGCTGGTATGCCTTAAACCTGATTCAGTTTCCCTTAAATTATGGCAATGATTCATAGGTTAACCGCACTGATCTTCTATCATATGTTCCAGTCCTTTACACTGAGAAGGTCAGAGAATATCATATCTCAGTTTGTTCTTCATGTCATCCTTTAAAAATATCTCATTCACGTTTAATGTCCTTGGATCCTGAGAGTTGAGGAATGAGAATTCCACAGGACCTCTGAGTTGACTTATGTCCTGTTAGCTAATCATAAAATTGGTAAAATAATTTCATTTGAACAAACGATACACAACAGTAATGTAGTTGTAAAATACACTTGGAGAGAGGTCAGAAGAAATGTTAAATGAAATAAGTTTGCAGCAAATGTTTGTTACAAAACAAAACAATAGAGCAGTGGTTAGTGAACTGGGCTACTGAAGACAAATGGTAGGGTTCGATCACAATCAACGGCTTCTAGGTACACCCAGCCTTCAATGGGTACCGGATTTCTCTAGGAAAAAAATATCCATTCGCGTAATGCTGACCACGTTACCCCAAAATGTGCTGACAATAAAAACAAAAATAGTCACTTAGAGTATATTTCCTGTATAACACAGTGCATGACGGGGCCTTTCATATTTTTTTTCTTTTTTTTCCTCTTAAATTTTAGGTACAAATGTACAAAATAAAAACATACTTCACCTAATTATTACTGTTGTATTTCTGGTAGCTTTCCGATGTGCCTTTAAGTTCAGCATGAGAACCGCTTGGCCGTACATCGCTTCCTGGTCTCACGTACACAGAAGCTGTCCAAACAAAAATGTGTTTTCTGCTGATTGCTAGTCATCGATCTCCACTCGATTCCTGAGATTTTCTGGGAGGTTATGTTCTTAAGCAAACACTGGGCCCTCCCAATTAGAGCACCACATCTTCAGCAGGACCTCGCCGCACGCTCCTCAAGTTGATATTAGACCCCACTCAGCCTCTTTTTGTGACCTCTGTTCGTTTCATGTGCCCTTATGTCCAGCCTCACAACATTCAAGAAGCAGACCAATGTATACCCGGGTATGTGTGCTAGGGAATATGGAACCCGTCTGCTTCTTGGAACTAGATAGATTTCGTGCTCATACAGAGGCAGTGTTCAATATAGAACCCCTCCACTTGATATGACATTTCACAGGTTAATCTGTCTGTCTGTAATGAACGTTCGGTTGTTCTATCATTCAACCAGAAATCTAACGACCCCAACTATTCTGCTACGTGCCATATACTGTATACCTTATAAGTGTATTTCCTGGATATGAAAAGTATAAGTTAAGTACTAATTATGGCGTATGGGAAATATGGTGATAGTGTCCATATGTGTCAACGATCAATCGCTTATTTTATAGGTAATGTTAAAAAAAACGTAAGAAAGAAAAGAGCCCCGTCAAGTCAAGTCGCGTATAGGGAATATGGGTACTAGTGACCATAATTTTTACAGACCTTCGACACATGATTTTTGGGGTAATGTAGTCGGTAATACGCCCGTGCCGCTTTACTTTCTCAGAAAAAAATCCGGTTGTAGTCCAGTTCACTAACCACTGAGCTATCGCGGCTCCCTACATTACTTGTGCTTCTAGTATAACCTCAAGTGTAACGCTATGTGTCATCCTATACCTGGCAGATTTTATTTGTTTAAATTTCTCCTCATTTACCATTTCTCCTGTATTATATTTAGATAAGTCACGCCAAACGAGTAGTGATCAAAAAGAGATGTGAAACCCACGTCTGTAAAAATGTGTTTTTGTTGATGATTTGAACCAACCATACAAATATCAGCGCTTCCTGTGAACCACAAGACAATGTATTCTATGTCAAATGAAGACGCTTATAAAGACGAGCAAGGAAGAGAAACAATCATTACAGACAAATTAGCCTTTATTGTAGACAAGAGTGCACAGATACAACTAGCAAGATGGGTTGAAGAAAAAGCTCAGTTAAATCTGTGGGGGCTGGGTAGTCTAGAGGTATGACATCGGCGTTAGGACAGGAAGGACCCGGGGTCAAAACCCACCCAGAAACGGTGGCGATTTTTCAAAAACAAAAACAATTAATTTGTGGCTGCTTTATGACGCAACCAGCGCCTGATTTCTTGGATAGAGAGATCCGATCTCAAGCCCTCTCTGATAACGGCAATAAACAGGAGGTCCCACGTGTACTGGCGTACGTTAAAGAACCTTTGGTAATTAAAATCGAAAAGAGCTAACCATAAATATGGCCAGAAACCTGATCATACGTGGATTCTAGGCCGTGCTACGGAGTTCGTGCATGTGGGTCAGGATTCAACTCCGATTTTCTGAGGGGCTTATATGAGCACCTCTTCAACTGTCCGGTGTGCAGTAAGTGATTATCCTAACAACAAAACAAACAAAACCTCAAAAAGGCAGAAGTCATGAATTAAATGTCAAAAGTACTAATTGATCAGAATATAGAAACTGTAGCTAGGAGCTGCAGACATAATCAAAACCTGGTAAGTAAAGGAAGTAATAACACCAAATGGGGGCTGCGAGTGACGGTAACAAAAACAGACGGAACAATGCTACAGTGGAGATATGCACAAAAATATTAACACAACTACAGTGAAGATATGCACACAAATATTAACACAACTACAGTGAAGATATGCACACAAATATTAACACAATACAGTGAAGATATGCACAAAAATATTAACACAGCTACAGTGAAGATATGCACAAAAATATTAACACAGCTACAGTAAAGATACATATGTAAGAACAAAATAAACCAGAGTAGGTTTTGATTGTTTAAACAACATGGAGATGCACACCAGCAAACTAAATTAAAAAAGAAAACAGAATATATAACCAATCACGAGAACAGTCAAGTTGTGATTAATGAGCGGCAGACACAGACTACTTGGCGGAGGAAAGACACTGCAGTGGATGGCAGGAATTACAATGTAGGCCAGACTGGGGGCACAGTTAAAATAGTATCAAATAGCCGAAATAATTGGAGACGTTTTGTTGTTATCCAATAGGAAATTTCAAGGTGCAGAGGTCAGTAACTGCTTGATTGATTTGTGGTCATTGACATCAAGTAGTGAGTCGCTCTTAACCATACCTTGTACTTTATTTCAGTTCTACTCCAAATTATGTATTTTTAATTGTATATTTTATGAAATGTGAAAACATAATGATTGCCAATCTGTATTATTAATTATTGTAAAGAAGAATTCTAATATTCTATTTAAACAATAGTCTGCTTCACTTTCGTGACAGGGCATGTGGATGTAAGAGGCAATGAGCTGTTGATAGTCTTGCCAGTTTGGTTGGTGTTGGGTGCGGAAAGGTAATGGACGACAATGACATTCTGACTTCACTCAGTGACGCTGGACGAAAAACGACCTTCAACCGCAGACATGAACAGACTACACAAATATTATATAAATATGGAAGATGTCAGACGCGAGCACTGCGCTGGAATCCAAAGTAGACTAATCACACAACACTGGTAACGTTAACCGCTCCATGTTGAAGGATATACTTCGGAAGAGGTCTGAGCACTTATAGACCTGTCCAAAGTACAATGAGGATGACCTGTTGACAGAACTAAACTATTAGCCACACTCTTTATTTGTTATAATCTTAACAGTCATAGTATATATTACTGATACTGTATACTAGTTAAATATGCGTCTTATAATTGTTTTCTCTCTTAAATTTCGTTTCGCCAGTGTCATAATTTTGATGACAAAAGTGTATCATAAATGTAGTTAATGTTGCATTGTTTGTTCTCTGTTATGGTCAGTTTCTTGTCAACTTTTAATAGCAAAAATGTACAGGCTTCATTTAGTTCTTTAAATTAACAGGTAAGAAGGAGAAAAAAAAACATGTTTCTGGAAATACACAAATTCCTGATTCACTATTTAGTTCAAGATTAACGGGGTAGAGAAACACGCACGAAAGAGGAGTAGGCATCATGTTAGATAAAGAAAGAAGCAAAACAGTGAAAGGATTTTGGTCAGTGTTAGATAGAATTCTGCGAATAAAATTGAGATGTAGACCAATGGATATCAACATAATTCAAGCTTATGCACCAACAAGTAATAACGAAGACGAAGATATTGAGACCTTTTACAACGAGCTAGAGATGACCATGCAACAATGTAAATCCCAAGAAATAACTATTATATTAGGGGATTTCAATGCAAAGTTAGGAACAGCTAAAGTACAAAATGTGACTGGGGGACATGGCTTTGGAGAGATGAGCGACAGAGGGAATAGATTGGGCAAAAAAAAATGAAATGATTATAGGTAACAAACAACACCATAGACGACTATGGACATGGCAAAGCCCAGGCAAAAAAAGTACACAATCAAATTGATGTTATACTAGTACAGAGAAGATTCAGGAATGGACTAACATCGGTTAAAACAAGGCCAGGAGCAGATTGCAATAGTGACCATGTACCAGTAGTTGGAAAGATAAGAATAAAACTGCGGAAGACACAGAAATTCCCAAGAAATATAAAATTAGAACTAGATATGCATAGAGTAGATAGATGAGTGATAAGTACAGTACGATAGCACAAAATAGATATAATGCTATTGAGACATGACATCGAGGTACAGTGCGAAATGCTCAAACAATTGGTTCAACAAACATGAAAAGAAGTTACCAGTGACTAAACGAATGACAAGAAATACAAGAAATAATGGATGAAAGACGAAAACATAAGACAGAAGAACGAACGCACAAAATAATTCGCAAAGAGATTTAAATCAAATACAGAGAAACAAAGGAAGGATGGTTAAAGCAGAAATGTGAAGAAATGGAAAAACAGCAAAAGAAAGACTCACAATTTATGCACAATCAGTTAAATGAATTAACAGGAAGAAAAGAAGTCACAGTTTCAGGATGTGTGAAATCAAAGGCAAGAAATATAATGATGTGACAGGAAAAGGTAATGGAAAGAGGGACAGGGTATATCAGTCAACTCTATGATGATGAAAGACTACAGCTAAACAAATCAAACAAAGACACAGAACCACCAATAATGCAGAGTGAAGTGTAGAAGGCAATTCAACACATGAAAAGAGACAAAGCTTCATGCCCTGACAATATAACAATCGAAGAGATAAATGCATTAGGAGAGCTGGAAGCACAAGTCATAACAAAACTACAAAATCACATACATAACACTGGGCACATAGGCAAAGTTCTACTAAAATCTATCTTAATAGCCATACCGAAGTAGTCAGGCGCCACTGATTGTGAAGTCCATCGCACTACTAGTCTCATGAGGCATATGTCAAAAATATTACTAAGAATCATCATGAGACGTGTAAGGAACAAAATAAAACCAGAAATAAATGAGGAACAATGAGGATTTGTGGTAGGAAAGAGCACCAATAATGCAATATACATCCTGAAAACATTGATAGAAAGAGCTATAGAGGTATGAGAAAGATCTATATGTGCTTTATAACTACACAAAGTGAAGCATATGGAAATAATCAATATACTGGAGAAATTAAACATTGAAGGTAAGGATCTGCGAATCATAAAAAAAAAAAACATGTACTGGCAACAAACAGCAATCATAAGAATTAACAACCAAACAGGACAGTTCCAATATATAAAACAAGGAGTCAGACAAGGCTGTGTTCTGTCGCCGGATTTGTTTTCACTTTACAGCGAAAATATTATGAGATCTATGGTAGATATAAAAGAAATTGGAGTCAACGGTCCCAAAAAAAGCAATTTGCGATATACCGATGACACTGTCTTAATGGCAGAGACAGAGAATGAACTACAAGAAATGATAGACATAATAGTAAAAGAAAGCAACAAGAAAGGTCTCAGTCTGAATAGTAAGAAAACAGAAGGAATGGTCACATTGAAAAAACAATCATCACCATCATGCAGCACAAAAGTAAACAGGACAAATCTGAAACAAGTACAACTTGTCAAATATTTTGGCACAATAATAACATCAGATGGAAGATGCACCACATAAATAAAAAGCAGAATAGCTCAGGCCAAAATAGCATTTCAGAAAAAGAAAAATGTCTTATCCGACAAACTATGTCAATAGAAGTGAGAAAGAGAGTTCATCGGTGCTATTTAGAGCCAATTATGTCCTATGGAAGTGAATCATAGACAGCAAACAAGCAAATGAAAAGACGATTAGAGGCCACAGAGATGGGATTTCTCAGAAGAGTGTTGAAAGTTCCCTGGACAGCTAAAAAGAACAAAAGAGGAAATTCTCAAAGAGGCCAACACAAAAAGAGAGGTCCTAAAAAACATCAGAGAGTAACAATCGATATTTTTCGGGCACATCATGAGAAGAGGAAAGTTGGAATATATGGTAGCAACTGGCAAAATGCAGGGAAAGTGAGATTGCGGACGACAAAGAGAGAAAATACTGGATAGCTTGGTGTCATGGCATGGAAAACAGTCAATAACAGAACTCATACGATGCACGGTAGATAGAAGACTGTGGAAGGACATGATCGCCTACGCCAACTTATTTTGATCATGATTCTGTTCAATATTATGTTCACTATTCTGTTCATTATTTAGTTCACTATTCTGTTCATTATTCTGTTCACTATTCTGTTCACTATTCTGTTCACTATTCTGTTCACTATTTAGTTCACTATTATGTTCACTATTTATTTCACTATTCTGTTCACTATTTAGTTCACTATTTAGTTCACTATTTAGTTCACTATTATGTTCACTATTTATTTCACTATTCTGTTCACTATTTAGTTCACTATTCTGTTCACTATTTAGTTCACTATTCTGTTCACTATTATGTTCACTATTTGCTTCACTATTCTGTTCACTATTTAGTTCACTATTATGTTGACTATTTAGTTCACTATTTAGTTTAATATTCTATTCACTATTCTATTCACTATTCTGTTCACTATTTCAAGTGAGATTGCGGACGACAAAGAGAGAAAATACTGGATAGCTTGGTGTCATGGCATGGAAAACAGTCAACAACAGAATTGATACGATGCACTGTAGATAGAAGATTGTGAAAGGACATGATCGCTTTCACCAACTGGTTTTGATCATGATTTAGTTCACTATTCTGTTCACTATTTAGTTCACTATTCTGTTCATTATTTAGTTCACTATTCTGTTCACTATTCTGATCACTATTCTGTTCATTATTCTGTTCACTATTTTGTTCACTATTCTGTTCACTATTTAGTTCACTATTCTGTTCACTATTCTGTTCACTATTTAGTTCACTATTTAGTTCACTATTCTTTTCACTATTCTGTTCAATATTCTGTTCACTATTTAGTTCACTATTCTGTTCACTATTTAGTTCACTATTCTGTTCACTATTTAGTTCACTATTCTGTTCACTATTTAGTTCACTATTTAGTTCACTATTCTGTTCATTATTCTGTTCACTATTCTGTTCACTATTTAGTTCACTATTCTGTTCACTATTCTGTTCACTATTTATTTCACTATTCTGTTTACTATTTAGTTCACTATTATGTTCACTATTTAGTTCACTATTTAGTTCAATATTCTGTTCACTATTCTGTTCACTATTTCAAGTGAGATTGCGGACGACAAAGAGAGAAAATACTGGATAGCTTGGTGTCATGGCATGGAAAACAGTCAACAACAGAATTGATACGATGCACTGTAGATAGCAGACTGTGGAAGGACATGATCGCTTTCACCAACTGGTTTTGATGATGATTTAGTTCACTATTCTGTTCACTATTTAGTTCACTATTCTGTTCATTAATCTGTTCACTATTTAGTTCACTATTTAGTTCACTATTCTGTTCATTATTCTGTTCATTATTCTGTTCACTATTTAGTTCACTATTCTGTTCACTATTCTGTTCACTGTTTAGTTCATTATTCTGTTCACTTTTCTGGTCACTATTTAGTTCACTATTCTGGTCGCTATTTAGTTCACTATTCTGTTCACTATTTTGTTCACTATTTAGTTCACTATTCTGTTCACTATTTAGTTCACTATTCTGTTCACTATTCTGTTCACTGTTTAGTTCACTATTCTGTTCACTTTTCTGGTCACTATTTAGTTCACTATTCTGGTCACTATTTAGTTCACTATTTAGTTCACTATTCTGTTCACTATTTTGTTCACTATTTAGTTCACTATTCTGTTCACTATTTTGTTCACTATTTAATTCACTATTCTGTTCACTATTCTGGTCACTTTTTAGTTCACTATTCTGGTCACTATTTAGTTCACTATTCTGGTCACTATTTAGTTCACTATTCTGGTCACTATTTAGTTCACTATTCTGGTCACTATTTAGTTCACTATTCTGGTCACTATTTAGTTCACTATTCTGGTCACTATTTAGTTCACTATTCTGGTCACTATTCTGGTCACTATTTAGTTCACTATTCTGGTCACTATTTAGTTCACTATTCTGGTCACTATTTAGTTCACTATTCTGGTCACTATTTAGTTCACTATTCTGGTCACTATTTAGTTCACTATTCTGACTATACGCTCCACAAGCAGAAGATACAAGTTAATGCTATTCTGATACCTGAAAATATATTAAATTTGAAGAATTTGTGAAACAAAAGAACCGCATTTTACAGCATGCCTTATGGGTCTGTCGCAAACATACATCTAACCATTATAAATCGAATCATTTTTAAATGACATATCTTTTGTTGAATCTACATCAAAAGGAACTTTTTGTGAGCAATATTCGACATGATGCCAGGAACGACACTTCTTCATTATTGCAAGTACCAGGCACAGTTTTCGTTCTAAAACAACACATCTACACAATCAGACGCATCGTGTGAGTCATTATTATGAACAGACAAGTACTTGACATTGCCTCGGGATACTCCCAAATATTCACGAGCTTCTCCAATGAATTCCACTCGGCGCATGACCAATAAAGGCACAGGAAATGAAAATGCCAAAACAATCTCCTAAAACAACTTCATGATACCAGACCTCAAAACCACTTTCCGCGTCCCATCCCCCTCTCCTTCCAAATTCTGCTTTCTTTTCATGAAATGAGCGAGATGTAAGGATTAGTAACACGACCAATCTTCTCCTCCCAAATTTCCATTCTATTTTCACCAATTTCTTTATCAGCGTCCCTTTTCCCTCTCTTAATAGTCTGACTCGTCTCCAGTCTGATCCTAGTCTGTATTCAGACACTACACGCTCTAGTTGGTTCTAGAAGCTAATCAAATATCTCCAAATCTCCATGGGCCTTCTTTTTAACTTGCACAAAATAACCAAGCTTTGTTTTCTAACCACCAACGCGTGCAGAAGAAATACCCTTTTGGAAGTGAGTGTACTGGGTACCCCGATAGCTCGGCTTGTCAAGTGCTGTTATAACCGTCAGACGGGTCGTCACTGGCCGCACTGCAGAAACTCCCCCGCTCTAATTCTATCTGCAGATGAAATTACGGCCAGATGAAGGGAATATCAGCATGTCTGCGGCCATGGCTAATGCCGAATTATTCATTTTGTGGACACATTGATCCTCGATACCTCACATCCCCTGTTCCGCTCCGTGATGGAAAAAACTAAATGAGACCACAAGAACAAAGCCATGCGGCTGCCCGCGGAAGCCCAAAACGCAACCCATCTCCCCTCGCCAGATCCCAAGGGAGCTGTGTTCTAGTCTTTTTTCCGAACATGAGCCGCTGTGGCGTGAAAAGGAACAAGTGTCGCGCTTAATTTGGCACAGGAATATCAATAGGCCCCCTCCCTGGTTCCTCGTCCCTGTCCCGACACGACCAGAAGTGGTGAAGGGTCTTCGCCTTAGGCTGTCACGTGACCACATTTGTCATGGTCACGCCAACACGCGCCATCCGGAACTGTGTTTCATCAAGGTGCGAATAACGATTGGAACACTTCCGTTTCCTTTAGGGAAAACAGTAGAACTGGAACAAGGATTAACATGAACACAAAACGTTTGCCTCTCTTTATCGTTTCAATTTTCTGAGCACAATTTTCTATCCCTGGGCATCCAACAACGTGGATGGATGTTTGGCGTTGCAAATTCAGACCCTAAAAGTGGATGGTCGCATTTCGTTCAATTTCTAGATTTGTTCAGTTAATAATTCTAGGCAGTATTGTTAATAAAATATGCTTAATAAATTTTGTCAATCAAAATAGTTTCGAATTTGCAATATAATTTTAAAAGCAACAAGATCTATTGTCATCTTATTTTCAAGGTCTAATTTTGCACTTAAAAATGAAAAGAGAACTACTAAACACAATTCTAACAAGACAAATGCGATTTTTGGGCCATGTTAAAAGACACAACAGCCTATTAAAAGTAATCCTGGAGGGGGAAATACAAGGTAAAAGAGGCAGAGGCAGACCAAGACTAACATGGACGAGTAACATCAAAAGATGGACAAACCAACATATGACAACCTGCACCATCAAAGCAAGAGATAGAGCAGAATGGCGCTCCATGGTTGCCAACCTTCGTTGCGGAGATGGCACTCGATGATGATGATGATTAATTTTGCACTCATCACTTGTCCAAAGGAGTTGGATGTGCAAAAACCAAGAAAAGAAAGTTGCTAATGTACTATCAGAACTCTTGGTTGGTTTCTACAATCCGTCATCACAGATTCATTAAATATAATTTATGGTGCTTAAATTTTTTTCCCTTTTATTTTGACAGAACTTTCTATTACCGTGATGATTAGTAGTTGATTCATTAGGTCTTCGATTGCAAAGTAGAGAAAAGGAAAGAGGGCAAATGTTAGTGGCGACTTTGTTGTAGTGACGAGAGTAGTGGTTGTATCTGTGTAGTGGTTAAACTGTTCATCATTGCAGATTTAATTTTCTTATCATTCGGCAATATTGTTATTACTGTTGCTCTAATTAAAACGGGGGAGGGAAGATTATAGCAATGAAAATATGTTAAACACTTGGAAGCGGCAGAAATAATCCAATTTATCGCTAATGTTAAAGGTAACAGTTGATTTAAGTTATCCTCTAAATTAGTCTAAATTAATTAATTTTAGATCTTGAAAAAAAATGAGGCATACACTTCGCTATTATTATATGACTATGTTTGGCTTTGAAGTAAATTCTACGTCAAGGAAATATCAAAGCATAACTGATGTACAAGTGCAATTAGCTGACTACAGAGTAATCTCAGTCTTGAGGCGCGTAAATGATTAATCAATGAACACTTGGACAACAAATAAAAAACTATAAATGTGGTTTTACAGATTGATGTTAAAATAGCATGGACAGTTAACAATAGTAAGTAATAAGCAGTGGATTTTCTTTTTAATGGCGATACGTAATTGTAATCCGATCCAGCACTTTTACATTTCTGTGCTCTAATAAAAGGAGATGGATAATCAATATGCTGGTTGTTGCTACTGTAATTACAGGAAATGAATAGTCAATATGCTGGTAGTTGCTGCTATAATAACAAGAAATGGATAGTCAATATGCGGGTTGTTGCTACTGTAATAACAAGAAATTGATGGTCAATATGCTGGTTGTTGCTACTGTAATAACAAGAAATTGATGGTCAATATGCTGGTTGTTGCTACTGTAATAACAAGAAATTGATGGTCAATATGCTGGTTGTTGCTACTGTAATAACAAGAAATTGATGGTCAATATGCTGGTTGTTGCTACTGTAATAACAGGAAATTGATGGTCAATATGCTGGTTGTTGCTACTGTAATAACAAGAAATTGATGGTCAATATGCTGGTTGTTGCTACTGTAATAACAAGAAATTGATAGTCAATATGCTGGTTGTTGCTACTGTAATAACAAGAAATTGATGGTCAATATGCTGGTTGTTGCTACTGTAATAACAGGAAATTGATGGTCAATATGCTGGTTGTTGCTACTGTAATAACAAGAAATTGATGGTCAATATGCTGGTTGTTGCTACTGTAATAACAAGAAATTTATATCAATATGTTTATTGTTGCTACTGTAATAACAGGAAATTGATAGTCAATATGTTTATTGTTGCTACTGTAGTAACATAAATTGAAAGTCAATATGCTGGTTGTTGCTACTGTAGTAACAGGACATTGATAGTCAATATGCTGGTTGTTGCTACTGTAATAACAGGAAATTGATAGTCAATATGTTTATTGTTGCTACTGTAGTAACAGGAAATTGATAGTCAATATGTTTATTGTTGCTACTGTAGTAACAGGAAATTGATAGTCAATATGTTTATTGTTGCTACTGTAATAACAGGAAATTGATAGTCAATATGCTGGTTGTTGCTACTGTAATAACAGGAAATTGATAGTCAATATGTTTATTGTTGCTACTGTAGTAACAGGAAATTGAGAGTCAATATGTTTATTGTTGCTACTGTAGTAACAGGAAATCGATAGTCAATATGATGGTTGTTGCTACTGTAATAACATTTTTTACGGTAAGTACTGGCACCTTTTTTGTAACAATAAATCACCAGTATTGAGAGGATGTTCTACATGAGGCCAAGGGGAAAATGAAAGATGTTACCAATCACAAATTAAATCCTCATCTGTGCCATATAATGAGAAGAAATGGGTGGAATATACCGCGACGGATTGAAACATCGATAGAAGGCGAGTTAGAGAAAAACAGAGAAGATACCAAATAGCTTAAGAGAATGGTAGGTAGCAAGTTACACATCTGTTGATAGCAGGTAGCAAGTAATACCGTACTTGATAGTAGGGTAGCATGTCACACATCAGTTGATAGCAGGTAGCAAGTAATACCGTAATTGATAGTAGGGTAGCATGTCGCATGTCAGTTGATAGCGGGCAGTAACTCACAAATCAGTTGATTAATAAATGCAGACAAAAAAGTGCAGTGACATGATCTACCTAACTCATCAGGCATGGATGAAAATAATCAGATTATCTGATGTCACCATCTGCGCAATTTCTCTTTTCCGTCCATTACAAAAAACACTTGAAAACCACTCATAGACGTATATTCTACATACACCTTAGCCAAAAAAGAGAGCCTACAAATAAAGATAGCCGTTTTTGGTGAATAGCAATGCATCGATTCTGTCGCTACGTTTAGAGTGCACCAAGCAATGATAATAGGAGAATTTGGAGGTTGATAGGTCACAGACTCAAAGAATGTTCTAAACAAGGAAAAGATATACCGCGAGGGCATCACTTGGGAAACTTTGCGAAGGATAACCATAGACCGAGCAAAGTGACGAGATTCGGTGGTTGCTTTCCATAACCAAGTAAAATAAACTGACAAGTTTTGTTTTTATTTTACAATTAACCAACCAAAGTGACGAGATTTGGTTGTTGCCTTCCATAACCAAGTAAAATAAAGTGACAAGTTTTGTTTTCAATTTTACTATTAACCAACCAAAGTGACGAGATTCGGTTGTTGCCTTCCATAACCAAGTAAAATAAAGTGACAATTTTTTGTTTTTATTTTACTATTAACCAACCAAAGTGACGAGATTTGGTTGTTGCCTTCCATAACCAAGTAAAATAAAGTGACAAGTTTTATTTTTATTTTACTATTAACCAACCAAAGTGAAGAGATTTGGTTGTTGCCTTCCATAACCAAGTAAAATAAAGTGACAAGTTTTGTTTTTATTTTACTATTAACCAACCAAAGTGATGAGATTTGGTTGTTGCCTTCCATAACCAAGTAAAAAAAAGTGACAATTTTTTGTTTTTATTTTACTATTAACCAACCAAAGTGACGAGATTAGGTGGTTGCTTTCCATAACCAAGTAAAATAAAGTGACAAGTTTTGTTTTTATTTTACTATTAACCAACCAAAGTGACGAGATTTGGTTGTTGTCTTCCATAACCAAGTAAAATAAAGTGACAAGTTTTGTTTTTATTTTACTATTAACCAACCAAAGTGACGAGATTTGGTTGTTGCCTTCCATAACCAATTAAAAAAAAGTGACAATTTTTTGTTTTTATTTTACTATTAACCAACCAAAGTGACGAGATTTTGTTGTTGCCTTCCATAACCAGTACAATAAAGTGACAAGTTTTGATTTTATTTTACTATTAACCAACCAAAGTGACGAGATTTGGTTGTTGCGTTCCATAACCAAGTAAAATAAAGTGACAATTTTTTTGTTTTTATTTTACTATTAACCAACCAAAGTGAAGAGATTTGGTTGTTGCCTTCCATAACCAAGTAAAATAAAGTGACAATTTTTTGTTTTTATTTTACTATTAACCAACCAAAGTGACAGAATTTTCACTTTTCACTACTGTAATCCACTTTTTTCGCTACTGTCAACCATTCATTTCGGCACAGCATTCCACTTATTTTGCGAGTTCTCCATTCATTTCGCAACTGTAATCCACTTATTTCGCCACTGTTGTCCTTTAATTTCTCCACTGTTATCCACTTTTTTCATCACAATCATCCATTCATTTCGCCACTTATATCCACTTATTTTGCCGGAGTCAACCATTCATTTATCCACTGTTATCCACTTATTTTGCCAGTTATTCTTTCATTTCGCCACATATATGTCCAATTATTTCGCCACAGTCGTCCATTAATTTCGCTACTGACATCCACTTATTTGACCACAGTCGTCTTTTCTTTTCGACACTGATATCCACTTATTTCGCCACAGTCATCTATTCATTTCGCCACTGATATCCACCTATTTCGCCATAGTTATCTATTCATTTCGCCACAGATATCCACTTATTTCACGACAATAATCCATTCATTTCGCCACAGTCATCTATTGATTTCGCCACTGATATCCACTTATTTCACGACAATAATCCATTCATTTCGCCACAGTTATCTATTCATTTCGCCACTGATATCCACTTATTTCACGACAATAATCCATTCATTTCGCCACAGTTATCTATTCATTTCGCCACTGATATCCACTTATTTCACGACAATAATCCATTCATTTCGCCACAGTCATCTATTGATTTCGCCACTGATATCCACTTATTTCACTACAGTAATCCATTAATTTCGCTACAGTCATCTATTCATTTCGCCACTGATATCCATTTATTTCGCCACAGCCATCTATTCATTTCACCACTGATATCCACTTATTTCACCATAATAATCCATTCATTTCGCCACAGTCACTTATTCATTTCGCCACTGATATCCCCTTATTTCACTACAGTAATCAATTAATTTCGCTACAGTCATCTATTCATTTCGCCACAGTCATCTATTCATTTCGCCACTGATATCCACTTATTTCATGACAGTAATCCATTCATTTCTCCGCTGTTATCCACTTATTTTGCCACTGTCATCTATTCATTTTGCCACTGATATCCACTTATTTCACGACAGTAATCCATTCATTTCGCCACTGACGTCTATTCATTTCGCCACTGCCGTCTATTCATTTCACCACTGCCAGCAATTCATTTCGCCACTGACGTCTATTCAGTTCGCAACTGACGTCTATTCATTTCGCCACTGTCATCAATTTATTTGTGTATAACACGTAGCCGTGAATGTGAAGGAAAGAACAAAGTGATTGAGATACATATTTATTTTTTAAAATGTAAATCATTTTTAAAAAAGCCCATACAAGCCACGTTAACATTCACTTATGCTATGGTACGTGAGTTTTCAATTACTACACCACATAACGAGAAAAAATGGAATATATATCACCGCCGTTTAAATAATAATAATATCAAATACAAACAAATAACAGTGAGTCACCGTCTATACACACGCCGGTGTCAGTTTATCAAATGACCCCAAAATAAAGTGCTGACTTACTCATGTAATTTTACTTCTAAATTGGTTCAAAATTCTTGTGGCACAGGGGTAGTGTAGCCAACATGACATTTAACCTGCCCATAATCAGGGCAATTGAGAAAAGCACCATCCTATATTTGGAAACTTAAAGGGAATGCCACTGGTGTCAACGGGCGCTACACCCACGACACGGAATGTTAAAAGCCCATCTGGCTTATGAGGTAACAGAAATGGCTGTGTTGATTCATTTATAATTTGACAATGGCAGAGAAGAGACACTGCTTACCGGTGATTCAGCACAGCTATCGTTCTATGATGATACTGTTCCGGATGTGGTTTGGGCGATGCCCCGACTCAGTCGGTTAACAATGTTAACATTTAATGCTACAAATATATAAAAAGTGTTTCACTGAATCACGAAAAATGTATCTGCATCAAAGGCGTAGGGTGCATTCTGTTTCGAAAGGGGTTTCATTCAGAAAAGTTTAGATAAAGGCTGCAATGAAAATTATGTATCTGGAATAAGTGTAGAGTGAAAATTATCATACCTTACATTGCTGCAAAATGTGTGCTATTTATATTTGATATTGTGCTCCCAGATTAGTTTTTAGTAACAATGATTATATACATAAATACAAATATCCATATAAACATACATACATACATACATACATACATACATACATACATACATACATACATACATACATACATACATACATACACACATACACACATACATACATACATACATACATACATACATACATACATACATACATACATACATACATACATACATACATACATACATACATACATACATGCAAACATATATACATACATACATACATACATACATACATACATACATACATACATACATACATACATACATACATACATACATACATACATACATACATACCAGTGGCGTATCCTCTATGTTGTCGCAGCTATCGCCGGTAGCCTTGAACATATTAACGAATTTAAAAAAAAAATTATAATTTATTATATTTTTTAAATAATTATATTATACATTTTCGAATATTCTTTTACACATTTCGTAGACCAATATGATTTATTTGCTTTGGTTTGCATTTATTAAAGCATAGTTTTCCTTTGGCCACTCTAACGTTTGTGAATGAAACCCAAACTACTCTACGATAGTAGATTGAAACCGCTAGTGACTATATGTACATTTCTCATTTATCGGCACTAGTAAATTAACGACCTTGACATTTTAAAAAAGGCAGCAAAAAGTGAAAGAAAAGCACCGCGAGTATGTACGTCATTTTAAATAATCTTCATATGATAAATGGAAATGGTTGTGTGGTAGTTCTAAGATGTCCCATCTATTTTATTGGCCATGTTTGCTATTTAGCAGTGAAGCTAATGTATGGTCAAATGAAAGTTTTACTAACAAGAACTCTTTCCGCACGGCAGTCCAAAGGCACGACAAATCGAAGTCTCATATTTGTAGTAGCATAAGCTTTGAGACCTTCAGAAATGCAAGAGTTGATCTACAATTAGATAAGCAACGAGCTCAAGATATTGAGAAGCACAATATTCTTGTGAAAGAAAATAGAAACATTTTACTACCTCTTATTAACGCTGCCTGTTTCCTCGTAAAGCAAGAGTTAGCTTTTCGGGGCCATGATGAGAGTATGAGATCTGACAATAGAGGAAATTACATTGAATATTTAAGTTCCTTGAGTGAATTTGACCAATTATTGGCCAATCATCTTCAGAGTTCTACAGTGTTTCGTGGTACGTCCCGTGCGAGTCAAAATGATTTTATATTTGCAATAAGTAAAGAAATGATCAGTAGCATAAAGTCTGAAATAGAACGAGCATTGTTCGTGGCCATTGTTTTTGATGAAACAAGTGACTGTTCCGATCAGAAGCAATTGTCCACTGTTTTTAGATACAATTCTGGCAATGTTCAGGAAAGGTTTATAGGATTCTATAATAGGAGTGCAGACTGTCGCAGCTTTGTTCCATCATGTGAACAGTGTTGTAACTGAGTACAATGTCGACAATAAGTTAATAGCGCAGATATTTGATGGTGCTTCAGTTATGACTGGAAGTTGTTGTAACTGAGTACAATGTCGACAATAAGTTAATAGCGCAGACATATGATGGTGCTTCAGTTATGGCTGGAAGTTGTTGTAACTGAGTACAATGTCGACAATAAGTTAATAGCGCAGACATATGATGGTGCTTCAGTTATGGCTGGAAGTTGTTGTAACTGAATACAATGTCGACAATAAGTTAATAGCGCAGACATGTGATGGTGCTTCAGTTATGGCTGGAAGTTGTTGTAACTGAGTACAATGTCGGCAATAAGTTAATAGCGCAGACATGTGATGGTGCTTCAGTTATGGCTGGAAGTTGTTGTAACTGAATACAATGTCGACAATAAGTTAATAGCGCAGACATATGATGGTGCTTCAGTTATGGCTGGAAGTTGTTGTAACTGAGTACAATGTCGGCAATAAGTTAATAGCGCAGACATGTGATGGTGCTTCAGTTATGGCTGGAAGTACCAATGGGTTGAAAACTAAAGTCCAAGAAAAGTATCCTCAAGCACAATTTGTCCATTGTTACAGCCATGTACTTCATTTAGTTTTGCAATAAATTATTTGTTCCATTTCACAATGTCGCATTTTTTTAAAAACATTGTCGGGTTTAGATACATTTTTCTCATCATCTCCTAAGAGATCAGAGAAACTAAAACAATTTATGATCAAGAAACTGCCAAAAGTAGCACCAACAAGATGGAATTTTACATCTCGACTTGTAAACACAGTAAAGGAGAACAAAGAAAAAATTATTGGCTTTTTTTGAAGATATCATACGTGACGACTCCGAAGACAACTGGGATGCTGATACAGTTGTGCAGGCTCAAGGCTATTTGTATTTCTTTAGACAGTTTCTGAACATCTTTTTGCTCGAAGTTTATTCTAGACTACTTACACATACAGATGTGCTGTACAATATCCTTCAAACCAAAATACTTGACATAGCATAATTACTTACAAGAACAAATTAAAAAAACACTGAATTAGCGTTCAGACGTCATGGATTTTCATTCAATATGGAATCATATATAAACGGATCATTCTTCAGATAATGTAGCAGAACCGCCTTTAAAACGAAGAAAAGGAGACGATGAGTTGACATATAGGCAGCTATTTTACAGCATATTAGATAGAATGTTCATGGAAATGAATGACAGATTTTCTGATTATAGAAAGCTTAATTTCACTCATCTTTTAGACTAAAAAAACTGTTTAACATACAAAGATAATTTCCCTAATGGGACACTGCAAAGATGACTTCAATCGTATAACAATCACTTTGATCAAGTGCGGTTAAAAAATGAACTAATTACCATATATTCAGGAGAAATCTGTGATTTCTCAAACAAACCAATTCACGAAATTCTCACTACCATATATCAAACCCAATTATGCGAAATAATTCCGGAGGTTTTCAAACTGGCGACATTAATAGTGACAATACCAACTACATCAGCATCTGTAGAAAGAACTTTTTCTGCTCTCAAGAGAATCAAATCTTATTGTCGCTCAACTCAGACACAAGAACGCTTATCTGGTTTGGCATTAATGTCCATTGAGAAATCATTCTTTCAGAAACTTAGAAACCAACCCAACAGTACTTTCAATGACAAAGTCATCAAGACATTTTCGTCCCAAACAAGACGGATAGAATTAACATATAAATAAGTAAGTAATTTAAAATGTAGTGATGCCATTAGAAAATATTACTTCATGTTAGCCTACTAAATATAATATATGTATTTATTTATTATATCAGCGGTAGCCCAGACCCCAAAACCAGTATACGCTACTGATATAGACACACACACATACACACACACATACTCACACACACAGACATATATATATACATACATACATACATACATACATACATACATACATACATACATACATACATACATACATACATACATACATACATACATACATACATACATACATACATACATAAATACATACACACAAAAACACACAGTGTGATCACAAAACAGTCATTGTTTTCCAAAAGATGTAGAAGGTAACTTTTTGGAATATTCTTACACATCGGTGGCTACAGTCGCACCAACTCAACACGTGTCATGCAGTATTCTTTGGTATCACACACACACTAGATGTGTGCCCCACCCTTTACTCTGCCAACATGGATGCGATATTCAAGCTCGGATCAGATTGCTGCATTTTTGACATGATCGAGTTTACAGTTACAGTGATGCGTTCCTGCAAGACATCCTCTCTCCAGAGAGTAGTGGAACCAGATATACTCTGTCATTCACAATCCCCCCCTCCCCGAAAGAAAAAGTCACAAACAGTTACGTCTGGTTATCTCGGGGGCCACTTGAACACCTGGTCATCTTGTCCAGCACACCTGGTCATCTTGTCCAGCACACCTGGTCATCTTGTCCAGCACATCTGGTCATCTTGTCCAGCACACCTGGTCATCTTGTACAGCACACCTGGTCATCTTGTCCAGCACACCTGGCCATCTTGTCCAGCACACCTGGTCATCTTGTCCAGCACACCTGGTCATCTTGTCCAGCACACCTGGTCATCTTGTACAGCACACCTGGTCATCTTGTCCAGCACACCTGGCCATCTTGTCCAGCACACCTGGTCATCTTGTCCAGCACACCTGGTCATCTTGTACAGCACACCTGGTCATCTTGTCCAGCACACCTGGTCATCTTGTCCAGCACACCTGGTCATCTTGTACAGCACACCTGTCCATCTTGTCCAGCACGCCTGGTCATCTTGTACAGCACACCTGTCCATCTTGTCCAGCACGCCTGGTCATCTTGTACAGCACACCTGGTCATCTTGTACAGCACAACTAGTTATCTGGTACAGCACACCTGGTCATCGTGTACAGCACAACTAGTCATCTGGTACAGCACACCTGGTCATCTTGTACAGCACACCTGGTCATCTTGTACAGCACACCTGGTCATCTTGTACAGCGCACCTGGTCATCTTGTACAGCACACCTGGTCATCTTGTCCAGCACACCTGGTCATCTTGTCCAGCACACCTGTCCATCTTGTCCAGCACGCCTGGTCATCTTGTGCAGCACACCTGGTCATCTTGTACAGCACACCTGGTCATCTTGTACAGCACGCCTGGTCATCTTGTACAGCACACCTGGTCATCTTGTCCAGCACTCCTGGTCATCTTGTCCATCACATCTGGTCATCTTGTCCAGCACACCTGGTCATCTTGTACAACACACCTGGTCATCTTGTACAGCACACCTGGTCATCTTGTTCAGCACACCTGGTCATCTTGTCCAGCACACCTGGTCATCTTGTCAGCACACCTGGTCATCTTGTACAGGACACCTGGTCATCTTGTCCAGCACACCTGGTCATCTTGTCCATCACACCTGGTCATCTTGTACAGCACACCTGGTCATCTTGTCCAGCACACCTGGTCATCTTGTCCATCACACCTGGTCATCTTGTCCAGCACAACTGGTCATCTTGTCCAGCACACCTGGTCATCTTGTACAGCACACCTGGTCATCTTGTACAGGACACCTGGTCATCTTGTACAGCACACCTGGACATCTTGTCCAGCACACCTGGTCATCTTGTCCATCACACCTGGTCATCTTGTACAGCACACCTGGTCATCTTGTCCAGCACACCTGGTCATCTTGTCCAGCACACCTGTCCATCTTGTCCAGCACGCCTGGTCATCTTGTACAGCACACCTGGTCATCTTGTACAGCACACCTGGTCATCTTGTACAGCACGCCTTGTCATCTTGTACAGCACAACTAGTCATCTTGTCCAGCACACCTGGTCATCTTGTACAGCACACCTGGTCATCTTGTACAGCACTCCTGGTCATCTTGTCCATCACATCTGGTCATCTTGTCCATCACATCAGGTCATCTTGTCCAGCACACCTGGTCCATCTTGTACAGCACACCTGGTCATCTTGTACAGCACACCTGGTCATCTTGTCCAGCACACCTGGTCATCTTGTCCAGCACACCTGGTCATCTTGTCCAGCACACCTGGTCATCTTGTACAGCACACCTGGTCATCTTGTCCAGCACACCTGGTCATCTTGTCCATCACACCTGGTCATCTTGTACAGCACACCCGTCATCTTGTCCAGCACACCTGGTCATCTTGTCCATCACACCTGGTCATCTTGTCCAGCACACCTGGTCATCTTGTCCAGCACACCTGGTCATCTTGTACAGCACACCTGGTCATCTTGTACAGGACACCTGGTCATCTTGTACAGCACACCTGGTCATCTTGTCCAGCACACCTGGTCATCTTGTCCATCACACCTGGTCATCTTGTACAGCACACCTGGTCATCTTGTCCAGCACAGCCAAACTAAGCAAAATTTGAAGACAGAATGTCTTGTTGAAAATATCAATCACCACTCTCTCAGTAGCAAGTTCTGGAATCAATAGTTGGATACCATTTCTAAGGAAATAAGGAGCTGATTTTTGTGTTCACCCTGTGCTTATAATTTTAAAAAAGAAACGAATGCAGAATATTCAATAAAAATACATAAAGAGCCCCGTCATGCCAAGAGGCGTATAGGGAATATGGTGTTAGTGACCATATATTTTACAGACCTTCAGCACATGATTTTTTGGGTACTGTGGTCGATACTACGCCCGTGACGCATTACGCTCGCAATAAAAATCCGGTACCCATTTAAGGTTGGGTGAACACGAAAGCCGTCGGTTGGGATCGAAGGGGATAGGAAGGTCAAGGGTTCGATCATCACCACATCCGGTGAACATTTTTTAAAACATCGAATATGTGGTTTCTTCGCTTCGTTGATTTACCTCCTTAGTCTACGGGTACAAGTAAAATGCAGAAGTAAACAGACCAATATATGCCTGCATCATAGACTACACCAAAGCTTTTGTTAGAATACACCACAAATAACTTATATAATGCCTAAAATATATACATCTAGACGATACGTATATACGACTAATATGTAATTTATACTGGGAACAAACAACAATAATAAAATATAACAAAGAGCACTCTACACCCATTGATATAAAAAGAGGAGTAAGACAAGGATGCGTCCTATAACCAAACTTGTTCAGCCTACTGAGCACAGAAAATCTGTTAAAACATCACAGAGATGTCAGACCTAAACATTAATAGAAAGATAATCAATAAGCTAAGATATGCTGATGATACTGTATCGCTAGCAGAAAATCCTAAAGATCTACAACAATTACTTCATGAAATAAACATGACAAGCACAAAAGAACATTACATATAAGTACTTACAAGACTAAAACTATGATCACAAACAAAGATAAAACTCAAAACCTACAAGTGGGTATTACAGTTTGAAGTAATAGTCCTGGAGACAGTTCAGAGCTACAACTACCTTGGACAGACTATAACAGGTAAAAGAAAATGAAAAATTGAAATAAACAAAACAAAAGGAATGGCAAAAAGTAATTTTAACGAAAAATATATTAACATCAAAACAAATAACACCAGGGCTAAAACGTGGAATAGTAAAATGTTATATCTTCTCAACGTACCTGTATGCTGCAAAAACATGGACATTAGACAAGAAAACACAATAGCACATTGAAACCTTTGAAATGTGTATATATAGAATAATAGGAAGAATTGAATGGAAAGAAATGAAATAAATGATGAAATCTTAAAACAACTAAAAATGAAAAGAGAACTACTACATACAAGTCAAACAAGACAAATGAGATTTTTGTGGCATGATAAAAAAAAAAACAGCAGCCTACTAAAAGTAGTCTTGGAAGAGAAAATACAAAGTAAAAGAGGCAGAGGCCGTCCAAGACTAACATGGGCGAGTAACATCAAAAGATAGACAAGTCAGTTTAGGACAATTAGCACCATCAAAACAAGATACAGAGCGAATTAGCGCTCCATGATAGCCAACCTTCGATGCGGAGACGGCACTCGATGATGATGATGAGTCTTCGGGTTTTAAGATTCGTGTTCTCTCTCTGTTGGAAAACGGCGAAAATCAGTTGTCCCCGTGTGCACTCGAGTATTTTAAATAACCATTGGCTGTTTCAAGTCGAAAAAAAACAACGCCAAAATGGCCGCTGTCTGGGCAAAATTTGTTAAGTAAATCTACCCAAGCCGAAATCGGATGTATCGGGCCTAGAGGGACAGATATCAGTTTTGCTGTAAAATTAGCGGCACGATGCATCAACGCCCACTTAACAGGTGAACACTAAGAAGAGAAATGTATGCTGGGATTGACACGGATAATGACGAGAGTGATGCTGTTGTGTGATAAATAGGATTAAGTTCGTGAAGATAAACTAACTGATAATTGTAACAGTGACCATACAATTGTGCACAAAGTTTAGGACAGCAATGAGTCGTAACCAATTTAACATTGGGTGCCGGTTTTCTGAGTAATGTAAGAGATTACAGCAATCATGAGAGTGCAAGTAACTTTCTATAGCTTGTTTCATAACTCGTGCCCAACTTTTAAAATCGATAGCTTTTTAACCGCTTGTTGTAAGTTATTCAAAATTTGCATGTAAAGTTATAATGATTAAAACCCAACAGGGAATTAATTTCATAAAAAAAAACAATTGATTATTATTGTTGCTTATTTGATTTATATAAATTTATAACGACCCATTGATGTAGTCAAAACTTAATGTTTACAGTATTTTAAGTTAAAAATAGCGAGTAAAAATCCATACACGGTACAATTGACGTGTTTGCACGCTTTCGCCGTGGTTTTTTTGACACAATTAGACACTTGAGACATTGTGTGTTCCATTTCCGTTCATTCATAGGTGTACACGTGGAACGATAACATTTATCATGAGTCTTAAAATGAAATTCTGCAGTTTACAAAACATCGCAATAAAAATGTATGACTATTTTTGCAAAGAGGCTAAACGAGGAAGATTATTTCATTCTTTAGAAAACCCTGAGAATAGGACAAGACACATTTTGGATTTATCTAAACGGTCATTTAATCGCTGGATTCAAGCACGTGACCGTCAATGTTCAAAATATACAAAATCACAAGGAAGAGCAAAAATAATGTTGGATAATTTCGACAGTGAACTTATTAGAAGTGAAATTCGCAAAATGTTGGGTATGAATGAAACTGTTACAATAAGAAAATTAAAAATTTCGCTGAAAAAGAACAACAGTATTGAAATATCAAAGTCTACATTATGGAGGAATGTGAGAGCTGCAGGCTTTACATTCAGAAAGTATTCCAATGGACGAAACATCATCTGTGAGAAGCCACATATAGTAGTCATGAGAAGCAAGTACTTACGTGAAGTAAAAGAGGTGCGCAAGCAAGGTTATGATATAGTGTACTTGGATGAAACATGGATCAATGCTCACCACACTAACCAAAGGGAATGGCAGTCATCAGATGGAAAGATTAAGAGATTAATACCTAGCAGCAAAGGACAGCGCTTGATAATTGCTCATGCAGGTAGTCGACAACATGAACTAATACAGAATGCAGAGCTCATTTTTCTTTCAAAATTCATAGACAATAGGGATTATCACTCTGAGATGAATGGTCACATATTTAGACATTGGATTGAAAATTCTGTTCTCCCATCACTAGATCGACCATCTTGCCTAATAATGGACAATGCACATACAATTTAATAACATGTACTTAAAACCTGAATTACTATCTCTAGTAAAGCAAAAACAAAGGACAAAGATGTTTCAAATAGATAAAATTATCCAAGAGCACGGTCATATAAGTTTGAGGCTGCCACCTTACCATGCTCATTTAAATCCAATAGAACTAATCTGGGCAAAATTAAAAGGACAAGTGGCAGATGAAAATACAACATTCAAATATGCGACTCTTGCTAATCTCGCTTTATTAAATATAGACAAAGATTATTGTGCTAAATGTGAAGACCACGTCTTAAAACAGGAAGAGGAATATTGGAAAAATGATGGTTTGTGGAATGTTCAACCCCAAACAGTTATTAATCTTTTAGACTCGTCTGATTCAGAATGAAAGTATATAGCCCCCACAATGTTGGCCCCTATATTACCTTAAATTAGTTCAACAAACGGTCCTTATCAGGACCACACAACTATGAAAATTGGACATGCAGGTATACCTTGATATTATCGTCCGTCCTCGAACTGAGAAGACAATAATTCTCCTGGTGTTTTGTCTTATTAGGTTATTTCCCCATTACGGCCACGCCTTTACCTAGTGAAAATTAATCATAGCCCAGCAACTACGGTAATTTCTATTATTTAGGGGTTCACAATTTACAATTTTGACAAACATCAAAGAAATTCGCCGCTTTAAGAAAACTGCAGCTGCAAGATATTTGTTAAATATACATTTAAAGGGTCTTTTGCATTCTAATAACATTTGGAAAATTTCAACAGTTTTTAACAAACTGTTAGTGAGTAATAGCGTTTTGAAGTTGGGCACATTATTTGAAACAAGCTATAGTTATAGTTACACGTTATAATAATTATGGCAATTAGCTTCTTTGTTAAGATGATAGTGCAAAATTGTGACAATGAATATAAATATTTTAGTTTTTTTTTTTTTATTTCGCCAGCTTTTTACCTCTGATGAAGTCCCTAGAGACTAGGAACTGAATTTTGCGTGTTATTCCGTTTTTCCCTGGCAGCCGTGTGCATAGGGGTCCCTCGCCGCACAGGCAGATAACTCCGACTTCGGAGGTACTAAATTTTTTTTCCGTCGAGAGTAATTGACGTTTCATGCCGGGCCTCGCTGCTGAGACCAGGGGTGGTTGCCGCAGAGAGAAATCATAAATAAAATCCCTACTGGTTTATACGGGATTTGAACCAACAACCTCTCTGTCTCGAGGCCGACGTCTTGCCTCGAGGTCAACCAGTCCCAGATCATGGTATTCTGAAGTCTTCAACTAAACTAGATTAAGCAAAATAATGGGAGTTCTAGCTATTACTCGCTTCACTTTACAGTCATGTACTCATTCTTGGTCCCACCGATTATTTGATTCAGAACATATTGCTAGTTTTTGTTGAATGACGTTAACGGATTCAAAACTCTAATGAGAAATAGCTTTTAACTAACCGTGCTAAGAGCCTCATATAGATTTATTTCAAGAAGATTATAGTTATGTATACTTAATAATAAAATACAAAAAAAAATACATAATTTAGCTGAAAATGAAGAGCAGTGGGAAAACAAATTAATGAAAAGCATTATTCGGACATTTAATCATAAAAAAGACAATTTACGAATTGGACAAATTCTTGTGTATTGTGTTGCAATTTTCTTTTTTTGCGTTCGCCTGCTTTTACATCTGGTGAAGTCCCTAAAGACTAGGAACTGAATCTTGCATGATAATCCATTTTTCCCTTGCAGCCGTGTGTACAGGGATCCATCGTCGTTCAGGCAGATAACTCCGGTTTCAGAGATAGTAATTTGTTTCGTCCATAAGTAATTGACGTTGCAAGCCGAACCTTGCTTCTGAGACCAAGAGTTTTTGTTGTAGAGAGAAATCCGGACCTTGCTCCGGAGACCAAGAGTTTTTGTTGTAGAGAGAAATCCGGAACTTGCTCCGGAGACCAAGAGTTTTTGTTGTAGAGAGAAATCCGGACCTTGCTCCGGAGACCAAGAGTTTTTGTTGTAGAGAGAAATCCGGACCTTGCTCCGGAGACCAAGAGTTTTTGTTGTAGAGAGAAATCCGGACCTTGCTCCGGAGACCAAGAGTTTTTGTTGTAGAGAGAAATCCGGACCTTGCTTCTGAGACCAAGAGTTTTTGTTGTAGAGAGAAATCCGGACCTTGCTCCGGAGACCAAGAGTTTTTGTTGTAGAGAGAAATCCGGACCTTGCTCCGGAGACCAAGAGTTTTTGTTGTAGAGAGAAATCCGGACCTTGCTCCGGAGACCAAGAGTTTTTGTTGTAGAGAGAAATCCGGACCTTGCTTCTGAGACCAAGAGTTTTTGTTGTAGAGAGAAATCCGGACCTTGCTTCGGAGACCAAGAGTTTTTGTTGTAGAGAGAAATCCGGACCTTGCTCCGGAGACCAAGAGTTTTTGTTGTAGAGAGAAATCCGGACCTTGCTCCGGAGACCAAGAGTTTTTGTTGTAGAGAGAAATCCGGACCTTGCTCCGGAGACCAAGAGTTTTTGTTGTAGAGAGAAATCCGGACCTTGCTCCGGAGACCAAGAGTTTTTGTTGTAGAGAGAAATCCGGACCTTGCTCCGGAGACCAAGAGTTTTTGTTGTAGAGAGAAATCCAGACATTGCTCCGGAGACCAAGCGTTTTTGTTGTAGAGAGAAATCCGGACCTTGCTTCTGAGACCAAGAGTTTTTTGTTGTAGAGAGAAATCCGGACCTTGCTTCGGAGACCAAGAGTTTTTGTTGTAGAGAGAAATCCGGACCTTGCTCCGGAGACCAAGAGTTTTTGTTGTAGAGAGAAATCCGGAACTTGCTCCGGAGACCAAGAGTTTTTGTTGTAGAGAGAAATCCGGACCTTGCTCCGGAGACCAAGAGTTTTTGTTGTAGAGAGAAATCCGGACCTTGCTCCGGAGACCAAGAGTTTTTGTTGTAGAGAGAAATCCGGACCTTGCTCCGGAGACCAAGAGTTTTTGTTGTAGAGAGAAATCCAGACATTGCTCCGGAGACCAAGCGTTTTTGTTGTAGAGAGAAATCATAGAAATCCCAAATGATGCAGCCGGGATTTGAACTTACAAATTCTCTACCTCGAGACCAACCAGTCTCCCCTTACCCCCCCCCTCCCCCCCCCCTCCTTTTTCTCTCCAGTGTTAAAATATACAATGACATAATGAATCCAATCGGTTTGTAGGTGTTGTAAGTTGCATAAACATAAACTTTACAGCACTTTCCTCTGCCCCTCTTGCTTTACAGCGTCCAGGAGAAATAGAACGTGTTCGGGGAAATGTTCTGAAGAATGACTGATGTCAAGTTCTCTTTGTGTTCGTGATGTCTGCTATTTCAGTGATCCGTCATCTTCTAGGTCTAACTCTTAGCCTCATATATAACATATATATGTATGTGTGTGTTTGTGTGTGTGTATGTGTGTGTGTGTGTGCGTGTGTGTGTGTGTGATGTGCGTTATTTCCATACATTATATAAAATGTACACTAAAATAAAAAAAACACACATATAGACGTATATATATGCTGAATAGTCATGAATCTTTATAGTTCCTAGGCTCCTCCCACTAATCCCGAGTACCTTGGTCACCGGAAGGGGAGGACAGGTGCAAAAATCTGCAGTCCTTAGAGCGCCTTCCCTCTTGAAGTTGCGCTGTCTTGTGGCTGCTAGCATCTTCATCTCTATAACCATTTAAAATACATTCTTACATCCTTATCCGAGCAAACAGGTGAGGGCTACGGTACGTGCATTACTGATTAAACCACAACACGTGTTTACTTCATAGCGAAAGTGAAACATTTGCAAACTACTCTCAAAACTTGATAATTTCCTAGCAATCTCATTAGGACGCTGCTTTTGAAATATTTATTTTCATTACGCCTTCATGTGTCGTGGCAAACTCCGTTCAACCAAGGACCGGAATCATTTGGATTACATTTCTGTTATTAGCCATTTTATATTTAGTATATTCACATATCCCTGGTATAACTAGTACAGTCAATGTCGTGATCAGATGAATGCACAGAGCAGCACATTCTTTAACTGTGACTTCTTTCCTTGTTGCAGTTTCCTTTGGATGATAGTTCTTGTTATTAAAATCCTAGGATTATTTGATTATTTTCTATGAAAAACCTAATTTTTTTGGTGTGTGCCTTATCAAGTTATGTAGGGAGAATTGTTTTTTAGAAATTTATTTGGGCGGATATAATTCTTTTAATTTCTTACAGGGTCTCGGTGATTGAGTGGTTAGTGCGCTTGCTTCCCGGTCAGTAGGGTATGTGTTCAGTTCCCCCAAAAAATATTTTTTTAAGGAAGGCTTTGTGGTTCACCTGATTTGTAAAAATGGGTACCATAATTTTTTCTGGGAAATAAAGACGTGCCTGGCGTGATATCAATCGTTTCACCCAAAGAATGTGCCGTTGTTGTGGAAAAATAAAGTTACTAACAGTAAGGCCTGGAGTGATCGTTTACTTTATACTTCTTGGGCTGGTTTAACTCTTTGGAAACAATCTATTTCCGCTTATTCAATTCTTTGGCAACAATCTACTCGGATGTTTCAACTCATTGACAACAATATCCTTATGATAATTTAACTTTGGCAACAATCTATTTAGAATGATTGAACTTTGGCAACAATCTATTTACAATGATTGAACTTTGGCAACAGTCTACATAGAATGATTAGACTATGGCTGTAACCTATTTAGAATCATTGAATTTTGGAAACAATCTAAATAGGATGATTTAACTTTTGCGACATTCTACTTAGGATGATTTAACTTTGACAACAATCGACATAGTATGATTTAACTTTAGAAACATTCTACATAGGATGATTTAACATTTGGCGACATTCTACATAGGATGATTTTACTTTGACAACAATCTGCTTATGATGATTTACTCCTCGGTGTTATAAACTAATATATATTTATAAAGGTTATAATGAAGTAATAAACACGAAAACAATAGAAGCCGTTGTGGCTAATACAATTAACTAATCTGGGTTCAATTCTCTGTTTCATGCTCTCACGTCGAACACGCCGATCAAAATTGGTATATGACTGAGGAGAAAAGGAGGGGAGATAAGATAATAAGAAATATGAAGAACATTAGCCCTGTCACTGCTAAATGTTGTGGTTTATAGGAGGAAGGTACTTCTTCCCATCCCGACGTATATGTTATGGGAGATTCTTTTATTTTTCCTATAACTTGTAGTATGTTTTGAAACATAAAGAGAATACATTCATAGGAAAACCTTAACAATCATAATAACAGACATTGTGGGAGGGGTTTATAGGGTTTTTGCCACGTGTTGTTGTGTGTGGTGAAAATGACGTTAGCATACAAGGTCTCCCATGCACTATATTACAGTTTTAGTGCACTAGTTTACCGTGGCAGTGATTACTTTAGTGCACTATTATACTGTTACAGTGCACTATTTTATCGTTACAGTGTCATTTTTACCAATACAGTGAAATATGTTATGGTAACTATCGACATTTTGATAGCTGATGTGCACAACGATATGTCGTCCTACTCCTCTAGGTGAAAGACGTTGAAACCCATTTACAGATTCTGAGTGTACCTTAGAGTCGTATTGGTCGGTGCGGAGTCAAACATTCAAACACTTTAGATCTGAACTTGTATCTTCTATTTGATTTGTAAACAGTGCACATACCGCGCCACCACACAGTTTTAAAGATATAAATGATGACATTTACAGACGCGTGTAAGAGTGCGGTGAAGATGGAATGCCTCATTTATATATTATAATTGAATTCCATGAAAAGTGTATACACACACACATATATATATATATATATATATATATATATATATATATAGTGTAGCACTTTTTTCATGAAATTTATATGTTTGGGTCCTTATTATCAGCCCTTACCAACGCACGTGAAAGCAGTAAAATAAAAAAGATTGAAAAAAACGCTTTCGAAGTCAAATGCCTAAGAAGGATACTCTGTTTACGATGGAATAAATTCGGGACCAACATAAAGATAGGAGAAATGACTATACAACCAACGATCACATCAACAATTAGAAAGAGAAGATGGTCATAGGTCGGATATGTCTTGAGAATAGCCAATCAAAAAACAATTCAAAACAGGCTCTTTCTTACATGGGAAACATTAGGATACAGAAAAAGGAAGACCTAGAGAGTCACTGAAAAGAACTCTGATAAGAGATGCAAAGTTGGTTGGCATAAACACATTTGGTTTTTTTTTTTTTTAATTTGACGTAATGCCACGAGTTGATGCGGGAGGGTGCCCATTGACTCATTGATGTGGTGGGTCGTAATTGCTTTCTTGACATTCCCGGCTCTTACTGGAGAAATTGGAGTTCGTCTATCCCAGGCTATGCTGGGAAACTCCTAGTCCAGCCCAGAGGTACTGCAATACCAGTGGCGAAATATATGGCTCTTTTCGTCTTGTCAGACGGTCTAGTAGAGGCTATTGTGTATTTTTTTTTTTTTTTTTTTTTTGAGGTTTTGATTTTATCGAACAGCTTCTCTCGTGGCTAATTCTACCAATGCTTGATAAACACACACTGCCACAGAATGAAAATGTCAGGCCCACTGATCCACAGGGTTTTCCATCCTTTTTCATGAGTCTTTTCTCTTCTAAGTTTTGCCTTAGCACAGCCTGAAATGATGTTATACAATTCCTTATACATGCTCCCCATGATGTGTGATCACTTGCCAGATGTTCCCAGTCATTTTCATAGATGGAGAAGTCATTCAGAGATGATTTACAGATATCTCTATACCGTAGTTTAGGTCTGCCGGTTTGTCTTTTTCCGTGTATTAGTTCACTATATAGTATTTGCTTGGGGATGCGTTTTTCTTCCATTCGCTGGACGTGCCCCAGCCATTTTAGTCTTAATACTAGATCTTCTATATCAGCAACAGCCACCAATACAGGGAACAAGGCGATCCTAGTTTTCTGTTAGCCAACCTGTTTTGACGCAGACTGTTACAAGGGGAGACCAAGAGACGGTGGAGCTGCTAGGTATTGGTCAGCTGATAGTGCACTTACCCTGCTATTGCAGGCGCTTATGTTTTCCCCAAACTCATTTGGTAAGATCAAACGTCTCGCTCGGAGTAGACATGAATGGCAAAAACCGACTACATGCACCTGTGCGATGTCTAGCGGCCCTGGAATGATCAAAGATCAAACGATATGTTTAAAGATTATCAATGTGCTGTCGTATTATTCTGATAACTCAATCAGTTATGTTCTGGACTGGTAGCGATGCTGACCATATCAGTGTTTTCTGTTTCTCAAATGCTGATGACTTCTGTAACAGATACTCCTGTTATGAGGGTTACGGACGCTGCTCATTAGAGAGTTCCTATCATGAGAATGTTGAACAGGTGACACTTTAAACATGCGAGGTGACTGGATAACATCTCTTGCTCAATTTCTGCTGAGCTGCTAGTATGAGTATCTTCTATAATAATCCTCTTTCTGCTGAGCTGGAAGTATGAGTACGTTCTATAATAATCCTCTTTCTGCTGAGCTGGAAGTATGAGTACGTCCTATAATAATCCTCTTTCTGCTGAGCTGGAAGTATAAAGTACCTTCTATAATAATCCTCTTTCTGCTGAGCTGGAAGTATAAGTACCTTCTATAATAATCCTCTTTCTGCTGAGCTGGAAGTATAAGTACCTTCTATAATAATCCTCTTTCTGCTGGGCTGGAAGTATGAGTACGTTCTATAATAATCCTCTTTCTGCTGAGCTGGAAGTATAAGTACCTTCTATAATAATCTTCTTTCTGCTGGGCTGGAAGTATAAGTACCTTCTATAATAATCTTCTTTCTGCTGAGCTGGAAGTATAAGTTTCTTCTATAATAATCCTCTTTCTGCTGAACTGGAAGTATGAGTATCTTCTATAATAATCCTCTTTCTGCTATTTGGAAGTATGAGTATCTTCTATAATAATCCTCTTTCTGATATTTGGAAGTATGAGTACCTTCTATAATAATCCTCCTTCTGCTGAGCTGGAAGTATGAGTACCTTCTATAATAATCCTCTTTCTGCTGAGCTGGAAGCATGAGTATCTTCTATAATAATCCTCTTTCTGCTATTTGGAAGTATGAGTATCTTCTATAATAATCCTCTTTCTGCTGAGCTGCTAGTATGAGTATATTTTCTAATAATCCTCTTTCTGATGATTTGGTAGAATAAGTACACTCTCTAATACAACTATTTCTGCTGATTGGTAACATTAGGAAATTATCAATTAATCCCTTGTTTGCTGTGTTTGTTGTATGAGTATTTTCTTTAATAATCCTAGTTCTGCTGAGTTGGTAGTAAGAGTAAATTCTCCATTCTGTTGAATAATGATATGGATAACTTATTTTAAACTCAAAACTAAGTTTGTTAATGATCAGCTTATTGCTTTCTTTAAAATGTGCATGTGTTCAGTGAGCCAGACGGTCTAGATATAAGGCGTCGATCTCTGTCTAAGATGGTAGCAGGTTTCAATTCCGCCTCGAACTCTGGAAATTTCTCACCGGACCTACCTCAGGGCAGTAAGATCCGATGTCCTGTACTCTCGGGTAACAAAGGAATGCAGGAAGTCCTGTGTACATACTGCGCACGTTAAAGAACCACTAGCAGTTACAAGTCCAAAAAAAGTAGGCCAACATGACCGTTGTTGAAAAATTGTTTTATTTAAAAATGCACCCATGCCTCAAATAGATTTGTCGGGCAGAAAGACGCAGATATGGTTGGTTGCATTAAATCAGCGACACGGCGTAACAACGTCCACTTAAAGAAGACACGTGATCTGCTGCGACTGTTCAGTCAATTCTCTCAAATGCCGAGAATATTGCCCTGCAATTACACAAACAATAAAACAACTATTCTGCACTGTCGACCTAGTTCGTTGCTCATTTCTCATGCCGACAACATTGCGTGATTCACTCTTCATGACATCTACATGACGTCTAGGGAAGGCAATTACTGTACTTTATCTGATATTGTTTTTTTATTTTTCACGTTTCGTAATAGCTAACCGTTTTATTTAATTTCGAGAATTGTGCATTTTTTATCAAAAGTAATTTAAAACAATGTGTTCACTTTTATTTCAATTAAAGGAACAGTAAAACAGTAGATTAAAGAGTATTTACCTTGTCATTCTCTCTGTCATATGTACACACCCACACGTATACACAAACACTTAATCTCACACATCTACACAAACTGAAATGAACGCAGATCAACCAATTAATCCTAATTTTAAGCCACTAATAGATCATAAAATCCGCGTTGTATGAACTGTAGTAAAATATATCAGATACAGTGAACCACAGCTGTCCAAGACCTAACTCTAATTTTATACGGTATCTCATAAGCAAACTAAGCAATGGTCAGATTAGTAGAAACCAAAGTATATAAACACACGGATTAAAACAAACCTATTATTATATTTATAGAATGGAACGAATTCAAAACAAACGAGGAAATTAGAGAAATCGCCAATCAACCACTAATATCTTCAGTAATAAAGAAAAGACGATGGTCATACGTTGGACATGTGATGAGAAGAGATAATAATCGAATAGCAAAGCAAGCCCTAATATGGGAAACAACAGGTAAAAGAAAAAGAGGAAGACCCAGGGAGACACTGATAAGAACATTGATGAGAGAGGCAAGAGCAGCAGGAATCGGCTCCCTCAATGAGATAGAACTGCTTGCACAGAACAGAGACAGATGGCGAGATTTGATAAAATATCTTTAAAAGAAAACTGCTAGAACAAAAATTCATATAGGAGAAGGTGTATCTTGGTCTACGCCCTATGGGCCGGTTACGGCTCGAAAGGTCAATAGATAGATTATTATGATGATTTGATGTTGTTGGTTTACCGCCTCAAATTGTTTTGTTTTGATAGAAATCGACTTATTCTCTTTTTTTTCATATATTTATACATTTTCTTGTAACATTCTTCTTAGTCATCCGTTGTAACCTTCTGTGAATTAAGCACGTCCGCTGTTTCCATTAATGCCTTCCTGCACATACTGTGTTAAGCATTAAGCTATAATATATTTTTAAACTGATAATGGAAGCAGCATTATCTGATAATAAGGAATTTGTTTGAACTTCGTTGGGTATCACGTGAAAATGCTTTCCCTTACGTATACTCACACGGGTTTCTTGTTCAAGAATGCAATTCGGCCGCACACTATCAGCTGACATTTATTTCGTTCAACGTTTACGTTTGACAATTTGATGATATTATGAACGTCCTCACTATCATCATCAAGTACCATGTCGACTGGACTAGGTGATTATGCCTCTCCACAGCTGTCTCACGACTAAAGGAATAACAAGTCATATCTACCTTACCATTCTTAAAAGGACATTAATTGGGCGAAAATCAGTTGTGTGCTGGTTTGCAGCAAAACTGTGATATTTGATCTTTTAGACCCAACACATTCGACTTTAGCATGTCGTTTTTGCCTGCCTTCTATATCCCAACACATTCGACTTTAGCATGTCGTTTTTGCCTGCCTTCTATATCCCAACACATTCGACTTTAGCATGTCGTTTTTGCCTGCCTTTTATATCCCAACACTTGTCGACTTTAGCATGTCGTTTTTGCCTGCCTTCTATATCCCAACACATTCGACTTTAGCATGTCGTTTTTGCCTGCCTTCTATATCCCAACACTTGTCGACTTTAGCATGTCGTTTTTGCCTGCCTTCTATATCCCAACACATTCGACTTTAGCATGTCGTTTTTGCCTGCCTTCTATATCCCAACACATTCGACTTTAGCATGTCGTTTTTGTCTGCCTTCTATATCCCAACACTTGTCGACTTTAGCATGTCGTTTTTGCCTGCCTTCTATATCCCAACACATTCGACTTTAGCATGTCGTTTTTGCCTGCCTTCTATATCCCAACACTTGTCGACTTTAGCATGTCGTTTTTGCCTGCCTTCTATATCCCAACACATTCGACTTTAGCATGTCGTTTTTGTCTGCCTTCTATATCCCAACACATTTGATTAGATTGATTGATCTGTGTCTAGGAGCATCGCGAAAAGGTGGAGAAAGTTATAGATTGTGCTGGTTCGTCGATCCTTAAGCGCGCAATAAGACGTGAGTGGCTACTTTCAACCGTGCTTGTGAAGTGACAAGAAAACTACTTGTATGTGAAAATTACGATAAGCCATTCTGTATATTTTTTTCTCAAGCTTAAGTGCTTCAAGGGAATACAGTGTAATTAGACAGTCAACAAGTTAGCATAAAACACAATATGATAAATATCACGGCGCTACAAGGAGTAGTGTATTTAATTATTTGAAGCAGAAACTAACAAATCTAGAGGATATTCTTCATCTTCCAACAGGAGGCGAAGGCGCGCCTCCCAGCACCAGAGCTGGAAGTTGTCAGCGATCCACAGCTGATGGCTTGCGCAAGGATCGGTGAACCAGAACCATCCAGACCCTGCTCCACCTCTCCGTGGTGCCTCTAGTAACAGACTAACCTGTCTAGTCTGGCCAAGCGAGTAGGGATCGAAGAGGGAAGACAACCCGGTACTCAAAAATGTCATGCTGAAGTCGGATGTGTTGGGCCGAAAGGCTAAAAAAACACAGTTATTCTGTAAACTACAACACAACGCAGACACGCCTACTTAACGTCCTTTTAAGGGCGGATGATGACGAGGTACACTCCTTAAGTCATCGGGCGAACGCAAGCAAGTAAGCATCTTCCAACAAACTCCACGAATTTCACAATTTCTTTAAAAATTTAAAGAAAAAAATAACGACCGGAGATGGCGAGCACATTTAAAGATGTGCTTTGAAAATAGCATTTGCCTTTTGCCTAAACAAATGGTTAGAAACAATTACTTAAGACGGAACGTGGAAGAGTTAATTAAATGGGAAGTGTAATTTCATTAGGAAAAATGTTGCTATGAAAGAAAAAAAAATTAAAAACAAATGATACAGCATACTACCATCTCACTATCAGTTGAAGGAAGAAGAAATGCAATTAATGTGACTGAGTTTCATGAATAAATATGTGGGATAAAAGTGGAATTCTTGATCAAATTAAAAGGTGTTGATATTCTAAAGACAAAACTTACACCTTTCTCTCCAAGGAAACTAAAGGGAGTTAGCAACTATCCGACCTCCAAATGAAGATTTATGAGCTTAAGTAGATCCATCCAAGCATTAAAGTACGATATTCCTGAGTACTTCTTGAAGACCTTAACAAAAGACAGTTTTCCCAGTTTACATAAAGTTGTAAAGAAATGCTATCATTTTATGGAAGTAGGTGGTTGTAATCAGGTATTTTCAGCAATGAAAGCTATTTTTTTTTAAAACAAACAGAATATATATTGCTACTGCTTGACTGGAATCATACCTGAGATTTACCTTGACAGACTTTAATGAAAACATTAAAAAATTTATTTCAAAAAAGCAATGCCATTCCTCACATTAATTTTCCTAATTTACCAAGGTGGAGCATATTCAGTAAATAAAGTAATTTATTGATTATTTAAATATAATTTCCTCTTACAATCTCATGTTTATATAATTTCCTCTAACAATCTCACGTTTATATAATTTCCTCTAACAATCTCACGTTATATAATTTCCTCTTACAGTGTCGCGTTTATATAATTTCCTCTTACAGAGTCACGTTTATATAATTTCCTCTGTCAATACCGTCCCTATATTTTTTTTATTAACGCACAAAACTTCAGTTCAAAGAACAATTTTCACGAGCAACAAAGAGTATTCAGCTAATTAGAGCCTTCACGACTGAACAAGACCTTGCTCTTCCTGTCGAGGACAGCTCCTAGAACTGTCTTAAGCACGAGCATCACAGATTAACTAAGGCCAGCAACAAAAAGCCTCCCAGAGACTCAATCATCAAAGCCATACTGAACTCCAAAAGTATCGTACCACAAAGGAGCCATTTCACGGCCTTCGCTCTCGCAGATTCCAGCAGGAAGAGTTGACAACCAGGCGCACGATAAACGACGGCTTCTCCGAGGGTTAAGGAAGTATATTATGTGTTCTATTTCATATTTGTGCAACAACAGGAAACGTAGGCCGTCGCATTTACTCACAGCTTCGGTTGGCTTAAGATTTGTGCACTAAGAACAAAAGTCAGATCTGAAAGCTCCAAATGTTGTTTCCTTGACGTCTGCTCCAAGCCACCGAGGCGTTCAGAATGTGCTTTGTAGTTGTGTTTTCTTACTTTGCTTCTAGAGGTCGAGATGGTCTAGGCGAGAAAGCTTTCCAGTTGAACGAACCAACTGACCTGACAGACCTACCAAGATCATGGATCTCTATAAGTAGTAAATCATTCGATCTTTGACGTAGTAAAACATTGATCTATAAACACTAAAGCATGAATCTATAAGTAGTAATAATCATAATGATGTTTTAGATTATGATGAATAATTATATTTATATTTTGTTTAATAATACACTGTATACAAGGGGAAAAATCGTATATGTAAAAATAAGGCAATTGTATCTGTGGTCATAGAAATATTTAAGGTAATAAAACATGAAGCAATTGCGTTTTTGAGATTGAAAATGAAGTTGATTATGACCGTGAACAAAATGATTGTGTTTATGATTATGCAAATATTGTACACAATTTTCAACAAATAACTACACAAATGGTAAATAAATATGTTTGTGGTTTTACAATTGATGATGTTTTGAATATGTAAAAATAAAAGTATAAAAAAGTTGAGTGAGCATATAATGTGTCCAGACAAAGAGATGACTATACACTTTAGGCTGAAGTTATAAAGAATATGTTATAAGTTGATACATATCTTGGTAGGGTTGAATCTAGGGGAGAGTTAATGCATGGCTCATCCGAGCCGTTTGTGACACAAGTTAACTTGAATTATAATATAAATGCATGTTTCGTGTTTCTACTACTTTTGTTCTGTTTGTATCGCGTGGTGTTGCTGAGAGAAGGTATATGCAGCTTTCTGGTTATCGCTGGTTGGGTAGTTTGAGTTGTTGTCATGTTGAACTTAGCGACTGAATAAATCTACTCACATTTCCTAAGCTGTACTTTCGTCTTTCATGGTGATACTTTCATGTTCGATTGTGTTTTCTTTCTTTCTTTTAACCTGTTCTGTTTTTTTGCCGGTAGGCGTCGAAGGCTAAAGTCGATTATATGTTTTCTATCAAGGGCACTTTCTGTGGCTTGGTAGATAGTGATATTGTATTGTAATATTATGTAGTAAATTCCCTCAATCCATATTCTTCTTGGTCAAGCCCTATATCTTGGTTGTTCCATTTTGTTGTTATAGGCTCGGTGACGCTGGTGCTGAGGAGTTCATTCGCATTAAATGTTCATTATTGGTGTGCTTCTACTCTTATCCAAACTGATTTTCATCGACCTCTATAAGAGATCGTAAAATGGACGTAGATGGTTTGTGTCGCTAGTTACGTTAAGTCGCGATATCTGCGCTCCTCGGCCCAACACATCAGTCCTCATATTTCATTTTTGTGATACAGGGTTGCTTCTCTTTCTGATCCCTAATTTTCCGCAGTAGTTAGTCTGTTTCCAAAGTGACCGTTGGGAGCAGGTAGAGGGTCTGGACCAGCCCTATTGTTCGCCGATCCTGATTGATAGAGTCAGCTGTGAATCGTTAATTGCTCACATTCTAGGTTCTGTTTTGGCGTCTAGGCCACTCACATTGATTCGTGCATCGTATCTTATCTACAAGCGTCTTCTCTCCCACTCAAACTCATTAAAATCGTGCGCTCTCTTTGCAATATTTATAAATGTAAGCTTACCATGACGATTTTTATTTTGAACTTTCAAAATGTGTATCATATCAACTGTACATAACAACGTTGCATGAATATCAAGGATAGCCAGGTAGACAATCGGGAACAAATGTGTGTCGACAACTGTTGCAAAAGATCGCAAGATGTAAAACATAATTTAAGTAAGGCAATAGGCCAAAAAATGAATATCTTAGAGGGGCGTCAAGGGTAAACAATGTTCAGCAAGAAATGCTGACAATGAAGACTGATGCATTAGGCTACTACTATGCAAAAAGCAATGGACCGCAAACGCATAAAAAAGAGTATCATAACTTGTATATAATCATAATCATCATCGAGTGCCGTCTCCGCATTGAAGGTTGGCTATCATGGAGCGCCATTCCGCTCTGTCTCTTACTTTGATGGTGCAGATTGTCATAGGCTGTCTTGACTATCTTTTGATGTTACTCATCGATGTCAGTCTTGGTCTACCTCTATTACTCTTTATTTTCCCTTACAACATTACTTTTAGTAGGCTTTGTGTCTTTTAACATGCCCCAAAAATTGCATTTATCTTGTTCTAATAGTGTTTAGTATTTCTATTTTCATTTTTAGTTGTTTTAAAACTTTATCATGTGTTCTCTATTCTTTCAATCCAATTCTACCTATTCTTCTATATATATCCACATTTCAAAGGCTTCAATTTTCTGTTCTGTTTTCTTGTCGAATGTCCATGTTTCTTTATCATACAGGAATATTGAGAAGATATAACATTTTGTTATTCTTAGTTTTAACCCTGGTGTTATTTGTTTTGATGTAACCTACTTTTCATGGCATTAAAATTACTTTTTGCCATTCCTCCTCTTTTGTGTATTTCAGTTTTACATTTTCCATCACTGGTTATAGTATGTCCAAGGTAGTTGTAGCTCTGAACTGTCTCCAGATCTATTCCTTCAACTTTGACATCCACTTGAGGGTTTTGAGTATTATCTTTTCTTATGATCATAGTTTTAGTCTTCATGTATATACTACAAGAAATTAAATAAATGTCACAATAGAAACATGTGTACAGTATTAAATAGATAAGCATATCGCTGCAAACAATTTTCATATTAGAAAAAAAATGTTAGGCGATTTTAATTCGCTATGCAGAGTAGCTTGCGACATAATGACAATTAATGAATAGGAATTAGGGCTCATGACACTAAAAGTGGTCAGAGACTCATAGCTCACCGATTGTGTCGGGATAAGTGAACCAAAACTAATAATGACCACACTATACCTCCTCGTGGTGAGCTTGAGAAGAGATTAAACAGTCTGGCCATCCATCCAGAGATCAAAGAGGGATAGCATCACTCTATTTAAAAATTTCTTCCTGAAGTTGGATATGCTGTCTCGCAAAGCATCGCAACTGACTATAATATAAACAACAAAACATCGTATTTTCGTCAATCTGACTTTGTAGTGCGGGCAAAAAAAAAACAGAAGTAATCTTTAGACGAGTGCGGATATAGAATAACAATAACACGAAGATGACGATAAAGATGTGGAAGAAGAAGAAGAAGATGATGATGATGATGAAGATGATGATGATGATGATGAAGATGATGATGATGATGATGACGAAGATGATGATGATGATAACGAAGAAGAAGATAAAAAAAGATAAAGAAGAAGTGTACAAATTATCCAAGGAAGTTTCTTTTACTAGAATCTTTTTTTCCGACCAAGACGATCGCGTATCAGGTTGAAAGCTCCTTCGCTCTATCCGTCAAAGCAATTGTTATTTTTATTATGAATATATTTTAATGTTTGACAAAGTAACGGTTTCGTCACAGCTTTCTTGGGCCCATTCTGTGTTAGGTCAACGAAATAACAAGATAGGAAAGCCATCCCTAATTTAAAAAAAAATGTTTTTTAAAGCAGATGCAGTAAAATTGTGGGACAATAACATAGAGCTAGAATTCTAAAGCAAAGGACAAATGTTGTGATGAATTAACCAAGTGGTGTTCAGAAAAGGAAGAATGTAGGACCAATTTTCCTTTAATAGAATCACCGAACAGCAACAGATATCATTTGCCTCTCGTCAACGAGGTAAAGATTATATGGCATATCTGCTCATCTTACAAAAGTCCAAGAAGCAGCACATTAGCATAATCTGTAGAGTAAAATTCTACGAATCATTTCAAGGGAAGAGGTATGTTTACAACACTCGAGGGGAAAAAAACACTTATAATCAAAGGCAGAAAGAACCAAAAAAAAAAAACAAGAACAATAGACAGCCCGAAGCAGGATCGAACTCCTACTTCTCGACAGAGCGCCTTGCAACGAGAAACAAACGCTAGAGCACACGACCAATTAAGGTACCGGTTGTCTATTGTTCCTTTTTTAATGTTGTTGATTATTTGTTTTTGTTTTTTCTCGAGTGTTGTAAACATACCCTTTCCCATGAATTGATTCCCTGTGCTATTGCCTCAGAAGTTTCCCGCCATAATAATATTCCCCTTCTTCTTCTACCTTTTTAGCTCCCAGTGGAGCTTAGGTCTTCAACAAACACTTTCCAAGTCATTCTATTTGTACCATTCTTTTAAGATCATTTCATGTCTTCCCCATCATATTCATCTCTGCTTCTAACTGTCTTCTCCAAGAATTCCTTGGTCTTCCTCTTTGTCGCCCGTGCGCTGCCGGGGCCCGAAAGGGGAGTAAAGAATAGCGACGCTGTACCCTACCAGGCATGTTCGTAAGAGGCGAGAAAGGAGGGTTGGGCATGGGACTGGTTATCCCATACTGTAAAAAAAAAAAAAAAAAAAATAAGCCGGAAAAACTTCACAAACATGGACATAATAATATTACTTAACAATTATTTGTCCCCAGGACAACTCCTATAATTTTACTGATTACCGTACATGAGTTATGTTCTCATGAAAGTCATTACCGCGGTCGTTTAAAGGCGACCAAATAAAATTGTCCTCAAAGAATCCTTGTTAACTCATCGTCTTCATAATGTGCCGTACAGGTTGGCGTAGACGATCATGTCCTGCCACAATTTTTTATCCACAGTGCATCGTATCAATTTTGTTGTTGACTGTTTTCCATGCTTATGTTAACTACACCACGACATACCTTTGCTGAGGATTATTTGACATACTGACAATTATTTCAAGAACAATTTTTTTTATGCTTAGAACAAATGTAAATTATGTCAAGAATATGTGCTTGTGATTATAATAATTAATGATATCTACTTTAAGAACCGCTGCTAATGATTGTAAAAATTAATGTGAATTATTTCTGGAAAATTTACTAATGATTGTAAGAATTAATGTGAATTATTTCTGGAAAATTTACTTATGACTGTAAGAATTAATGTGAATTATTTCTGGAACATTTACTTATGATTGTAAGAATTAATGTGAATTATTTCTAGAACATTGGCTTGAGACTGCAAGAATTAATGTTCGTTATTTCAATAAGTGGAGTGGTAATCAACAGTTTCGATCAATCATGAGGACTCAGGCCCATTCTCTATACAATCAGGAGTTCTTTATTAGAGCTCTTTATTGCAATTTTTTTAACAAATAATAATAATCATGGCCTGTGCACTTCAGGGCGACGGGATATATAATGTACTTTTTATCCCCAGCCTTGTAGGAAAAATGCCTTCCGGTCGTCGTAGATGTTTTTGAAGATTCCAAGATTACGTTTTTATAACCGCAAGAAAGCGTATTGTTTAGTTCAAGATTATGTTTCATACTACTGCAGGAAAACATTTATAATTTATTATAAGACTATACTTATTATTTCCCCAAAACACGTATTTTTTTTCTAAAGTTCTATTTTTATTATTGCAGAAAACGTGTAGGGAGCATGTGGTGGGGTGTGACGTACACGGTGTGGTGACAGCTTTTTCAAGAAAGGAACACAACAAAATACTGCGACCAACTTTTACCGCAGCATTACCACTATTTACCTGTTCCCCAAAAGAACACGTAGTTCATTCTTAAATTCTATGCTTATTTCTGCTGACAAAAATATAGGTTATTTCATGATTCCATGTTTATTATTTCAATAAAACTTGTCGTCTATGATCGGTATTACGCCCGTGCCGCTTTACTTTCCCAGAAAAAAGCCTGTACTAATTACAGTCTGGGTGAACCGGAGCCGTCGATTGGGATGAACCCTATCTCTTGTCTTTTGTAGTCCAGTTCACTAACCACTGAGCTATCGCGGCTCCAAAAATAGGAATGCTTGCAAAAATTTACATCAATTATTTTAAGTAAATGTGTTATGATTACCTCTAGTCAATATTATAATTCGGAAGAAACTACAGGTATGTTAATTATTTGTGGATTAAATTGTTCAGGAATTTATTAACAATTATATTATAACACATCAATTGCGACACATGATGATGATGATTGTGTCACGATTATAACTAGCGATTGTGCTGATAACAACGACGTTTTGGATAATAACCAAATCGGCAATCATTCTTTATTGCGTACATTACAAAAATTGTTCCGGTTTTTATCAAGATTACGGTTTTTGAAGTATGCATGATAAATAGCCGGGGTAACATTGGGACAGGCCTGCGAAGGACGAAGTCAATCATTCCGAATAATTGAAGAGAAGAGTAACGAGAAACTCTGATCAAATTATGCATCGGCCCGAACTGGCATGGATCCCAGTGCTGCCCCCTGCTCCTGGGGAAGAAAGGCCGAAGGTTGAGGTGATACAGAGTCGGGGGAGTTGCCGTCTTTATGTCCTGGCTAAATCAATTTCTCAATTCGGACTCTGGAACTAGGAGACCTTCACGCTAGCCAATGACACGCAAGGGCTCTGAACCTAGCCACTGTAGGTTGAACCGGCAGCGTCCATTCCGCTAATTAGTTTTAGCTTGATTTGTGGTCGCATTGTGAGATGGTCCCAACTCTTTCCTCTGTGCAAGAATCTAGAAAGAGAGGGACATTACTATGCACTAGTCTCGGCTCTCTTTTTCGTGCCTACAATCTTTTAGACGTGAAGGTCTAATCACTTCGGCCTGAGTCCCTGAAGGTGGGTCGCAACCCTTGGGCTAAAGGTGGCCATTCCATCAGACTTGTTCCTGGCCCCTCCTTCATAGTATGACATGAAGTGCGGGTAGGGAATGGGCAAAGGGTTTCAGTGAGGATTGGCGGTGCTGACAAGTGTAAGGAGCAGGACAGCTACAGATTCTTAAGAATGTAACAGATTTCCTTAACAACTTGTAGACAGTTTCAAATTATTCAAATGTGTGGTCATTTTTAAGCATGACATTAAAAATTTATTCGGAGATTTTTTGTTGCAAGTGTAGGATATATTTTTCTTCACAACACATTCACTACCATCAATAATTGAAATTATATTTATCGAATCCTTCATCATCATAACCATCATCATCATCATCGCGTGTTGTGGCTTGCAGCAGTAACAATCAACTTCTTCTACAATCACTTGTCTTTTCATCGATCTTCATCCAATTTTACAATACATTTATCCTCCTCTAAAAGTCGATTGAAAAGGACCAATTTGAAATTCAAATCACATTCACTTTATCGCCAAGAACACACGCTAATCACTACGTTGTAGACGACGCTCTAACATCAATAATAAGACAGATTTACAAATCAAAGAGAACCAAATAAATATAAAGCCAAGCTGTTTATAAACATTTGTTTTAACTCTTATTGTTCTGAGCAGACAGTCATTAAATTTCTATTGCATACACTTTATACAGTAATGTGTTACTTTATTCGATGAATATATTCATATATGTCCATATTGCATTTAAAACATTACAATATAAAATCTAAATTCTGATTCTTGTTCACGTCAGACCCATGTGGACAATAGGTCTTCAACAAACACTTTCAAAGTCGTTCTATTTCTTGCCATTCTTGTAAGATCATTCCATGTCTTCCCCATCACCTTCATTGCTTCTTTCTCACCTGTAAAAAAGATACATTAATACCTGATTAAATCAACAAACAATTTGGCATGTTAGTATTTTTCAATGAAGTAAAAAGTTAAAAAATGAATTATAACCAGACCCTTTGTATTCAACATCTACGATATAAAAACAATGCATAAGCAATGCCGGTGTACACATCAGACAAAGTAACCGGTAACAGCTATTGAGTTATCAGAAACGGAACTGATACCATCCGCCCATAAATCTATGCATATAAACGAATTAGTTTAGGCTCATGTATATTAAAACTTTGTGAAAACTACATTTCAAATAATGAAAAGGCAGTAAGAGCTATGATAAGGGAGATACGACACTTTTTTTAAGCCGTATGTGCTGTGGAGCTATTCTTGATAGAAGTGAATCATGGACACTCGAACAGCAGACAAAAAATAATTGCTAAAGGCCATCAAGTATGGTTTAATAGAAGAAGGTTCAAATAAACATATAAATGGAGGAGAAGGCGCGCCTCCCAGCACCAGAGCTGGAAGTTGTCAGCGACCCATAGCTGATGGCTTGCGCAAGGATCGGTGAACCAGAACCATCCAGACCCTGCTCCACCTCTTCGTGGTGCCTCTAGTAACAGACTAACCTGTCTAGTCTGGCCAAGCGAGTTTGACGGCTACCCGGTACTCAAAAATGTCGTGCTGAAGTCGGATGTGTTGGGCCGAAAGGCGCAAATATCACAGTTATACAGCAAACCACAACACAACGCAGACACACCAACTTAACGTCCTTTTAAGGGCGGATGGCGAAGAGGAATTCTATAGTCTACGAATACTCTAGATTACTTTAGTCATCGGGCGAACGCAAGCAAGCAAGCAAACATATAAATAATCATGAAATCTACCTTGATAGGCTTGCTGCATGCACCAGAAGGAAACGGTCAGATGATATTATGCAGTACAAAGGTAACAGCTAGAATATGTCAAAGAAAAAAAAAACTACTAAAAAATACTAGACAAGTTAATATAATATGAATAAAATAATGGTTTGGTACTAAGTCAACAACAGAAACAGAACTGATAAACGACTGTTGAGATAAAAAAAAAATGGAGAAGCATGATCACCCACGCCAGCAGATACAGTACTTAACGATGACGATGATAATGATGAGACTTTTTGCACAAGCTATATAAAGCCGAAAATTTGCATTTTAAATTAAGACTGTTGCTGGCTCGTTTCTATAGCAACGCACATGACAAGACTTGCGTGCAGAATCTATGGATTTGTCTTCTTCTGTGACACTCATGGAGCAACATTTTTGAATGGCGCTTTTGAATAATCTTGATTTAAAAAAAAAAAAAAACTGCGCCCCTGAGATCGAATCAGATAATGAGCGAAACATGCTCGTAAAACTACGGCTTCCAATTTTACTGTGTTCTTTCTTCATTTAATTCCCTATTTATTGTGTACACCAATTTGTTTAGCATTCATCCTTATTAGTAGAAAAATAGTGTAAAATAAAACATGATGTCTTATTAGAGAAGACCAACAGAAGAACTGTGTGAAATATATAATGTTAATAAATTAATATATTAATATCAAGATACACACGCATTGACAAATGATAAGAGACTTGCGCAACAAGTCTAGGTCAATAGAAGTGAGAAAGAAAGTTCTACATAGAACAAATTCTGACTATGGAAGTGAATCATTGACAGTAGAAAAACAAATGAAAAAACAATTATAGGCCTTAGATGTGGGATTTCTCAAAAGATTGTTGAGAGTTCTACGGGCAGTTAAAAAGATAAAAGAGGACATTCTCAAGGAGGTCAACACAAAAATGGAGCTCTTAAAAAAATATCAGAAAGAGATAATCGACATTTTTCGGTAGCATTACGAGAATAAGAAAGTATAAACACATGGTTTATCATCATCAAGCACTGTGCCTGATGGCGTAGGTGATCATGTCTCTTCACAACTTTCAATCTCGGTAGTTATTTATCATTTCCATTGTTGACCTTCTGCCAAACCATTCTCTTAAACTGTCTATCTTTTCTTTTTGCTCCTTTCTATCTCTTCGTCCCTCGATTTTTCCAGTTGTTACAGTATATTCCAACTGTTATCTTCTCATTACATGGTCAAAAAAATGATGATTAAACACATGGTTACAGCTGGCAAAATACAGGAAAAGAGAAATCGGAAACGACAAAGAGTAAAGTTGGTGTCGTGGCACGGTAACGAGTAAATAACAAAATTCATACAATGCTCTGAGGTAGGAGAATTGTGGAAGGATAATAATCGTCTACGCCAATCGATATGGCACATAATGTTTATGATAGATATACAATAGCGTTTTTAGAATATGGAATTAGCTGAGACTGCAATCTGTAATGCACATTCGCTGAGTATTTGTTGAACTAATAACGTGCCTTTAACGGTTTAATAATAGCCATTGCACCTTTCTAACCGCCATGCTGAGCATGCTTTCTAAAACGCATTCTCATGTAAGATACTAAACCGTTTGTACCTCTTGTTCACGGCAGTAATAATTCGTCATCGAATGCTTTCGCTTATAACAGTAAACCTTCAATAGCACCGAGTCGAGCAAGACGACTTGTGTTTCCATATGCCAACCTAAATATCATCATTCATCATTGAGTGCCGTCTCCGCATCGAAGGTTGGCTACCATGGAGCGCCATTCCACTCTGTCTCTTGCTTTGATGGTGCAGATTGCCATAGGATGACTTGTCCATCTTTTGATGTTACTCGTCCATGTTAGTCTTGGTCTGCCTCTGCCTCTTTTACCTTGTATTTTCCCTTCTAATATTACTTTTATTAGACTGTTGTGTCTTTTAACATGACCAAAAAATTTCATTTGTCTTACTCTAATTGTGTTTAGTAGTTCTTTTTTCATTTTTAGTTGTTTTAAAACTTCTTAGTTTGTTTTCTTTTCTTACCATCCAATTCTACCTAATCTTCTATAAATCCACATTTCAAAGGCTTCAATTTTCTGTTCTGTTTTCTGGTCTAATGTCCATGTTTCTGCACCATACAGGAATATTGAGAAGATGTAACATTTTGCTATTCATAGTTTCAGCCCTGGTGTTATTCCTAACCTAACCTAAATATAAGACATGATTAATATCCTAAATGAGTCGCGATAGCTCAGTCGTTACTGAATTGGACTATAAAGGACAAGAGGTAAGGTTCGATCCTGATCGACAGCTTCCGGGTTCACCCAGCCTTAAAGGGATACCGGAATTTTTTCTGGGAAAGTAAAGCGGCACGGGCGTAATACCGACCACATTACCCCAACAATCATGTGCTGAAGGTCTGTAAAATGTATGGTCACCAACGCCATATTCCCTATACGCCACTTGGTGTGACGGTGCTCTTTATTTATTTTTGTTATTAATGTCCTCAATAGGCGATAGTCATATTATAATTAGCATAGTGGTTAATGTGCTGGCTCGTTAAGTGAGCAGTGACCGTGAGCTCAGTCCCCAGCGTGACGCTCTCCAGCTGATAAAAACTGGGTGCCCAACTCATTGATATGAAGATGGTAATAACAGTGAGCAAAAACACTGACTCCTACATCTCGTCTCCAACTCGTATGACCTAGTACTGTGAAATTTAGCACGTCTCCCCGACCCCCAACCTTCAAATAGTGTGATCAATTACTGTGAGGTTTAGCAACCCCCTTCAACTTAAAATTGTGTCATCTAGTACTGTGAAGTTTTGCACTGCTCACCCCCCCCCCCCCCCCAAATAATGTGACCTGATACTGTGAAATAAAAAAAAACTATCTTTACGACACTTTTACCATTGCTGGTGTATGTCGTGGGGGGGGGGGAGGGGCGGGGCGGCCTCAAAATAGAACCAGAGGGATAAAGGCCGCTTGGTCAAAACAGTCGCCACGACGTGTAGGACTCAGGATTTCACCACCGATAGAAAAAATCCTTTCTGTCTACCGCAGGTTTCGAACACTATACGCCGGCTTTTCAGCCAGCGAAACAGTGGTTTAAGCAGCATGGCCACGCGCACCCCATTGAAATAAGCACGCAGAACCCCCTTCACTTCCAAATTGTGTGACTTTGTACTGTGAAATTAGCAATCTCCAACTCTCCTCACCCCCAAATGGTGTGACCTATTACTGTGAAGTTTAGCAATTCCCACCTCCCCTCCTCCAAATTGAATGACCAAGTACTGTGAGGTTTAGCACTCCCCCCCCACCTCCAAATGGTGTGACCTGGCAATGTGAAATTTTGCAGCCCCCCACCCACATCTTCATCTATAAGTACTGTGAAGTTCAGCACTTCCCCCACCTTCAAATGTTGTCACTTAATACTCTGAAATAAGCACTCACCATTCTCTTCACCTCCATATTGTGGCGCTTAGTACTGTGAAATTAACACCCCCAACCCCCGTCACCTCCAAATTGTGTGACCTAGTACTGTGAAATTTAACATCCCCCCCAACCTTAATCTTCAAATGGTGTGAAAAGTACTGTGAGGTTTAGCACCCCCTTTCAACTCCAAATGTTGTCACCTAGTACTGTGAAATTTTTCACCTCCCCACTCCCACCCCACCACTTTATCTATAAATACTGTGAAGTTCAGCACTTCCCTCACCTCCAAATGTTGTGATTTAGCACTGTGTAATTAGCACTCTCCGTCCCCCTTCACTTCCATATTGTGTGACGTAGTACTGTGTAATTAGCACTCTCCGTCCCCCTTCACCTCCATATTGTGTGACTTAGTACTGTGTAAATAGCACTCTCCGTCCCCCTTCACCACCATATTGTGTGACTTAGTACTGTGTAATTAGCACTCTCCTTCCCCCTTCACCTCGATATTGTGTGACTTAGTACTGTGTAATTAGCACTCTCCGTCCCCCTTCACCTCCATATTGTGTGACTTAGTACTGTGTAATTAGCACTCTCCGTCCCCCTTCACCTCCATATTGTGTGACTTAGTACTGTGTAATTAGCACTCTCCGTCCCCCTTCACCTCCATATTGTGTGACTTAGTACTGTGTAATTAGCACTCTCCGTCCCCCTTCACCTCCATATTGTGTGACTTAGTACTGTGTAATTAGCACTCTCCGTCCCCCTTCACCTCCATATTGTGTGACTTAGTACTGTGTAATTAGCACTCTCCGTCCCCCTTCACCTCCATATTGTGTGACTTAGTACTGTGTAATTAGCACTCTCCGTCCCCCTTCACCTCCATATTGTGTGACTTAGTACTGTGTAATTAGCACTCTCCGTCCCCCTTCACCTCCATATTGTGTGACTTAGTACTGTGTAATCAGCACTCACCGTCCCCTTCACCTCCAAATTGTGTGACTTAGTACTGTGTAATTAGCACTCCCCGTTCCCCTTCATCTCCAAATTGTGTGACTTAGTACTGTGTAATTAGCACTCCCCGTCCCCCTTCACCTCCAAATTGTGTGACTTAGTACTGTGTAATTAGCACTCACCGTCCCCTTCACCTCCAAATTGTGTGACTTAGTACTGTGTAATTAGCACTCCCAGTCCCCCTTCACCTCCATATTGTGTGACTTAGTACTGTGTAATTAGCACTCACCGTCCTCCTTCAATACCAAATTGTGTGACTTAGTACTGTGTAATTAGCACTCCCCGTCCCCCTTCACCTCCATATTGTGTGACTTAGTACTGTGTAATTAGCACTCTCCGTCCCCTTCACCTCCAAATTGTGTGACTTAGTACTGTGTAATTAGCACTCCCCGTCCCCCTTCACCACCAAATTGTGTGACTTAGTACTGTGTAATTAGCACTCTCCGTCCTCCTTCACCACCAAATTGTGGGACATAGTACTGTGTAATTAGCACTCACCCCGCCACTTTTCAATCTTTTACAACTTCATGATATAGGACGTCCGTTACCTTTCAAAGGGGGACAAATCCGAATGTTGAGGTCAACACAAGCAGAACTATGCGGAACAAAAAATGGTATCAAAGTGGACAAAAATGTTCCTTTCTATACAGTCCGCATCAATTAGTACTGAAATAACTGTCCTGATTTCACAGAAAAATGCGTAACGGCCTAGGTCCCAGTTCCCATTTCGGAAAGTACGTTCGTAACATGTATTTGATGGTAGAAGTTTTATCCTTTAAAAAAAAAAAAAAAAAAAAAAACTACCTAGTCACAATAACTCCTTCAACAGCTTCCTTTTGTTTTCGAGAATCAACTACGCAGGTTCTGTCACGTGTTCAGCTTCAGCACTGAACTATGTTTTAGTAAGGGTCTCCGGTAGAGCTAGGCACACTGTCTTCCTTCCCTGATACTGTTTCTTGTGAGAGAAATAAAATGAAACCCCGATCAAATAGTTATAGATCTGTTATGCCATCCGGCTTCTTGCAAGGGAAGATAATCAATTCTCTACATACGGTCATATTCTATTAGTCCCTTCCACTGTTTACTGAATTCGGAAAATATAAATTAATTATAGGAGACTTCCGTTTCAAAATGGTGGAACGTTTCACGTTCTCTCGATCGCTGCAGCAAAATGTATCTGTGGTTTGATTAATTTAGGCTCTCTAACGTATGTTTCTGTGTTGAAAAAAAAATGGTGTTCTACTTAGCAAATGTGCGCAGCCGAGTACACACAGGAATGTTCCTTTTTGACAAGTCAAGTATTGTTTGTAAAAGCGACCTTCACCATCTAGTGTTGACATGCGGTTTACGTCACATTGAGTTCTGTTCAATGACCGACGTTGGTATTATTTGACGCAAGTTATTTACATGATGAAACGCATTTAATGTGGACTGCTCCGTCAAGTCGACCGATGATTTTCCTCTTAGGGGAATTTGCACCGTGTTTCGTTCGTTGTACGCTAACCGTACGGTCTGTTGTTTGATGTGTGACGGGGATATTTCGACGACTAACTGTGTGTTTATATGTTCGGTTGGAGTCAAGCACGATATCCTAACATCATCAAGCGTTATACATTTTTTGTTCTCAATATGACTATCATCATTTTCGGGAGGACGTGAAATTCCGGTATTTGGTGGATAGGCGGCAGGAACCATTGAAGGCTATGTCTGAAAAGTGTTCCTTGTTGCAGTTTCCTCATATTCCAAGTCTGGTTTGTTGCAGGGGCTACTGAGCTAAGTGCTCTGTGCACACCGTGAGCTGTGTGTCTCATCCGTTTTGATCATGTTTCGATATTCCAATTGTTTACGATGAATGATGATATCGTATGACAAGGAACAGTTGGCTGTGTTCACTTTCTGCGCGATTTCGCTTTATGTCTTTTGGCGTGTGCTGAGACCTCTACGATGGGGACTACAGTTACCTTTTTTTGTTTGGGAGTTGAGTTAGTAATTCGGATGATTCCACTGGCATGGGCGGTTGATCAATTATGGATTTTAATTCGTTTGCAGTGATACCGAGGCATTCCATAACCAATAACCAATATAAATTAAGATATAGGATATTGGGAAAAACTAGGATATAGGGAAAACTAGGACATAGGGAAAACTAGAACATAGGGAAAACTAGGATATAGGAAAAACTAGGACATTGTTAGAACTAGGATATAGGAAAAACTTGGATATAGGAAAAATTAGGATATAGGGAAAACTAGGATATAGAAAAAACTAGGATATAGGAAAAACTAGGATATAGGGAAAACTAGGATATAGGAAAAACTAGGATATAGGGAAAACTAGGATATAGAAAAAACTAGGATATAGGGAAAACTGACAGGATATGAGAATAAGTTAACAATTGAGAAAATATTGTATGCATCTGTGTGTTTATGTGTATCGGAGACAAAGGGAAATTTCTTT